>CM076577.1:414170002-414634211 GCA_034641835.2 Pinus albicaulis
TTGTTGAAATTTAAATGGTGACGTGGTTCCCTAAGGCTTTGATCTTTTGCCTAGGGAAAAGTGTCCAAAAGAATTTAATTTTTCTCCTAAAGTAACTTTATAATTTTTTATAAAGTTAAATCTAATTTAAAAGTGACTTAAGTGATAAAGTTATTAAAGTGACTTTATAAAGTTATAAAGTCAAATCTAATTTTAAAGTGACTTTAAGTGATAAAGTTACTAAAGTTAAAGTGACTTTAAATAAAGTCAATATAAAATTAGAAAGGAAAAAGTGACTTTGGAAATAAAAGACTAAGTGGGTCTTTATTAAAGTGGGGTGAATTAAAAATGAAAAGTGAGATTTAAATGAGCATTTAATCTCAGCCCTAGATCTCAATCTATCTCAGCCATTGGATTTAGGGATTCCCCAAAAGTCACTTAGGGTTAGGTTAAAGGAGGAAAAGGAGGAAAAGGTCATTCATTCTTTCATGAGCACATTGGGAGAAGGAGAGCAAGAGAGCAAGGGAGATTTCTGAGCAGTGAGGAGAAGGAGGCAGCAGCTTGGCACACATTCCAAGGCCATATTTCAGCAAGACCGTACAGCAGAGTTTGCACACAGTTCAAGGCATATTTGGCACGATTTCCAAGGCAGAATCCGTACAGCAGCTTGTGGCACGTTTTCCAAGGCAGCCGTACCATTTTCTGGGCACAGATTTCGAGGGAGAAGTTGTTGTTTTTGCTGCACGCTTTTCTAGACAGGCCGTACAGCCTGTAGCTGATTGCTGGCACAAAAATCGAGGCAGATTTCCGTACAGCAGCATTTAATACAGCTGCACGCATTCCAAGGAGGCCGTACAGCAGCATTTATTGATGTTCTGCACGCAAAAAGAGGAGGCCGTACAGCAGAAATTAATGCTGTAATTTCTGGGCACGTTTTTCAAGGAAATACGTACAGCATTTATTGTTGGTTCAGTTTTACTGTCTGCACGTTTTCCGAGGCGGTGGTTAAGCACGGAAAGAGATAAGTTGTAAAAGTTTACTTGCTGATTTTTCTGAATATTTCTCTCACTGTAAAAAGCATTTTTCAGAAATAAGAAGGAGCTCTCAAACTGGTTTTCCCCAAGAGTTGTAGGGGGTTTTTCCAGGTCACCTTGACCAAAAATACTGAGTTATGATGTGTTGAATGACTGTTTGTTACTGCTGTTATTTTATTTCTGCATTTACAGCATTCTGAAAAATTTCCAGAATTTGTGTTTTCAGCAAAATTTATTTTCCAGTTATTAAGTGTATGGATATGGGAAAGGGCATTTAATTATTTTGGAGTAATAAGGTGAAAACTGAAAACCGGGGTGGGAAATAGAATTTTCTACATGGTATCAGAGCTTGAGTGCTGAAAGAGCAGTTTGGGACAGCAAGGAAGAAAATTACAGCTTGCTGATTTTTCACTCAGAAAATTCCAGCAAGCTGATTTTTCACAAACAGCAGATTTTTACCTTTACTACAGCAGTGTTATTTTTCAGTTTTAGGACAGCAGGATGTCTTTGGGACTGAGGGTGGAGGATAGGTTGGATGGGCATTCCAACTACAGCATTTGGAAGGAGAGAATGCAGAGTATCTTTGAGGAGGCAGAAGTCTGGGACATTATGGTACATACCACACAGAACCCTGTGAATGTGCCTACGGATGCTACTCAGTTGGCAGCATATAATAAAAAGAACAACAAGGGTAAGAGGCTGATTCTAGACGGAATCAAAGACCATTGCATTCCTCATGTGAGAGGGAAGAGAAATGCTCATGAGATGTGGACAGCATTGTCCAATCTCTACCAGAGTACCAATGAGAACTGGAAGATGGTCCTGAAGGAGAAGATGAAGACCATTAAGATGGGCAATGATAGTGCAGCTGGATATCTCACTAAGATTACTAATGTGAGAGATGAGTTGGCAGCGATTGGAGAGGCCATTCCACCCACTGAGTTGGTGCGGATTGCAGTGAATGGCCTCCCCCGTTCATGGATGAACTTTGCCGATGGAGTTTGTGCACGTGAGACCCTTCCCACATGGGAGAGGTTTTGGGATGATTGCATTCAGACAGAGATCAGGAAAGGTCAGCTTGGGGCAGCCAAGCCAGTTGAGCAGGATGAGGATGTAGCATTGTTGGCAGGACGCAAGAAAGGCAAAGGGAAGAAGCAGGCTTCCACAAGTAATGGTGGGGGCAAAGGCAAAGGTAAAGGTAAACAGGATAACACACAGAAGGACTATTCCAAAGTGAAGTGTTGGAATTGTCAGAAGATGGGACACTATGCAGTTGTGTGTCCGGAGAAGAAGAAGAAGAAGGGGAAGAACCAGAGCATGGCAACTTCAGCAGAGGTTGAGGACTTTGCGGATCGCTTTGACTGGGAGTTTGGGTTCATTGCGTGTGAGTCTTCTAGTGCAGATTATCCGCTTATAGAGGTTCGCAGGGAGCATGCATTTCCTCGACTAGCGCATCTTTCGGTATCTCGGTATGTGGACAAGTGGGGCTTCACGTCACATGACAAAGAGTCCGTGAGTACTTCTCGTAGCTTTCAGAGAGTGGCATCGATGTTGAGGTAGTACTCAGATTATGTAGTTGTTAGAGGCCGGTGTGGGAACATTGACATTTCGTAGGAGTCCAAACCTCCCTTGAAGGTGTCGATGTTTTTTATGTCAGTGGATGAGGAAGAACTCCATATCCGCCCTTGGGCAAGGCATTTTGGAGGACGTATGGACATGAGATATCATTCTGTGTGAGGACAAAAGTTGATGTATCTCAGGGGCACTCACTCGATTCACTAGAGGATAGGTGTACGCCATGCAAAGGTGTACAAGTTTGCATTTCTACTCCTTTGGTATCGGGCGTAGCACCGACAGAGGCTGGGCAGCTCCCGAGTTGTGTGAGATTTGGCACCGCAGGATGGGGCACATGTATCATGGAGCCTTGAGGACTTTGCGGGAGATCACTACAGGTGTGCCAGATTTCAGTACTGATCACCTTGATACTTGCAGAGGATGTGCGATGGGCAAGTTTGCCAAATCCCCTTTTCCCAGCAGTGACAGCAGAGCGACTGGGATACTTGATTTGATTCATTCCGATGTGAGCGGTCGGATGTCTCATGTTTCCTTGAGTGGATATGAGTACTATGTTTTATTCATTGATGATCACTCCAGGAGGACCTGGATTTATTTCTTGAAGACCAAGAGTGAGGTCTTCAAGCGGTTTCAGAAGTTCAGAGCTCTTGTGGAGACACAGACAGGTCGGAAGATCAAGTCCTTGAGGTCGGACAATGGAGGAGAGTACACCCTTGGAGAGTTTGTTGACTATTGTGCGCAGGCAGGCATTAGGAGGGAGTTCACTGTTCCTTACAACCCCCAGCAGAACGGGGTTGCCGAGATGAAGAACAGATCCATCGGAGGGGCTGCCAAAGCCATGTCACATGATCAGGGGTTGCCATTGTTTTTGTGGGGCAGGCCCGTAACATGTGCCTCCTGTTACTTGGTGTAACAGAGTCCAGATTTCAGGTTTTGGGCATATAGAGTACTGGGAGGTGATAGCTTTTTCTGGGAAGAAGCCTGATATGGGTCATCTTCGTATCTTTGGGTGCATGACATACTCCTACATACCCATGGAGAAGAGGACCAAACTAGAGCCCACCGCAGAGAAGGGTATCTTTGTGGGCTACAGTGAGACCTCCAAGGCCTTTCGGATTTACATTCCTGCGCAGAGGAAAGTTGTTGTCAGGCAGGATGTGAAGTTCGAGGAGGACAGGGCCTTTAGGAGGTCACGGGAGCGGGAGGTCTGAAACAAACACTCTCTGTACAGTTAGCTGAGGCTGTACTTGGTAGGGATCCGGCAAGGGACTGAGGATCCAGTACATCTATGACGCGTTCGGTCCGTCAATGGGGAGGGCTTTGCAGAGTCGCAGGGTGGCGCGTGCGCACGCAGTAGCAGCCCTACGCAGGGCCTCACCTGGAGCCCACCGATGGACAGCCCACACCATATCTCCAAATGATTCGCTGGTGTTCAAAGGCAGTGAGGACAAACAGATGATGTCGTGGAGTTCAGGTTCGATGTTGAGGAGAGGGAGTTTTATCTCCCAAGGAGAAGTGCACTCAGTGAAGAGGAAGCCTGCAAGGGCCTGGACACCTTGAGAGAGCGCAAGACCCCAAGTAATGAGTTCAAGAGGCCGGTCAGAGAGAGCAGACCACCCGAGAGGTTTTGTAGCTATATGGCAATGGCTACCAGCATCCTTGACTCTGAGCCTTCTAGCTATGAGGAGGCAGCTAGCCAGCAGGTCTGGAGAGAGGCCATGCAGGAGGAGTATTCTTCTATCATGAAGAATGATGTTTGGGAGGTGGTGCCGAGGCCCGAGGGCAAATCCGTGGTTACTTCCAGATGGCTTTACAAGGTAAAGCATGCTGCAGATGGCAGCATTGAGAAATTCAAAGCGAGGTTTGTGGCTAGAGGGTTCTCCCAGGTAGAGGGAGTTGATTATGAGGAGACTTTCGCTCCCGTGGCTCGATATACTTCGATCCGCTCCATTATATCGATAGCAGCAGAGATGGGTTGGAAGATCCACCAGATGGATGTGAAGACCGCATTTCTCAATGGCTTCATAAAGGAGGAGGTGTACATTGAGCAGCCACAGGGCTTTGAGGTGCATGGGAAGGAGTCCCATGTGTGCAGACTGAAGAAGGCCCTTTATGGCCTGAAGCAAGCTCCCAGAGCTTGGTACTCCAGGATAGATACTTACTTGCGGAAGATGGGTTTCACAAAGAGTGAGGCAGATCCGAACCTTTACTATATTGTGATAGGTGAGGAGCCTCTCATTCTGGTGCTGTATGTGGATGACTTGGTCATTACAAGTGCAGAGAGACTCATAGAGCACTGCAAGAGAGATCTTGCGGCGGAGTTTGAGATGAAGGACATCGGCTTGATGCATTACTTTTTGGGTTTGGAGGTGTGGCAGGAGGAGGGGCATTTCTTCCTGGGACAGGGAAAGTATATTGTGGACATCCTTGGTAGATTCCACATGGAGGATTGTAAACCCATGTCGACACCGATGATCACCAACTGGAAGAAGCTTCAGTGTTTGATTCTGAGCAGATCCGAAGAGCCACAAACATTGGTTCCTCGATGCATTGCTTAACCATCAGACTGGATATCCTGCTTATAAATGGTCACATGCGTCGCTATGTGAGCCAGGAAGGCCCATCAAAATGAAACACATTTTATATACTTGTGGACAGTAATATGGTCCTGACTACAGTTCGTGGGGATGGAGGAGACGTGTTACACTTGACTCAATGCGCAGGTTGTGCTTCGATAGGAAGAGCACGATGCAGTCATTTGGGAAGGCTCCTACAGCAGGGCGGGCAGTCTCACTGGGCTGGGTAGCTGGGGAGGCTGGAGTTCAAGGGCACAGGCATATGGCACCATCAGCTGTCAGAGGCCATCCGTTTCAAGATGTTGTTTGGCTTGATTGGGCACCGTTGAGACCTTCAAGTGATTTCATCGTGATAATCGGGGAGTTGCATTAAAGCTCACTATAAATCCAGTATTTCATGACAGGTCAAAGCATATCGGGATCAAATATCACTTCATCAGAGACTATGTTCAGAAAGGAGCTGTGAAGCTTGAGTATATTCCCACTGATGAGCAGGTTGCAGATATTCTTACCAAAGCCTTACCACTGGGCAAGCATGTCTACTTCAGAGACAAGATGGGTGTGGTGAGGAACACCTTCCTCGGTAAGAGGGAGTGTTGAAATTTGGTACCGGAGGACAGGTGGTTCCCTAAGGCTTTGATCTTTGGCCTAGGGAAAAGTGTCCAAAAGAATTTAATTTTTCTCCCAAAGTAACTTTATAATTTTTTATAAAGTTAAATC
This sequence comes from Pinus albicaulis, assembly GCA_034641835.2. Taxonomy (NCBI): domain Eukaryota; kingdom Viridiplantae; phylum Streptophyta; class Pinopsida; order Pinales; family Pinaceae; genus Pinus; species Pinus albicaulis. The sequence continues at coordinate 414,175,887 of CM076577.1, forward strand.
TAATTTAAAAGTGACTTAAGTGATAAAGTTACTAAAGTGACTTTATAAAGTTATAAAGTCAAATCTAATTTTAAAGTGACTTTAAGTGATAAAGTTACTAAAGTTAAAGTGACTTTAAATAAAGTCAATATAAAATTAGAAAGGAAAAAAGTGACTTTGGAAATAAAAGACTAAGTGGGTCTTTATTAAAGTGGGGTGAATTAAAAAATAGAAAGTGAGATTTAAATGAGCATTTAATCTCAGCCCTAGATCTCAATCTATCTCAGCCATTGGATTTAGGGATTCCTCAAAAGTCACTTAGGGTTAGGTTAAAGGAGGAAAAGGAGGAAAAGGTCATTCATTCTTTCATGAGCAGATTGGGAGAAGGAGAGCAAGAGAGCAAGGGAGATTTCTGAGCAGTGAGGAGAAGGAGGCAACAGCTTGGCACACATTCCAAGGCCATATTTCAGCAAGACCGTATAGCAGAGTTTACACACAGTTCAAGGCAGATTTGGCACGATTTCCAAGGCAGAATCTGTACAGCAGCTTGTGGCACGTTTTCCAAGGCAGCCGTACCATTTTCTGGGCACAGATTTCGAGGGAGAAGCTGCTGTTTTTTGCTGCACGCTTTTCTAGACAAAGCCATGTACTGTAGCCATTGGGCTGGCATGTGTAATCCAGGCATTTCCGTACAAATGAAAATTTAATACAAATTTACGCACATAAGGATGCTCACAGCTAAGATTATTAGAGCTTCACGCAAAGAGGAGGGCTTGATGTGCAGAAATTAATGCTGTAATTTCTGGGCACGTTTTTCAAGGAAATACGCACAGCATTTATTGCTGGTTCAGTTTTACTGTCTGCACGTTTTCCGAGGCGGTGGTTAAGCACGAAAAGAGATAAGTTGTAAAAGTTTACTTGCTGATTTTTCTGAATATTTCTCTCACTGTAAAAAGCATTTTTCAGAAATAAGAAGGAGCTCTCAAACTGGTTTTCCCCAAGAGTTGTAGGGGGTTTTTCCAGGGTCACCTTGACCAAAAATACTGAGTTATGATGTGTTGAATGATTGTTTGTTACTGCTGTTATTTTATTTCTGCATTTACAAATTTCCAAGGTTACTTGGAAGCGAGCGGGAGCGGGAGCGCGGAGCGGGAGCGAAGCGCGGAGCGCCATTTTTAAAAGTTTCCGGGTCCGGAGCGTTTTCGGGAGCGTTTTTATATATATATATATATATATATATTTTAATATTTTTAATATTTTTTATATTTTGATGCATATATGTCAACAAAAACATGTAGAATGATGAATTAGACATAAAAAACATAAAAACATAGATTGAATCATATAACATCAATCATCTAGAAGTTATAATCTTCATCAACCACGCCCACGAGTTGGAAGCAGAGAACATATTGACTCTTGAGTCTCGCAAATCATCAATCCGAAGGTTTCAAGCTTTCAAAATTCAATATATAACATTTATCATCATTGATATATAACATTTATCATCATTGATTTCAAATTTCAATATCTAACATTTATCATCATTGATTCATTGATTTCAAAATTCAATATACATTTATCATCATTGATATATATATTATAACATTTATCATCATTCATTCATTGATTTCAAAATTCAATATACATTTATCATCATTGATATATAACATTTATCATCATTGATTCATTGATTTCAAAATTCAATATATAACATTTATCATCATTGATATTATATAACATTTATCATCATTGATTCATTGATCACCATATAACTTTCATGAAGCATCATATTCATAATTCATAATGACTTGTAAACAGTGAACTTATAAATGCCAACTTCATTAAAAATTTAAATATATGAAATCAGTAGCAAGTCAAGTTTCAACTGTTCAACTGTCAACAACAAATAGAAAATAGTAAACAACAAATCTATTTTATCTGGCTGGCCCCTTGCCACGCCCACGAGAAATGTCTAATTTCTGTGAGCCACGAGGAACTGTTGGTCTTCTAGTACTCTCAGGAGTACCATGACCACGACCAGAAGGTGGAGGCTGGATCTGCAAAGGAACTATAGTGTGATATCGAGGAGTGGCACTGGCACTAGCACCCGCACTGCTACCAGTAGATGGTGGGACTGGCCCTGTGTGTGGCGGTGCCGCTGATGCTTCATCATCATCCCTATACAGTTCTGCTTCCAATTCTTCTAGATGTAATGTGCCGTCCTCCAAATTATCATCCTCTGGGTTGTTGTCCCAGACTCTGTATGATTGATCCTCATTTGCCCGATCACAGTAATGGCTCAACAACCTTAAGTTATAATGCACATAAACCAAGCTTTCAGCTCGGTTTTCATTCAGCCTGTTTCTTCTCACATTGTGTATAAAGTTGTAGGTGCTCCAACACCTCTCTGCAGAAGAAGTGTTCAGAACTTGTGAGAGAACTTTTTTAGCCAACTTTGGCAAAAGTCCCATGCCGCCATATGCTTCCCACCATGTGAGAGCATCGAATCTGTCCCTGTCTTCCATTGCATGGAATCAACCAAAGTTAGCAGTGCAACTGAAGTATTTGCCTAATTCAAGGCGCAATCTAGCACACTCTTCCCTGTCAGGTACCAATTTGTCCAATGCCTTCATGTACCCTTCTTATACCTCTGGATCTGTGTGAGGTTTCACCCTAACCCCACCTCCAGGTGCAAGTTGGCCCAACCAAGATGGAGAGTAATATTTTGGCATAAGGATATATGCCAAAGCATGCAGTGGAACATTGAGTTTATTACACCGTGCACACACACAGTCATGAATCATAGCATACAAAATGGGATCATTATCCTTAACAATATCTTTTATTTGCCCCAACATGCTATCCATCTGCTCATAAACCTCTCCAATCACTGGTTTATCAGTATCTGCAAAGCGAATCATGTTATAAATGGGTTTGGTAAAACTCACAATTTCCCTCATACGTGCCCAAAACTGAGGGTCAAGGGCGGTCTCCTCCACATGTTCAAAACTTTGCCTGTCAACCACTGTTGCCGCCCTGTCCTTTAATAGCTGCCAGTGTGGGCTTGATACCATTGCAGCCCATGACTCTCTTACCTTCAAAAGGCGCCTGAAGGTGAGGTAATAACTAGCAAATCTAGTTTTTCCTATTTTCAACAACTCCAATTTGGAGTGAGTACGGAAAAGCCCATGGGTATTGCTATGATTTTTAATAAATTTGATCATTTTCTTACCTCTCTTGTACAAATCACCAAGCCATTTGAACTGAGGTTGTTTGTTTTTTATGATATCATGCATCAAAAAGTTCATTGTGTGAACCAAACACCCAGACCAAAAAATGTTGGGGTATTTATCCTCAACAATTGCTCCTGCTGCCTTACAGTTAGCAGCATTATCAGTGATGACCTGTATCACATTGTATGCCCCAGTCTTTTCAATTATTTCAAGTAATGGTTCTGCAATGTTAATGCCGGTTTTGAATTTATCTGAATAATCATAAGCTGCCAGGAACACTGCACCACTAACCGACACAGCCAAAACAATTATCAATGGTTTTCCTTTTACATTGGTCCATCCATCAGAGACAATGGACAACCCATGCTCATTCCACGAACCTGTCATTCTAGCCAAAGAATTATTTATTTTAGCTCTTTCATGATCAAGACCCACGGTTCTGGCCTTGTCATACCCAGGGCTTTTGTATCCTTTGGGGGCATCATTAATGGCAAAAACCATTTCATGCCAATAAGGTGAGCGAAGAACATTGAATGGCACCCCACATGCATATAGAAACCGGTAAACTTTTGAATCCACATCATTCCTACACCCTTCGTCTAGGAAATCGGATATGGTTCTACGCCTTAATCCAGTGCCACTGATTCCGAAACCACTGGCATGGGTGGAAGTTGAATGTGTTGGGCCTGAATCAGGGATACCCTTAGATCTTTTAGATGATCTCTGTATGGCAACCCCCTCTTCCTTCCTATATATCTCTCTCTGTGGTGCTGCCATAGAAGTACAAACTTTGATTCCAAAAATTTTAGTTCCATCTCCTGGCATTATCCCACAAAGGTGCCTTCTCAGACGGGTGTATGAACCATGGTATTGTTTATTGCAATGGGGGCAAATAAATTTAGTGGTTCCACCACCTTTCCCTCCTTCTTGTTTTTGAACATATTTCCACAAAGGATATTGGTCTTGTTTAGTTGGGGATTCTAGGTTCTCAGGGTCTCCACTCCCCACTTCCTCCTCAGCATAATCCTCCTCTTCAGGATTTTCTTCATCAGATCCACCATAACCCTCCTCTTCATCCTCCTCTTCTCTGATTTGTCTCTTTCTTCTAGCACTCTCCAACACCATTATCACAAAGAAAGGAACCAACATGAGGAAAATTCCTAGCCATATAGCCATGATAGAAACAAGTTTCAAGTTTCTAGAATCTAGCCTGCAAAACAAATAGAAAAATGCCAAATGGGAATAGGAAATGCAACATAGGAAAAAAATAACTCATTTTAAAAGTTTTAAATCCAATAAAATGCAACATTCAAGCAAAATTCAAGTTTTCATTTTCAAACCATTTAACAATCTACAAATTCATCTTAGAAAATACAAAATTGGATTAGAAGGCCTACCTCTTTCTTGCAATCCTCCTGTCAGCCTTGCTCCTTGCTCTCCTGTCAGCTTTGCTCCTTGCTCTCCTGTCAGCTTTGCTCCTTGCTCTCCTGATTGCTGTCAACCAAACCTTGCGCTCTCGGCTCTCCTTCTCACTCAATTTCACTTCTCAACTAACAAACAATAACTGAAAATGAAACCCCCCCCCCCTTTTTATAAAAATCGGAAATTTTTCATAAAAAAATTTCCGCGCGGCGGGGAGCGTTCCCGTCGTAGATGGCTCAGTTGAACGCTCCCAAACGCCTCGCTTTAAAAACGTCCCGAAGCGTTTTTTTAACGTCGGAAGGTTGGCGGCTCGCCCGAGACGCCTGAACGCCTCCCAAAAAACAGGAGCGTTTGTGTCGCTTCGAAAACGCTCCCGACAGAAGCTGAAGCGTGCTTCTACCCCGAAACGCTCCCAAACGGAGTGCATGCTTCCTGAATGGAGCCAAGTGGGAAAGAAGCCTCACAACTCGTTTAGCGTATTCTCAAAAAATTTTAATTTGTGTTTTCAAGAAAATTATTTTTCCAGTTTATTAAACATGGTTATGGGAAAGGGCATTTAGTGTTGAATGGCTGTTTGTTACTGCTGTTTTTTATTTCTGCATTTTTCAGCATTCTGAAAAATTTCCAGAATTTGTGTTTTCAGCAAAATTTATTTTCCAGTTGTTGAATGTATGGTTATGGGAAAGGGCATTTAACTATTTTGGAGTAATAAGGTGAAAACTAAAAACCGGGGTGGGAAACTATAAATTTCTAAAAAATTAAAGACTAACTGACTTAATGAATGTCCAATCAATTATTTTCCCTTCGTGAAAAACCCAAGAACAATTGAAATTTCAAATTCATTGTATTGTGCGGAATAAGTGACTTGATGAATGTACAATCAATTATTTTCCCTTCCTGAAAAATACATTATAAAATAGAACAATTAAATTTTCAAATTCAAGCTATTGTAACTCCTTATACAAGATGGTTAGTCATTAATTTGTGATATATTATAATTATTTCTAAATACATATCAAACATTCAGCAATCAAACCTTATTTTAAAAGAGCAAAGGCTAATATTTTTACAACTATTAGTTGTTTGAAGGTAATGTAAAAGAACTTTATTTATTTAATATTATTTAACATGTTAAGTGGTGCAAAGAATTAAAAAGTATGATTACTAAATTAAATACTACTGGTTAATACAAATGCCAAAAACTAAGACACAACCTGAACTTTAATAAATTAATGGAGAACAAAAATTATTTTATTTTAAAAGGTAGTTACTGGGTCCTCAAATCTAAGGAAACAAATCTCTACCTTCTAAAATTAAGAAATAATAGTGTGTTCAACATTTGACTTTTTATAGTATTATCATTTTATCAATCCCATATACCAGGACTATTCTTTTTAGTGTGTGTTAAAAAAAATGTTGATTTGGTATTAGTTGTCTCATTACATACATCTAAAAATCATACAACTTTATAAGAACTGAATATTAAATTAAATATTTTGAAAATTAGTTGTCCGGTTCAAAAGAAATTTAAAATTCATATTTTTATTTTTTAATTAGTTTGGATTGTGAATGAAAATCTTTATTCATATTTTTATTTTCTAATTAGTAGTTTGGGTTGTGAATGAAAAATAATTATTATATTGGTTGTTCAAAATTTTCAAGTGAAAAATATTAAATAATAAATTTAAAATATAATTTGAGAGATTATCATGTAAACATCTACATTCAATGTATTTCTCATTAGTTTTAGGAATTGCAATAACTCTTTTGCTGGTCGTTTTCATGACTTCCAATTTCACTTAATATGTAATGCTTAAATAACTATATTTCGTCTCAAATCATCCATGACATATTTGGGCCAATGGGGATATTACCCTTGTTAACTCTCTAGATTAGTTAACGATTAACATGTATATTCCTCACCATAATAGAGAATGCCTTTGTGCATAGACAAAAAATTTGTAGAGAATTGCCTCTTCAATAATATTATTTAGATTCGCTCTTTGTACTTAATTTGAATAATTTAAATTTTGATTGCTTTACTTGCCTTACAAATGTAATTTACAATTGAGATTTAAACTCATGTTATTGTGCGTCCTTATACAATGAGGTTAGTCATTAATTTGTGGTGTATTATAAGTACTTGCAAATATATATCAAGCATCTAGCAATCAAACATTATTTCAAAAGACAAAAGGTTAATATTTTTTCACAATTATTGGTTATTTGAAGATAATATGCAAAAAAAACTTCATATACTTAATACTAGTTAACATGTTAGGTGGTGTAAAAGAATTGAAAGTATGACTACTATATTAAATGTTACCAATTAATACAAATGCCAAATATTAGCACACAAAACAAATCTTATTTTATTTTAAGAAAGTAGGTATAGGGCCCTCAAACCTAAGGAAATAAATATCTACCTTCTACAATGATCCATATTGGATCATTATATTGTTTGTCATCCATCTCGATGCATTCAAAGTGGAAAAAGTGGAGGAATCAACTCATGGGGTTGTTTTTACTAGCGGCACCCAATTTGGCAAAACAAGTTCTGAAACCTTTTGGCAGGGCTTTGAAGCATAAAACGATGTTTTTTGGGGGAAAAACTTTGTTTATTAAGCGCAACACCTATTCATGCTATTCTACACATATATATTTCTAATGGCATAAGAAGCGCGTCAATGGGAGTCCATATGCAAAAGTTATGCCACTCAGAAGTTGATCTTCCTGTTTTCATACCTATAATTAAGTAGGATGTCACATTAGCCCCAATTATTCATGGAAAATGGGCTAGCCACATGATTGTGATGTAAAATACTCTAGAAGAGTCTATATTGTAACTCTAGTTAAGAGTTGATGTAGTCACTGAACTAACCACTAGTAGGCTATCGGGTTGTGTTATAACCGGGCCACTAGGTGGAAGAGGCATTCCATTCTGTCGAGAGAATTTTGTTAAATAATTGAGAAAAGATAGCCAAGAGAGAATGAAGGTAGAGCACAAAAAGAGGATCTTTACACTGTAGTAGCCCATGGGCCACAAGCCTTACTTCTTTGCACCTACAGCCATATTTCCAGATAGAGAAAGAGAGCTGAGAAACCTCACCTTCCAGCTGGGTTTTCTCCCAAAAGAGTTTCCCAGAGCATATATTATATATTATGTGCGTGTGTGAGCTCTATGTTCTATATTTTCTGCATAAATTCCATTAACATGCATGCACTAATTACAGTAAAATCTACAGATCTAGAAATTTAACAAAACTGTAATAATGTAGAATTTCATATTTTTAATATAATATTGTCATTTATTTTGTGAAAATTTTCTCAGTGGAATATCCACGATATTTTATGGATCATATTGGTATCAGAGCAAGTTTCTTTGGGTATTTTGTGGAGATTGCAGGGATCTAGACCAACGAGGTTGAAAATCGTAAAACCCTAATCATGAGCGATGGAGTCTGTAAACAACCCTCGTGATCCTGCAGAGGCGAGGTTTACGCATCTAGAACAAAAGTCACAGATATCAACTTCAATGTAAACCTCCTCATGGTGACCTTGAATAAAAATATAGGGATATTTGGAGAAGATGGGGTTTCGAATGCAGAGGAAAAATCAGAATGAGGATCAAAAGATCGGGGAGAAACAAAGAACCAAGCAAAGAAAGAACCCAAAAAAGATCAACCCAATACGATTTCCGTGAACCAATCACAGTCCCTTTTTAAAATGGAAGCAAAGGTCGATATCAATTCATACCACGATGAGATCGACTCTTTGAAGCTGAACTACTGGTTGCAACAACAGAAAGTTTATTTTAGTGCTCATCAGATTGAAGGAAAAAAAATAACAGTTGCACAACTGAAATTGGAGGGCCATGCCCTAACTTGGTGGGAGATCCACATGAAAACCCTGAAGTTGGAGGGAGAACCTCCAGTGAGTAAGTGGGAAGATTTCAAAACCTTCATTAATTCACATTTTTATCCCATTGGGTATGTGGAGGACTATTGGATCCAATGAAATTACTTTAGGCAAAAGTCAGGCCAAAGCGTGCAAGAGTACACCACAGAATTCAGAAAGATGGCTATAATGTTGAGTATCTCTCCAAAGAACCTAGATGTACACCTCAAGTATTTTGGGGGTGTTGAGCAAGAAAATCCCCTTTGCGGACAGAGGCAATCCCTCTAGCCCTAGGGTGGGTCTAGCAACAAGGGAACACACTGGACTCCTAAATTCCTAGCTTATAAATGAAATATAGATTGGGACAGATATCCTACCTCAGTCCAATGCTTTTGTCGTGGCACGTGGCAGCAATCCTTCGATCTTTGTCTTCACATCTTGCGCTCCGTGTTGGTGACGATGTTCATGCGTCTGCACAAATATCAAACAAATGATGACAACATACAAGTATATACATTCATCTACAACTATTCATCTAGTCAAGGAGAGCTAAACACTTTGCATATAAATGGAAACAAAGTTGGAACCAGAAACCAGTCATGTATTATTGATATATGAAAAATAAGTTTACAACCTAATGCCTTGAAGTTGAAGATCTCCTTCGAAGGGTTCAGTCGGGCGCATCTCAAGCATTCGTTTAGCGTTCGACTCAATGAGGCAATGGGCTTAAACTCTCTCTCAAAAATGGATTCTTATCTGCTTTATTCAACACGCCAGCTATACTAATGAGTGTTCAGCACTGGAGCAATGTGAGGAGGAATAATTTATGGGAGAGGAGGAGGATATTTGGGATTCCACATAAGGTGGAGGAGAGGTTAATCCCTTTAGGGAGTTTCACAATTGTAGGAACTAATAGGCCAAAGGGAGAAACTCGACTTGATTCAGTCGAACAAACCATGATGACTCCACTCAAGAATATGTTAAGCATGGAAGCTTCGTTTCTATTTTTAAAACCTTTCTAAAAGTAGTTCGGCGCAGGTGCCCTTCTGAGACAGGGCACCAAAGGGCGCGAGGCCCAGTGTTAATTTCTCAATGGGCACGAGGCCATAATTGCCTACCAGCGTCGACCCAAAATCATATGCTTTTGAAGGTCTTCTCGAGGAATGATCAACATAGATTATATTCTTGCATGCTAAGGTATGCAATGACATTTATGACAATGTATGAAAGTACATAGGGGTCACTGAAATGGTCCTCCAAAGTTCAGGATGGAGATTGTAGGGACGATGACAAAATATTTTGTAACAGATGCCCCCTAAAGCATGAAGTCCGAGAGAGAGGGAGGGGGTGAAATGCTTTATTAGAACATGCCCAAACCAAAATGCCATCATCGGAAGACATGAACGAACAAGTAAAACTGATATTGTTGATACATGAATATGTGGTATGGGTGCAACCATCCATAATAGAGTACATATAACAAGATCCAAGGTATGGACATAGCCATCCAGTGAAAAGGATTATTAAATAGACTCAGGTATGGTTGCAACCATAAAATCAAAAGAGTCATGCATATAGTCATGATAAACTAAATCATCACGCATCCTGGATTTTATTAGACAAAACCTAGGGTCTTGCACTCCATATTGACCCGAAAAAGTACAAATTCAAGCATGTGAATGAATGAGCTGAAGTAAAACATGCGAGAAAATCACCCGATTACAAGCCAATGATGAAAGTTGTTAACAAGCATGAGAGAGACCACCAATAATGAAAATGGTTCTCAAGGTACTGCTAGTACAATCCACTGAATGTGAACAATGAGATGGAGTCAAACATCCATGAAATCACTCGATCGAAGGAAAATAATGGGAACTTGTCGTCGAATGCGAAGAACTTTCCATTGAGACATTCAAGCTCTAAGGTAACAGAAGGGAGTCTCTAGATCAGCTTCTTGGATAATGATCTGAAGTCGACAAGAAGTGACTGGTCGAAGGAGGGCCATAATGTTTCCCACATCATCGACACAAGAAAAAGGAATAAGATGATAGTGAATCAGGAATGAACAGAGGATCAGGGGTTGAAAACTGTAGAAGGAACTTCTCTTGAACATATTGGTGACATGACTTTGGAATTTGGAAATATTTGACATCAAGGAATCTGAGGTCATGGTGACATGGCAAAGAGCAGATGAGAGGTCAAAACAGATAACCCAAACCCATGGAAAAAAATGACGAATGTGGGATGTCCCCAACCCGACACAAACTGCAGACAAGTGTCATGTTCAAGAGTGACATACTACCAACACAACTGAGAACTGGTTCCATTTTCCCCCACCATTTCTGGCAAGTACCCCAATTATTTTTGGAAACAAGCTTGAAGGGGATAACATATGCTTGTCATGTAAGTTTGTCCTTCGAAAAAATCCATCCTAGTACATTTTACGAGCCCTAGGAAGGAGGAACTCTGTAACTTCATGGTGACGATTTTTGATGTCATTTATTTTTAACGAGTCTAAAAAATGGAGAACTCAACATCTTTTCATGTTTAGAGAGTTTGAAAAGAGGCGGAAAATAAAACTCTAGCAGGTCCCTTTTCATAGGTAGTCTCATAGATCCGAAAAGGTAGAAAACACTATCTGAGAGAACCTCTTAGCCATGTTCGACTAAGGTATTCCTTTTTCGTAAATAATCTATCCCAGCCCGAAAAAGGGGTAAACGTATACTGGGCAGATGACATTTCACAGCTTTTAACGAGTTCAAAACGACAAGAGTCTCAACAATATTTTCAAATTTTTATGAGTCAGAAAAGAGCTGAAAGATGACTCCAGGGGGTGACTTTTTCGTGTTTTTACTGAGTCCAAAAAAGTAATAAAATACAACTCATCGCTTCATCTTCGTCATTGTTTAGGACTTTTTGCTACACAAGAAACAAACACAAAACCCATTTTTCGAGATAAAACAATAAAATAATCAAAAAATAAGCTAAAAACCCTAATTAGGGTTTCAAAAAGGTTATAAAATGATGCAAACAGTAAAAACAATTTACTTTCACCTTTTCACCTTCTTGTGAGCATTTTACCATTTTTATTGTGAACTTGCGTAACTTGCAGCAGGAAATCCAAGAGGTCATTTGCAAATTTATTTTCTCCAGGTAAGAGCTCTCATATTCTCCTGCATTTTAAGCCATGTTTCATTTCCAATATTTATGTTTTAATGCATTTTGGGGGAAGCTTTGTCATGGGTTGGTCACGATAGTCGGCACGGAGTCGCGCCAATCCAAATAAAATTTTAAAGGGGAAGCGCCAATCGCTGCGGCCAAGAGTGCATAAAATTTCTCCTAAAATTCTCGACTTAAACGGTTGAAAAGTCAATCTTGTGGCTAATGGGAGCCTCAATTATGGTTTTTCACGGAAATCAATAGCCAAAATGGCCATCGAGTGGAAAGAACGAGAACACGGGGAAGAAGATGAACAAGCCATGGGAAATGATGCATGTATGGATGCCCTGAGAAATTGCGGGCTCTTGAAATTATTCTTGACACCATGTATACGAGCTCAACTAGAACTATTATAGTACCTGATCAGTGTGTGGGACACTGATCAAGAAATATTCATGATTCATCACCAAGAGTTGGAGATATAAGTCTCTGACATTTATTTCATCACTGGATTGTCACGGAGGGGAGCGAATCCGATCCTGACAGGTACCTGGCCCTTTTGTGAGAGCATGGGTATGCTAATAGACAGAGTCTACCCAAGAGAAAAGAAAGGATAAAAAAGAGGCAAAGTAGATATTCAAAGAATACCTGACTTGGAACTAAGGGTAGTGATACACACTATAACTCGGGCCGTTGGATCTCAAGCTCCTCATGAAGCTACAAAGACACAACTTCAACTTGTCATGGATTGCATGGCTCCAACCATCAACAATTGGGTAGAAGTCGTAACAATCAACTTGAAGCGTCAGTTGACGAAGTGAAAGAATGGCAAGCTAAAAAAATTTGGATATGGATCCATCTTGATACCGTTCATCCTGGAACGATTGCCGATATTCCAACGCTAGGAGGTGGTAGTACCTACGCCACCAGCATGAGAGCCATAGATGGTCCGTTGGATGGATTTGATGCCTCAATCAGGAGTGGTCAACACATGTCATGGAAGCCGGAATTTTTCGATTGGCTCAGCCAACAGCTCATCGTGGTAGAGGACTGGCCGTACACCGGTACCGATTTCATGGGTGATCCAGACCTTCCACTCACTGAAGGAGATGACTGGGATGAGGCTTTAGGTAAAAACTCATATTTTTTTTTTATGAGTATTCTGATTTTTTTGTTTATATGTGTTCTGATATTTATCCATGCATTGCATATGTTTGCCCAGAAAGACCTGCAGGAATGTCCCCAATAGCGCGGAGGGTCCCATACAATTTTGAGGCGACCCCTCAAGGTGAGGGAAGCGAGGAAGAAGAGATCGCGCGCAACTTGGAGGGACTCACAAGCGGGATCCTAGATTACGTGAGATTTGAGGATGTTCCTCATGCATATCAGAGGCACACTGCAGGGGTGTCTAGCTACATCCACCGATTACTGAGGTGGGCCGTGCATGCAGTGACATACTATCATGAGCACCATGCTGATTAGACACATATGTTTTATTTATGCATATTTTTTGAGAGACATGATGTCTCGGGATGTAACCAAAAACACATATCTTTTTTGAACTTATGATGCACATGGATGCAAGCAATCGATATATATATATATATATATATGCACATGGATGCAAGAAATCGATATATATATATATGTATATATATATGTATGTATATATATGTATGCATATATATATATATATATATATATATATATATATATATATATATATATATATATATATATATATATATATATATATATATATATATATATATATATATATCTGATATTTATCCATGCATTGCATATGTTTGCCTAGAAAGACCTGCAGGGATGTCCCCAATAGTGCGGAGGGTCCCATACGATTTCGAGGCGACCCCTCAAGGTGAGGGAAGTGAGGAAGAAGAGATCGCGCGCAACTTGGAGGGACTCACAAGCAGGATCCTAGATTACGTGAGATTTGAGGATGTTCCTCATGCATATCAGAGGCACACTGCAGGGGTGTCTAGCTGCATCCACCGATTACTGAGGTGGGCCGTGCGTGCAGTGACATGCTATCATGAGCACCATGCTGATTAGACACATATGTTTTATTTATGCATATTTTTTGAGAGACATGATGTCTCAGGATGTAACCAAAAACACATATCTTTTTTGAACTTATGAGTCACATGGATGCAAACAATCGATATATATATATATATATATATATATATATATATATATATATATTCATGTCTAAATATTATTATGCAATGATGAATGCTTTTTACAAATTTCGCAAATGTCAATATTGGCTAATGCATCAGTTAATGTATTCATTCTTCTAGGAATGAGTTGATATGTGATATAATCAAAATTCCTTTCTAACAAATGAACATGCAAATACATCCTTAAAATCTGAGGGTTTCTAACAGAATAATGCCCATTGAATTGGAGAACAACAAGTTGAGAGTCTACGTTCACAATTAATTCATGAATGTCGAGAGCAACAACTTCGGTTAAGAGTTCAACGACTGCACTATATTTAGCAACATTTTTGGTGGTACGTCCTAGACAAATACCTTGAAGGTTTACCAACTCACTGTTAGGATCATAAATCACCCAAGCTGCAGAGGATAGATTTCGAGTACTGTGGGATGCATCATCAGCGAAACCGACATAAGGAGTGACATACATATGCACAGTAAGCAAAGACATAATAAGCAGGAAAAAATTGCTCGCAAAGCACACCAAGCGAAAAAATGTACAAAAATGGAAAACACACTTATGTACAAAAGGACATCCACGAGAGACTCATGCATAATATTTTTTGAGGTACATCCCATTTCTGGGTTGATTCAAAGGATAGCCTTCGTATTCAATTAGCTCATAGGCCCCGTTCTGCAAAATGTGCTTAATTATGTAGGGCACATGCCACTTGGGTTCGAATTTTCCTTCCCCCAGCTTATCATGAGCTTGGTCATACAAGAGGACTAAGTCTCCTTCGACAAAGGTACGATGGGAAACCACCTAATCAAAGTGAGCTTTGACCCGCTTTTTCTGTGCTTCTATGACTAGAGAAGCAAAGCGGCAAGTTTCATCTAACCTTTCCAAATATAGAAGACGTTCTTCCTCTGACGAGGTATTAGGCAGTAATTCAACAGCTATCTTGAGATAAGAGATTTCGCATTCAATCGGAAGGGTAGCTTCCAAACCATAAACAAGATGGAATGGGGTGAATTCGGTTGCATCCTTCACCGAGGTTCGGTAAGCCCAGAGAGATGAAAACAACATGAGATACCAATTTGCTTGTGCATCCCAATCGTACGTTGAAGCATGGTGACTAAAACCTTGTTCACGGCTTCAACCTGGCCATTGGCCTGGGGGTAGTACGACGTTGAGCTGTCATGACGGAGACCCAACTTAGTAGTCAACTCAGCCATCATATAATGGAGGAAATGGGAGCCATGGTCGGTGACAATGGCTTAACAGACACCAAACTTGGTAATCACATGATTGAAAATAAATTGTGCAGCCATCTTACTGTTAGCCGTGAGTGTAGGCATTGCTTCGACCCATTTAGCGAAGTAGTCCATGACTACGATAATATAAGCATGCCCCCCAACCGAGTGAGGGTTACATGTCATAAAATTGATGCCCCACTTCACAAATGGACCAATGGTAATGACAGGATGGAGGTGTGTGGGTGGCGCACATATCTTGTGCTGGTAAATATGGCATTCGTGACATTTACAGACAACGACAATACAATCTCTGAAAATGGTAGGCCAGAAATATCTAACACGAAGGATTTTTTGAGTAGTAGCATATCCAGACGTGTGACCGCCACAGGCGCCAGAATGGAAATTATTGAGGACTTTTTCAGCTTCCTCGAGGGTCAAACATCGACAGAGAACTGAATCAGCTTTGATGCGGTATAGAGTATCTCCGACTATGAGATAGGGTTGTGAATGATGATAGATACGTCGACAAGCATCCTTTTTCAACTCAGACTGGAAGGTGGAAGTCTAGAGATAAACGATGATATCACCATACCATGGATCGAAGGTGCTAATTAGAAAAAGAGTGTCGTCTGAAATGTGTTCCTCAGAACCAGAGGGTGTAGAGGCAGAAGGAAAGAGCAGATCAAATTGGAAAAAACCAATTATTTCTTCGATTTAGCGGTATTTAACTCCAAATCGAACTCTTGGAGGATAACTATCCATTTCAAGTATTTCCCCCCTAGAAATTTTCGAGTCAATATATAGGTCATGGGGTTACAATCAGAATCACGGTCACTGTGCAAAGTAAAATATAATGGTGAAAAAGTTGGATGGCTTGAACAATTTCCAACACCAATTTATGGACATGTGCGCAATGCATTTTTGTATCAAGAAAATTTCAGCTCAAATAATAAATGACATGCTCATCACCATCGTCGTCATCCTGTACCAGAACCATGGCAATAGTGCTAAATGCGGCAACCAAATAGAGGGAATTGTTGCAATGATATTTGGGTGGACGCAAAAGAGGAGCATTGACAATCAATTTCTTCAATGCATCGAAATATTTTTGGGCAATCTCATCCCAAAGTAACGGGACACCTTTCTTAAGAAATCGAGTGAATCCTTTGGCTACTTCAGCATAGTTTAATAAAAAAGGGTGCAGGAAATTAGCTTTCCCTTGCAAACTCTGCAACTAATGTAATGAGGAAGGGGAGGGGAGATTGAAAATAGCTTCGACATTAAGAGGGTCAAGATGAATTCCATCTTTAGAAATGATAAACCCAAGGAGTCTACTGGAATCGATGCAAAAGACACATTTATGCGGATTGAGTCGAATGTTGTAGCATCTACAATGAAGAAAAATTTGACAGAGGTGATCCAGGTGGTATTTACGCTTAGCTGAATGAGCTAGAAGGTCATCCAGGTAATGTTGAAAAATGTGCTTAATATCATGGAAAGCGTATGAAATTTCTCATTGGAATTTGGCACAACCATTATTAAGGCCAAAAGTGAGCTTCTTATATGCGAAGGTGCCCCATGGACAGATGAAGGTGGTCTTGTGTTGATTAGCCGAAAGAATATTTATCTTGTTATAACCATAGAACCCGTCCATAAGGGAAAATATATCACTCCCAGCACATTCATCAATGATCTAGTCGATGAAAGGAGTGGGATAGTTATCCTTATAACAAGCACGGTTGATGTCGTTGTAATCCACACAGACTCAAATAATACCCTTATTTTATCCATAGGGACGATGTTAGAGACCCAATCTGTCAAGGGGATCAGATAAATGAAGCCAGCTTTGAGAATTTTTTCAACTTCTCCCTTTATGGTGGTTGCCTTTCTAGGGTGCATGGGACAAAGACGTTGGCGAACAAGCTTCACGTGAGGATAAGTAGTGATCTCGTGCACGACTATACTTAGATCGATGCTGGGCATTTCCTCGTAGGACCAAGCGAAAACGTCTCAAAACTCTCGGAAGAGACTAGTATAGACCTTGATTTCATCAAGAGAACATGTATCCCCAATATGGATGTTCTTGACAACCCCCGGTTTAACAAAGATGTCGATAGGCATTGTTTCCATAATGTTCCCCATGTTACCTTCCACAAAAAATTCATGTGTCAAGATGGGTGTTTGAAGCGAATGGGAAGGAGCTTGGGAAGAGAATTTCTCAAGAAAATTAGACATGGCCCCAAGGCATGGCATAAAGGAGGAACGATGATGACTGTAATCCCAGGGAGGATCCTCTAGAGACATGGTTTCCACGATGGCCTCATGAGTGGGAAATGTATCGTTCAAGGGATCAGGAGAATCTGAAGTGCCGAGCCAAGGGGATTGAGAATATGTGTCGAGAGACACACTCAAAGGAGTATGATCAAAGGGAGGACGAGTCTAAGCCAATATAACCTCACAATAATCAGTTTCTATTAGGCTTAACGGCATCGCGTCACCAAACAAATCAACCTACTCAGGCGAAGGGATGATCCACATATCAGAAGACGTGGAGATCATGTTGACCTGAGTAGTGTTGGGCGGAGGAAGAGAAAAAAGACACATAAGGGCGGGATCTTTGAAAATTCCTGACCCTATACTCTCATAAGGTGTGGGAATACAGTATACATATAGAACGTTGCTCTTGGAGGAGGTGGAAGTGAAAAAGGACAACTGATCAATAGTGATGATCTTTCCTTCACGTGGAAATCGAAGAACACGAAAGAGAGTGGACGGTACGCTTAGCATGGCATGAGTTCAACTGCGACCGAGGAGAAGATTATAATTTAGTTTGGAATCAATAGCTTCAACCTCAACATTAACCATTCTTCCTTCCAACGTTACAGGTAAGTTGGCAAGAACACCAAGAGGGTGAGATTCCCTTCCATCAAAAGCTTCTAAAGCGTTTGGAGACTGATTAAGGGCCGGAGAACCAATGGCTTTCCAGCATGCAAAAAACATGATGCAAGTATATGCACCCTCGTCCACGACCACTTGATGGATATTCTTACCATTAATCCCAACTTGGATAATCAGTGCAAGCTAGTGAGGGAGATGTGGAATGAAATTTTCCAGATAAAAAGTGATAAGGCTTGAATTGGCAGGGTCCACCCCTCTGATAGCGAATAACAAAGCCTTCCATTGTGATAGACAACTATGAAGCACTTAAAACACAGACATAGAGGACGACGCCTGGGCCAAATCCTCAAAATTACTGTAATGTTGAGTGGCACGAGCATTTGGGATATAGGAAGACTTACAGAGTACGTCTTTAGAAGGCGGTCGTACAACGGGCTCAGGACTGGGCCATTCAATGTGAAGAGGGCCAGAAGTAGGTAGGGGAGGAGGACCATCTCCGATCTATTTCCCTACTTCCTGATGCAGTTCGAAATAATCCTTCAATCTAGTAGCAATAGATATGGGTGCAACACCATTCATCATGAAAACCTTAGAGCCAAAAGGGGCAGAGGACTGAGGTTGCTCCACCATTTGAGTTTGTTATGATGGGAATGGTTCTTTGAGAACATCCAGAGCGCCCTGAGTACCTTTGAGCAGTCGACTCACCTCGGCCCATCGTGGACAGTCCTTGGTGTAATTCTCATCATCACATATCATACAAGGGTACTTCGGTTTACATTTTGAACCATCATCAGCATTAGGTTTAGGAGAATCCTGTTTTAGGGTATCGACTTTGGCCTTGACTTTACCCTTTTTCTTACCTTTGGAAGGTTATCTACCGGGGTGGACTGGACGACATTCACTTCCGTGGTCTTGCCAGGATTAGGAGGTGGTTGAGAAGCTGTATCAGTGGAAGAAGTAGATTTTTGCTTCGCAGAGTTGGGAGAAGACTTACGAGAAGTATGAGACACAAAACCAATGATACCATCGACAGATGGCGTCGCTATGTACCGAATCATCGGGTAAGATTTCATACAGCGTGCCAGATTCAGAGTACACGAGATCGAGGTACTAGGCACAAGCGATGGCTTGCTCCTCAGTAACACATGCCCCCATAACGATGTCCTTAGAAATAAGACTGATAAAAGAGGTAGTGAACCAATCAGTCAGCAGTTGATCAGGGATTTCAAACTTAATCAAACGACAACGTTGCCTCCATTCATGAATATGATTGGAGATATGAGTAGCTCGATCTTGTTTCAAGGATGTTAGGAGGTGCATCCCAGTTTCATAATGAACTGGTAACTAAAAGTGCGTGAGAAATGCCATGGAAAGAGAGTTTAAATCTTGAAAGATGTTGCGGGAGAGCTCAATTTACCACTTTGCAGCGACACCAGTGAGATTCCTTTGGAAAATACGTAAACGAATCGAATCATCGATCCAAGAGTTAGATGAGCACCATAGATGATATGTCCTAACATGTGCATTGGGGTCTTCTCCATACTTTCCTTCTAATTTGGGAAAATCGCCAGGGATCTTGGTAGGAACTAGAGACCAAATATGGATTATGAAGGATGGGATCATTTGTTAACTTTGACACATCAGGTAGTTCCAACGTAGCAAGAAATGGAAATTGCAGGTTGAAAGGTATGGTAGGCCTTTGATAGAGACCAGTATTGGGGTTCCAACCGGGCCAGGAGAAATTTTGAGCCCATATGTTTTGTCTCAGAGGATTTTTTCCATAGTGGTTATAATTTTGAAATTTCTGCCCATAAACCGGTTGAGGATGAGGGTATTGATTCTGAGTGAACCACTGAGGTCATGTTTGAGAAACATATGGATTTTGTTGCGGGATGTACATAGCGCCATGGGGTGGACCTTGTACCATCGAAGGTTGACCTTGAGGAATGAAAGGTGGGCCCTGAGGCTGCACAAATTGTCCCTGGGGTGCAGGTTGACCTGGATACTGAGGTTGAACAAGCTGTCCCTGGGGTGCAGGTTGACCTGAAGGAAGTGGACGAGGTTGCCCCTGAAGACCAGGTTAACATGAAGGTTGAGATGAGCCAAGTTTTCCCTGAAGACCAGGTTGGTCCAGCTAACTAGTGGAGGGATGGCCTTGTTGTACAAGAGATGGGCCTTGCTGAACGTAAGGTTGGTTCGATTGCACAAAAGGTTGTCTCTGAGGTAGATGGGTTTGCCCCTGAGGAGCATAAGGTGCTCCTTGCTGAACATAAGGTTGACCAGCAGGGCCGTAGGGTTGTCCCTATTGGACCGAAGGTTTTACCTCAGAGGGTTGTCCTTCTGGACCACAGGGTTGTCCCTATAGAAACCTAAACTGGTTGGGGTTAATCGGTATCTATGGCGTTTGAACATATGTTGAGTCTCAATTCTGCATCTTTTCCATACACTTTTCTATACCTTTTTCACTCACCTGAACCTCCCAAGTTGTCAATATCATTGTATGTTAATTGCAAAAGAGTATCTAACATGGTTTTTAACTATATTTTTGTGTCTTCTGTTTGATTTAGATTTTGTTCATTTAGCTGCGGAATCTTGCCACTTTCCGCAGCTGCTGCAACTTTCCGCAGCTATTTTGTGAAACTCTATGTTACAGGTGTCTACAGGAAAAACAAGCCACGTGGGCAAGTCAGAAATGATGTAGACATGGTTCGTGTCCTATTGGTTCGAGAAAACTCATCTAAAGAAGCCGCGGTCAAAGGCGTCCACATGGAAGTCAACCATGGAGTCTCACGGTGACAGGACTCTGTTTCGTGTCACGTGAAGGTTCATATGGCCATTTCTGAGCTTGCGGAGGACAAGTCGACATCTGTACATGGCTCCATAGCCGAATTCAAGCATCCACTCCTCATAGATTTACTTTGCAATATGGCCATGATCCTAGATCCGTGGACGTAATGGTCTACGTGTTCTCCACCAGCATAAACTTTAGGAGACAGTTATATTTCTTTTGTTATATATAATGCGTTTGCATATGCATATAGAGTTAGTCTCGATTAGTCTCTGTTATCTTTTATTAGTCTGCTCTGTAATGTAATTACGCTACCTTTGAGCCGTAATACTACCTTACTGTTATAACTACATTTTAATATAAGAAGACTCTGTTTTCCAACGTAATTTGTACTTGAAGATTGTTGCCAAGGCTGGTGTAGAGGGCCCCTGCTAAGCTGAGGTTTTGTGCATTAGTGTATAGTTCTTGTTTTATTTCTTTAAAGTTCATTGTGCCATAATTCATTCACATGTTTATACACTGCATCTTTCATGGTATATATGCTTCATTTCTATTTATAAACTTTCATGCTTTCCATTTCACTTCTGTCTTTCATGTTTTATGTTGTTAATCACTGATCAGTGTTCTTGTTTCAGGTTATAGATAGGCAGCCCGGGCATTTTCATAGCTTTTTGACTAATGACATGGAATTAACATTGTTCTGCTACTAATTTGTTTTTCTTAGTTTCTGTTTAATTTCAGTACTGCTTTGTTTAATTCAGTTTTGCTCATTTGCTTCAGTAGTTAAATTTAGATATATTAAACTGCTCATAACATCTTCAATTGCCTCCAAAAGCCACAACTGGACTGATGGTGAGGGATTGTATTATGAAATGTGTAGTTTTATATTAGTTTCCTTTCTGCAATTTAGATATATTAAACTGCTCATAACATCTTCAGTTGCCTCCGAAAGCCACAGCTGGACTGATGGTGAGGGATTGTATTATGAAATGTGTAGTTTGATATTAGTTTCCCTTCTGCAAATTTAGATATATTAAACTGCTCATAACATCTTCAGTTGCCTCCGAAAGCCACAGCTGGACTGATGGTGAGGGATTGTATTATGAAATGTGTAGTTTGGTATTAGTTTCCTTTATGCAAATTTAGATATATTAAATTGTGCATGACATCTTCAGTTACCTCCGAAAGCCACAACTGGACTGATGGTGAGGGATTGAATTATGAATGTATGGTTTGATAATAGTTTACTTTCTGCAAGCTAGATATCAGTTAACTCAAGTTGTTTATGGTTACTTCCGAAAATCATAGCTGGACTAATGATGAGGGATCATAAGACAAGTTGATGTAATCTGATTTAGATTTACTTTGATGCAATTTTGGATTTCTTTCAGCATAATTTATTTTGTGTTTAGACAGCAGCAAGAATAGTTTGGTTTCATGCTCACTAGTTCACTGTTTTGATTCATTAGACTAGCAGCATCTTTTCATTTCAGCAGCACATTTTCATTTCCTTTCAAGTTTTGTCATTGTAATTTTCAAATTCCTTTTTTAAGTTTCAAGTTGGTAAATCATTATAGAGGATATCATTTCCTTGAACAAACATAACCATACTTGTTTTCATTTTAGAATTTCCATTTCATCTTAGAAAACAAAAAACGACAAAAAGTTAAGAAATAGGTTATCTTGCACATATAGTGCGCCGCACTTCATCAGCTTACGAATCCCGGATTGACAAATTAAATGCAGCAATTTAGGAACTACTAAATTGACCAAACAACATACAATGGACCCTACGGGTGAGGCCCATGGTAATAGATGTGATTTCCGTGCTCGTCGTAGTATTGTGGAGGATTGATGGGAGCTTGAACCTGTTGAGAACCCTGGGGGAAGTAATTATGTTGTTGAATGTCCATCATATACTAGTCGTACGTCAAACCTCCAAGAATAGGATTAGAGGATATAGGTGCACTACCAATAGGTTGATGGAATCCTGATACGTGAGGTTGTGATCCACTCACAATGGGTCCAACAGACATCACGAAAGCATTAGGAAGTGTTCCACTAAGAGTAGAAGATGATGATAATGACGGAATCACACCAATGGATGGTGTGGAGGAAGTCACACAAACTGTGGGCTGGGTTGGGATAGGTGCAACCATCGTCGAAGATGATGGCCCCGACAAAAATGACCCTGCAGAAGATGGTGATGTAATTGACCATAGTGGATTATGATACAAATATGTAGCACCAGAGATTAACTAACCCAAAGAACGATAACTAGCTGAGAGAGTTTAAGGTTGAGAGGAAGGCTAAGTCGTGACATGAGGAAAATTCACCAGAGGAAACGGATATTCTCCCGTAGAAACATAAGTCTATTCACTACTAATAGGACTCGTGGCATCCATATCAGACGAAGACATGGTGTCGGAAAAAAGGTGATGAGTGGTGGCAAGTAAAGCATGCGATAACGATGACTTAAGTGGTTCTGAGGGTAGAGGGGGATCTTCCCTCAAAAATTCCCAAGCGTCTGGAGGTTTCCAATTGATACCAAATGGTTCCTCAGCGGGAGAACGAGTGGCGAGAGGTTGAATACTAGGAATAATGGCATGATAGTAGCCTCGAGTCCCAACAAATTAAGAAGAAACCTCGAAACCTCGAGGGAAGGTTCTTCACTATGAGGTAATGAAGAGGATGACGAAACTGGTGGTTCCACCACCGTGACTTTGTCTCAAAGAGAAGGAGAGAAAAGAGATGATAAATTAGAGGCTTTAAGACCAATCACTAAGGAATTACTTATGAAAAAGCCAAGAAAATAAATTTAATGGGCATGTGATCACGGGTAATTAATTTTATGACATTGAAAAAAAAATTTGCCTTTTCATATTTTAAGAGTCGAGAAAAGGACAAAAGGTGACTCTAGTCACTTTCAGTTTGGACGAGCTTGAAAGGACAAGTGCTCGATGATCTTTTCAAATTTTAAAGAGTCGTGGAAAGATCAAAATGAATACTTAGGAACTCTAAGAAAGAGGGTGTACCAAGCTCCCGTGAACTACAATATACACCTTGGTGATCAAATGAAAGAGAAATTACCAAGGACTTAACGTACGTGCATGAAGTGTAATGTTCCAAATTTTTCAATAAGGTAATTGGAACATTATATTTGTTTTATTTTCAATAAAGTGAATAAAATGGGTGTGGGAGCCCATGTAGCAACCTAATAAACACCCCTAAGGTGAAAAAAGTCACTTAAGTGGCTTAAGTTAGCAGCCCCAAGCGTAAAAAGGGCCAAAAGCAAGCGAGCTAGACCATGGTTGACCCAAGTCAACAACGTACCCAAGAGGGGAAGCTTGCACAAGAAGATTGTGTAGTTGGATGGAGGGAAATTTGGAATGAGGGAAACCCTAATGTGAGTGGGGTCCATGGCAAGGAAGCATGCCTTTCATAAAAGATGAAGGACAACCATTGTTTGGGTTTCATTTTTGGAGAAAGAATTTTGAAGTTGAAGCTTTCTGCAGTTGTTCAACTGAGAAAGCTTGTGCTGCTTAGCACAAGAGGGATTCCTATTTAGGAATGCCCTTCTCTTCCATGGGAGGCCATGGAGATATTTTTCTTCATCTTCCTCACATCTTGGCTTGAGGCCAAAGCATTCATTTGCAGCTACTGTGTTATTCTTGCAGCAAGAAACATTGGAGTTGTTGGTGTTGCAGTGAGGGACCTTCATCATTCATTTCCGGAGCTAGTTTAGTGGAGGAAGAACTCATTATTTCTCTAGGAGATCAGAAAAGGAAACCTCGAAGCTGATATTGTATAATTTTGCATTGGGCCATATGTTTCTTCTCATGCCCAACGCAGTCTCCTTCCCTTACAACGTTATATTCAGAGGTGGCATGCACAAAGGGTTCATTTTGTGCACTAAAGAGTGCAATCTTCAGTAAGGGGATCAGCCCCTTCACTTTGGAGATCATTGGAGGAGGTATCATAGTTTATTGCAGCATCTACTTCCTTCTCCTATGTTGTATTATATTTGAGTTGCAGCTGCTACACTGCAACTCCGACATTTTTCTGTTTTGTGCATTTTAGCCAATCCCTTGGAGGATTGTTGTAATAATGTTTTATGGGGTTGAGATATTTCTCCCCCATCTTTATTTGAGCACATATTGTTATATCATCTCATATATATCATTTTTCAGTCATCTTCCCTCATAGACTGCGCAGTGATAGAGTTGTTGGGTTATGTAGCAGTGTATTTTCTTTGTTTTATGTACATTTTCCCTTGAGGTTGATTTAAGCTCACCTTGAGAGGTATTTTCCTCAAGGAATTTGTATTACATTTGCCGCTACAGATTATGTATCAAATTTTCACTCTTCTTACATTACATGAGGCATTATTTCACTGCTGTTACATATTGAAGTTTTAATACTGCTGAAGGTTCTCTCATTAAGCCTTATTTCGGTATACTTGTTGGTGGGATATCTAAATAACCCACTTAGGGTTATTTCTTTGAGCTTATATTCTGCAGGTAGTTTGTATCAGATATATTCTAAGGCATCCCGACACTGGATTGCCCTATTTTCACATGGGCTTCCTTATACAGCGTCCTCTTGGACACTGTTGCAGAAATTCCTTGAAGGGAAATATTAGCTTTTGACAAGTTCTATTGGCAGAGTCTACTAGTGGACCAAGTAGCCTTTGGATCTCATCCTTCCTTGTGAAGGTGACATCTCTAGTAAATGCCCCTGCAGTAAATCTCTGAAATAGTTCAGTGTCGACTGTTAATATTCCTGAAAAAGGAACATTACAATGGTATCAGAGCTTTGAACTTGGCTCAGCCTGCGAAGTTCGAATTTCAGAGGAAGAAGAGGTCAAAATGATGCATAGGACGAGATTGATCTCATCATTTTTTGGGTCCAGCAAGAACCTCTCCAAGGAGGTTGAGGAAGTAGAAGAAGGAGAAGAGGAAGGACCACACACTTCCTATTCTCATAGAGAAATAGAGCAGAAGCATGGATAGGCACATACCAGCATTGTTTTTATCATGAAGAAGTAGCCTTCATCTCCAGCAGTTGAGGCAGCCAACACATTTGGGGAAGAGACTCTTGCATGCACACAAGACCCTTCCAAACTTGACCAAGGTATGCTTGAGTTTTCATTTCCTATTGGTTCAATACATGCCATGAGGGATTGCATACCATGGCAAGTTGATTGTCTAGAGCAGTATACTTTCACTGCGTTGTGCCATTTTGAGGAAAGAAACCCTCATCATCCTCATGCACTATTGATGAGCCATGTCTAACATGTGAGGGTGGGGTTTAGAAATTTTTTCATGAAGGAGACTGCATTTCAATGTCCCATGAAATGCAAAAGGAGAAATATGTTTTGGGACAATGGTAGCTCTTGTGGGAGAGGTACCAAGTGGTAGGATACTTACACCATGGAGCAGAGGAGAGCATGGGTGCATCATGATGGGATGTCATTTCTCTTACCACTCATTATGTTCCCATTTCGGATTGGGTATGATGGAAGTACGGAGGAGCAGCAAATACTTTTGATGCTCAAGTTTTATGTTGTTGCAGGAGCAAGAGGAGGCACTAGCATAGTGCAAGGGGATTTCTCTTTGACATTTGATTCCCATGCAACACCTTCTTCATGGGAGGGGCTCTACATTTGCAACAACATGATGGGAGGAGTCTTCAGCAAGATTCATGTCAAGGAGGGGAGCTTTGAGATGACAGTGGCCCTACTCCGAAGGCTAGCAGTGCTGTCACTTGAAGGCTTGGATTACTTGTTGGAGTGTTCTCAAAGCCACTTCACAAGTGATGTAATTTGGAGGCATGTAGGTGATGAGCATGAAGGAGTAATGGAGGAGAGCACTCCTTACTACATTTTGAATTTCTTGGCTTGGTTGCATAAGCACAAGAAGAGGGATCTACATGCAGTGTTTATGGGTTCTTCTTTCATGCATTTTCATGCATATTCTTCATTGATGGAGGAGTCCACTTGGGAGGGCATATTAATGGTTGCATATCAGCATATGGACAGATTCATAGCCCAAAATATGAAGATAGGGTTGGCACAACCACTTCCCTACTATGTTGCAGTAAGGAAGAACTTCTACTTGAGCCATTTCAGCTCAAAGACCAAAGTACATGAAGAGGGAGGTAACCATTTGCTTTATGATTTACACTCTCTTACTTTTATGATCAGAAAGTTGTATCAAGGAGGGTCTTCCTTTCTTGCACATTATTTTTGGTTGTACTTATGGTTCATTACAACAAATACAATGGCTATTTCAGCAGTGGGTTGTGGAAGAAAGCCACATGGGTTTTGGTGTGCACCATTGGCACCAAATTTTGTTTTCATGATCACATATTTTAGGATGCATGTGGTAGAAAAAAAGTGGCTGCAAAGACACTTGTTGCATCATATATTGAGGCAGGCCAATGATGCCCTGTGTAAGTTCCATGAGTGGAACAATCACTAGTACACTTCGGGGAAATTCCGACACTTGGTTCCGACACTTTTGACGAAATGTCAGAAATTTCCCCAAATTTTTTCAATCCCGCTCGAAACCGTCGCTATACTGACGTTTAGAGAAAACTGTCGCAATACCGACACTTATACCAAGTGTCACAATTGCAACATTTGGAGGAAGACGTCGCAATTGCGACACTATGCCCCAAAGCGTCGCTATTGCAACGGCTACCTCCAAACGTCGCAAGTGCAACACAATGTCTAAGTGTCGCAATTGCGATGTTTGGAGGCATCTGTCGCAATAGCGACGCTTTGGAAAAAGTGTCGCAATTGCAATGCTTGGAGGAAGACATCGCAATTGCGACACTATGCCCCAAAGCGTCGCTATTGCGATAGCTGCCTCCAAACGTCGCAAGTGCGACACAATGTCTAAGTGTCGCAATTGCGACGTTTGGAGGCATCCGTCGCAATAGCGACGCTTTGGCCACCATTGGTATAATGACACTTATATACCTTTGCAAAATCCGTGTCACTTATGGTTTATTTTTTATTTTCTTTTGCTTGAACTAAGTCTTATTTCCATGTGGATTGTGTAATCTCACTTTTATTGCATATTATAGAATGTGTTTGTTTATAAGATTATATGATACATGTGAGATAAAGGTTTATTATTTATCATATATAAATAAATTTTATCAATATTGTACATTTACACTTTTATGAGGTGATGTTATAAGTAAATTCATAAATGTCTCTTTTTAATCCTCATTTTACTCCATGAATATGTTTGGAAATGAAATTTCAATAGATTAATTTTCTCTTAACCTATGTATCATCAATATTGTACATTTACATTCTTAATTATGAGGTGATGTTATAGGTAAATCCATGAATATCTCCTTTTAATCTTCATTTTACTCCATGAATATGTTTGGAAATGAAATTTCAATACATTAATTTTCTTGCTATTATATGTTTTGCGAAGATATGGTAAGGAATTATCTCTTGTTCTTCTTAGAAATAATTATATATAATTTTTTTTTTCTTTTCAAAATAGATTAAAAAATTATATGAGAAAAATTATTAATTCATCAATATGTGTGTGTGTGTGTTGTGATGAATAATTTCATAGTTCAACTTAATGGTTCATTATATAATCATGTGACCATCACCAATGATATATCTTAAAAAGCAATTGAAAAGGCATGTGTACAAAATCGATGTATACTCTAGAGAGTGGTTCTCATATCACTATGTAAATTGTTGTATGCTACTTCAACAAAATTATAAGATAAACTGTAATACACATCATATATGGACCATAACAATTGTCATACAACTAATTTGTTTTAGGATACATGTGGAATTCTAGGGGTAAATTCCATATGATGTGTATATCAATCTATTAGGTGTTGGTAAGTTGTGAGTATCTAAGAAATGATAAGAAATATCCATACATCATGATCTTGTAATGTGAGTATAAATTGTGTCTATAATTTCCATAAAATTTATAAATTTATAAGTGAAGAAGCGCTTGGCTAATACCGCTAGGAAAAGACTGTAAAACATTGAGATCAATTGATCCTACACCTCCTACCCTTGTTTCGAAATTGTAATAATTTGATCCTACACCTCTCCGCCCTTGTTGGTCTCTCTTCCCTTTATGTCGTGTTTGTGTCATCACCATTGCACCACCAAGGCATTTATCCCGGAGACTTCTTGGCCTTCATCCTCAGTTTTTGGTAGGAATACTTACTCCTCTGCGTAGGATTCGAGTTATTCCTCCATCGAGTTTGCACTCCGACTCTTCTTCTGGTTTATTGGGTTCTCATTTTAATTCTCCCCTATCACCTTCACCATATCTGGTTCAGGACCTAACACTGGTGGTAACCCCAACCCTGATGCTGGGAATACTACTAGTGGGACCGCAACAGAAACTACCCTGACTGCTCCCTTGCTCCCCTATATGGCAGGCCTCAGTCTTCCCAATTTCAACCAGTTGATAAATGAACCTATACACCATGACGCTATTTGGCCTGCTATCCTGACCGAGCTCCCTTCCGACATCCCCAAGTTTGAAGGAATTGCTGGAGAAAATCCTACAAATCATGTTCGATCTTTCCACATGTGGTGTTCGTCTAACTCCATTACCGATGACTCTGTCCATCTTCGGTTGTTCCAACGTATGCTTAATGTTTAAGCTTCTAAGTGGTATGTTGATTAGGCATCATCCTCTCATACCACCTTTGCGACTCTTGCCCAGGCCTTTTTGTCTTATTTCCAACTTCCCCTTCGTTATGACACTGGTACCAAACTTTTGACTTCTTTCTGTCAATCGTCTGCGACCCGCTTATCCGATCATGTACAAGAATGGTAGAGAAGAAAGAGCCTATGTCGAGCCCCTACCTTCGAAGACCGTGTCTACATGGACTGGTTCCTTAGATCTCTCTTGCCTGCCATTGGCAAAGATGTCACATCGCATTTCCCTCAAACTAAAGGTGGCCACTCAACCTCTTCCTTTTGGTACCTCTAATTACCAACTTCTCATGATGAAATCTAACCAATCTATACATATAGACATCAACCTTCAGACTCGGTCCCATCAGTACAATAAGCCTCCCGCTACGTCTGTCCCCGAGCCACTTTCCTTAGGTTCTACAGAGCCTCTTTTGACACCTACATGGAAAATTTTAGGGGCTAATATTTGCAGGTGGGCTAATTTTCCTTGTTTTTTCAAGAAAAAAGATTCGCCAATTTCCATTTTTTTGAAAACTGATTCGCCCAAAGTCTATAGTATAAAATTATTTTATCCTAAAAATCGCCAAAATTTTATATATACTAATATAAAATAATTATAAACCTAAATAGTTTTACAAAAATATCATAAAAAAAAATAAAATTTACATATTTGGGACCATTAGGATTCACCAGGTTTCGAAACTTTAAGATTAACTTCCATCCTTAAAATTTTCCCTACAAACCTAATGGTCCTTTGCAGATCCCTCAACCTAAGGTAGAGGTTCATACCAAGATCCCTCAGGGACCATCACATTGAAATGCTACTTCTGGTAAAGCTACCTATTCATATAACATAGTAGATGATTTGGCGCAATCTTCTGCTGCCATCTCAATGTTGGAACTCCTCCAGTCGTGCCCATCACAACGAAAAGCTCTACTATCTGCCATGGGCGTTGTAGATCCTTCAGATGATTGATTGATCATCTTCGATGCTGACCGGTTAGAACATCCTCCTCTCCCTACTTCCGTCGCCTTCCAAATCCCAATCAAGGTCCAGAATTCCAACGTTTCCTGGTGTACCATTGATGAGGGGGCATCCACCTTCGTGATGTCCGCTTCGGTTTGGAAGAAACTTGGATCACCTGAATTGGCCCCTTCCATGATCACTCTCCGAGTGTGGGATGGTCATTCCTCCCAGCCCATTGGCCTATTCTGTAATTGTCCTATTACTCTTGCGGGAAAGATTGTTTGCGTTGACGTTGAAGTCATAGATTCCCCCTTAGATTACAACATTCTATTGGGTCGTAGCTACACCTATGCAATGTCTGTTGTACCATCTGTGGTTCACCGCAATATTTCCTTTCCCCATAATGGAAATATAGTCACCATCGACCAGTTGAAATATTATAAACCAAAGTCTTAGACCTCCCCTGAGTCCAGAATATCCTCGGTGGCCAATAAGAAAATCGTCGATCCCTTGACCAGTGTCTCACCCGGAGTCTACAAAGACTCCTCTTTGCTTGGTACATTCCCTGGTCTTCCTCCTCCTGTCTCTGATCTCAGCTCATCAAATGTTTGCATGATGAAATCATCTCAGGCTTCCCTCAATCGGCCTGCTTCGGCTAGTTAGCAGCCTCGCCCTTTGCAACCTACTCCTAGCCCTTCGATTCAGCCTTCTGGACCTCCTCCTCCTGGCCCTTCACCTATAGCTAGTATCCATGAGCCTCTCTACCCTCCTGGAATGGCTCCTCCAGGCCTTAACCATCTCGGAGCCATCCCGCCTAGCCATTACCCCTCTGATTAGATATTGTTCCTAGCTTCCTCTCCCGGAGTGTTCTCAGTACCTGTCATGGCTACCCTAGCTCTTCCTAACCTGACCCTGGGGATTCCTGTCTAGTACTTCAATCCCCTAGTCGCTACCCTACTTGTTCAACCCAAATATTATCTTTCTTTGACCCCAGTTCAACTAATCCCTATGACTTCTCCCGATGCTACAGTGCCTCAGTCACCTCAACAGGAACCTCCTCCTGTTGCGACCACTTCGGGTAGAAAGGGAAAAGCTCGCAAAAAGGCAGCTAAAGACAAGGCTTCCCTGACAAACCATGCTTCTCCTCAGCCTCCAAAGCATACACCTCCGTGTGCTTTGTGTGATGTTTTCGGTCATGCCACCCATATTTTTCCTGAATTGCCTTGTCTGAAGCCCATGGTTAATGTCGCGTTCTTTGAGTCTACGGTCCTGGAAACCTCTGTTCCTTCCTCAACTGCAGCCAAGAACACCAAGACTATTCACACCAACCACCCCTATGTTTTTTGTGATATCCATGGCCATTATTCCCACCTCCATCCCCGCCTTAAGGAATTCCGCAGCTCTCTAGTGGCAGTTTGCCAATTTGAGGCAAAGCGCAACAAGTCCACCGCTCCCTTATTTGCACATTCTGCTTCAGCAGAACCAGAGAACACATCCACCCTTATTGAAATTCCCCCTTCGGATGTCAAAATGATAGAGTCTTCGGCCACTATCCATTGCCTGTCATCATCTATGAGATCCTCAGTGAAAGACCCCTCCCCCGGGCCTTCTCCTTCTGTTTCGCCTGACCTCCTTCCAATGATCACCTTGGGCTCAACATCGGTGGATCCTTCATCTTCTTGTTCTTCCATCACCCTCCATGACGATGCACATGTGAACCTCTCTTCTCATGGTGATGAATCAGGTAGCTTCGCCGCGTCAGGTGGTCTTTCTTTCACCAGTCACCCCATCTTACATTACGATGATGACATTATGGAAGTAGTCACCACCCCTGACTTTATATATCCCCCCTTACATCTAACCCATGCATTTGAACCACATACACCTTGTGGCCATTACATTGATACCCAATGTGTCGGTAAGGGGGCACCCATATTTAAGAGTCCAAGAGACGCAATTCTCCACAACTATCCTAGTGTATCTAGTCGTGTCGACTCTAGTACCATTATTCTTCCCCATTTAGAAGAACCTCTAGAGTCCCATATCTCTTCCAATCACTTTAGGAATGATACCCCTCATCATTCCTTCTTCTTACATCAACAACCCAGTCCCCTAGACATTGTTGTTGACTAACCTATCGATTTTCTAGGGGAGCACCAGTTCATTATCTACAAATCCTCTCTTTGGGATAGTGACACCATGTATGCCAACCTAGAAACTTAAGTCCATTTTCTTCATATATGCAGTACCAAAAGAGATTGGTAATCCTCCATTCCCTTTCTCAAACTGCATAACCATAACAAAAACAAATGGCACACCACATCATAAAAATGTGTTTATATTCCCTCTTTCTAAATACATTTTGGCATGACCACAACATTCTTGGGGGCACCGATACCCCTCAACCATAAAAATCCCAGATCTCAACCAAAAACAGAATTGAAACCACCTTTCTCTGACAGGTCGCACTTTTCAAGTAATTTCCTAAGACAGGTTTCATTTTTCTTCCCAGTACCTGCTACCCAGGTCGCAAAACAAACCACAAAAAGTGTGACCTGGCCTGTTCATGAGCTCTGGGTGCCTAAAATGAAATTTTAATTGAAAGAGTAGGGTTATGCCTCTTACCTACAATTGATGGATCTCGATTCCAACAGTCAGTTTTTTCACTACGATCATTGCAATATTTAAGGCCTTCTCTCCTCTCTATATTCACCATAGCTACACTTGCCAATGAGTGAATTTGGAGGGAAAATGCCTTATTAAAATAGAAACCCCTAATTTCTCTTTTGCCTGTTGCAACCAAACCGTAGCTCATTTTGACAAACCGTCTATACCGTTGGAAAGCTCTCACCGATCCCTAAAATGGGTATCTATTATTTTTTTGTGATTTGATACTTCACCAAGATACATTTTGTCTATGAAGGGTCACTTCGCCACTCCTCAAAATCGAATTTCATCACTTGCAACACTTGTACTTGTGGGCACCACTTTTCCCCCATACTTATCCACACTCATGTCAAATTTCATCATGAGTAACCATCTCATACTCATGTTTTTATGGTCCCCATTGGACCTTTTCTTGTGTGGCAGCATCATCGAGTCATGCCTTGAGAGTGCGAGTGTAAGGAACTAGATGCCTAAAGCTTTTATTTTGTGCTTGTGTAATTCACTGTTTGACCATCAAGCCAAGCCACCAACTATATTAACACTACTTCATGTTGGGGCAGATTGGCATTGTAATTTTTTAGTGCTATAGCCGTACTTTTTCACTGCTTCACTAATCACAACCTTGGAAGTTTGCAAGGCAACGGGCTTTATTCTTTCTTTGGTGTTTTATGTAAAAGAAAGGATTTGTGAACTTTTTGTAATAGGAAGGGGAAAAATAAATTGATTCTAATTTTAAAATATCAATAATGATAAGTGGTAATTCTTTTATTAAATTTTTAATTTTGAGTGAGCCCAAAATGTAACTTTCCTTACTTTTTGAGTACAGCCTTGCAATTGTGAAGAGGACTAGTGTTGCAAAATTATTGGTAAGTGGAAATTAAAGGGCGTAAGAACGTTTTTGAAAAAATTTCAAACGTCAAAATTAAGTCTTATATCCTTCCTAGCACGTCACGGAAAACAGGAATCCACAAATTCTAGTCATCAAATACGTGCAAAATGCCTTATGATGGGAAAAATGGAGGACTGGTCCTATGCTGCTACATGAGTTATGGTTTCATGTGGCAACAGGGAACCTTGTATAGTTTTTCAAGGATAGGAAAGGAGAATATTGTCAGTTAATGATCACATGAAACTTCATCACCATTTGAAAATTGTGTCTTAATTTGAAATAATAAGACTACCCAACTATTTCATTATTTAATTTAGATTGTTTAATACAAAAAAATATCCTAGATAACTTAAATAATGTAAGCACTTTTGCAAAAATTTAGTGGGGAGAACCTTCAATTACATTTATTTTGAAGATCCACTTGCATTTTAATCCATTTTAATTATTCTTTCATGGCTATTCTAGTAAAAATTTCAACCTCTTATAGAAATTTGTTTGTCACTTGTATTAGAAATGCAAAAATCAAATGTATATAAAAATTATTTGAAATGCAAAAATCAAATGTGCGCTACATAAAAATGATTTTATTAAAAACTACATTAACGTCTGATATCACGTGTGCATTCGCCCTCAGCTCTTGCAGAATAGAATTTGCCCTCAACATTCGCCCTCAGCTCTTGCAGAACAACATTTTCCCTTAGCATTCACCCTCAGCTCTTGCAGAACAGCATTCACCCTCAGCTCTTGCAGAACAGCATTCGCCCTAACCCCTTGCAGAACAGCATTCACCCTCAGCTCTTGCAGAACAGCATTCACCCTCAGCATTCGCCCTTAGCTCTTGTAGAACAACATTCACCCTCAACTCTTGCAAAATGGTAAGTTCTTACTACAGGCCCTTCCTCCTATAGTAGGGTTGACTCTATTTGGGTTTTTTTGGTCAATTCCATTGGATTGTGTTAGGCTATAGGGTTCTCTCTATATGTCTTCCAATGTTCTTTCGGATGAGTTTCAAAGAGGATGTGTAAGATGTGTTTGTGCTTGCATGAATTTGACTCCACCAGTTTCATGAAGTTTAAGCTATGGATTTTAGTTCGAAAAACTCATCCATCTCAACACCTAGTAACGAATTGCCCTTGGTTTGATCTATATTGAAGGTGAATTGCAAAGTGGTAGAGAATGGGAGATCGAAATTCATCAACTTTATCACAAGGGTAGTACCCCAGATCGAAAGTGATGAGCTTTAGTTCTCCAGATTTGGGGATTTTCTGATGACGTACCAAAGGTCACATCCATACAACCATATCAAGGTAAATGTTGAGATCATTCTCATATAGATATAGGTCACTGATATATAGGGTTAATATAATCATCACTATCCATGGAAACCGAATGGTTACAAAATATGTGATTGTGGTTGGCTCATTTATAAATATTACCCATTTACAGTAGAGCACAGAAACACTAAATATGGCCCAAGCAGAGCCTTTACAACAGGCAATTGAATTGCAGCTGCTTCATCAATAACCAATAGCTCCACTTGAGAAAACTTTTCATAACCTTGGGGCTGGATATACTGCAGAGAAAACAATTGTAGTTATCATTCGTGCTCCAATATATTAATATAATTTTTACATTGAACTGAAGAAAGGGAAACAAGCAAATGCTAGCCATCATACAATGATTTGACATAAGAGTTTTGAGTGACATACTTGAAAAAAAGAACTCATCCACTGATATTTATAATCATTTGAGTTATTCAATTTAAACACAATGTCAAGAATCAAGATTCAATACCCTCTATTATCTTCATCACCCAATACAAGATTTAAATTTTTCCCAAAGAAACACTTATTAAATTGGCGGACATTATTTCTCCTTGCTTTAAAAACCCTACATTTAAATGAAAACAAGCATTGTATTTCAACTACAAAAATCTATTAGTGTTCAAATGTACATGTGTGCATCACTTGTGTAGGGTATTCCTTTTCCACTTTCACATTATCCAAGAATGTGTGCAGTATAGTTCATATTTTTGTGATTTAGATTATCTTGAAAAAGGAAAGGTAAATTATTTCCCATGGAAAAAGAAGGTTTTCCCTTTTTACTACTGGAAATGGTACAACAAAGTTCCATTTCTACCCGAAACTCCTATGAAACAGGAACCAAATAAATGCCATGTCCTCAATGGACATCATTTGGCTTTGAAAATGGTCGTTGCACCGTGTTGTTTCTTATATTACATCACGATAGTTTCTTAGGTCATTTGTTGTTTCTTGAGATGAAAAACAACCAAAGAAATTGTGAAGATCCTTTCAAGAAATAAATGACCATTTCTCAATCATATCTCAACTATTTTTTATTTTATTCGGTGGTTGCTTACTTTGAGAGAAATTTGACACTTTTATAAGGAATATAACATAAAAACACAAAATGGGAAGGAATTGATGAGGTAGATGACCTTTAGTTGTTGTCGATTAAGAATTGATAATACACGATGCATGTTCTGTACTACAAACTAGATTCCTTCCTGGAGTTAGGACACAGAGTATTGAATCAAAGTTGTAGTTTCTAACTTCTTGTATTGTTTCATCAATCTTGAAATTCAGACATTGCATGTCTTCATTGCTTCATGTTTGAATAATTTGCATTATATCGTATAATAGGAAATTAGGAATTATGATTATTATTACTTTATGGATTTGTTAAGTTACTTTTAAGTTTTCATGGTTTAGTGTGAAATTATTCTTGTGTGCCCCTAGGCCCAGGTGAAGGAATGCCAAGGACTGAGAACCCTAGTTTTTAAATGGTATTGTTTCTTATACCCAAAAACCCCTCAACATCACTTTTTATTAGTTCTTAACAATAGTGTTGTAAACAATTTGAGAATTGATATAGCAAATCTCGCACTTCTCAAGATAAATTCCTAAAGCTAAAGTGTGATACCATGTGTAATTCAATAGCCCCATTGTCACCTCACCAACCTCTTTTCACTTCGGGCTAGCTCTCCTCCAACTCAAGGGGGGTTCTCCCTAGTAGATGTTGGGGATCTAATGGCCCAACCAAACCAAGTCAAGAGCCCCCTAACTCTCTATGTTTACTACTATCAATCAAAATATTGAACAATAGGGTCAGACATGCATCCTGAAGATAAAATTGCCAGGGTATTTTTGGGTAATTTCAAAGGGAAAGTCCCCAAACACATATAATCAAGGAATTATAACGTGATTCAAACATTAAATATCAACAAAATCGTTTAGAGGATATTGAAAGGAAAAAGGTGATGGAAGATAGAAAGTGCCTTACTTAAATGCTTTAAGGATTTTTCAATAGTTGCTCCAAAAGCTTCACTTCAAGGCCCTTCAAGATCGTCTCCAACAATGCTATACCATCAGCTTCAACAATGTTGCTCCAAAAATGTCCTCAAAGTCTTCACAACAAGTTTACTAGAAGTTGCTCCAACAATATATTCAATAAGGTCTTCATCGTCAACTCGTCTCTTGTTTGGTTGCCTTAATGTGCAATGACATGTTTCCAGGACTGAATTCAATGCAAGGCATATTTGAAACTCTAACTCTGTCTTCCGGTGTCTTATTAGAAATTATTTCAGTTTTCATTTTTTGTTTTCAAGTTAGATATTTTTTTCAAGTTTTTACATTTATAATTTTATTGCAATGTGGCAGACTGATCAGGGCAGTACAGGAACAACCCCGAGACGGGATGATCGCGGAAAGAGGCCAGCGGAAGAACATGTAAAGTGCCGGCATTGCTCTATCTTCAGGTATTTTAGTTATTTACATAATTGAAATAATATTAATTTTGTTCAAATATGCAGACACCTAGCCATGGTACGCCTGATGATTCCCTCTATGAGGAAGAGCTTTCTTCATCCCTATCTCCAGCGCTCTTGTTGCGAAAAAAGGCACGAGATGCAAGGTCATAATTTAATACAATTTAATACTTTGATAGACGCGCCTCAAACACCTGAAATAGAAGAGAGGATAAAAAAACTTATGAGCCAGCTAGAAACATATCGGGTAATAATAAAAAGTCAAAAGGATATTTTTTTTGTTCTACATGAGATGAATTGTGATAGTTTGATTTTTAATTTTTACATTGACTAAACTAACAAAAAGTTCTTTTGTATGTAGCGTTTTCTGGCACTTGCTAAACCCGGTGTTGGTGGTAGTGGGACACAAGGGCAAGAGATTGCCCAGCAACCCTCTCGTACACCTTCTACTCCTTTAGGTGCTAGCCAAGAAACACACCCTGCCCAAGCAGACACCCAGCCAACCGCTGAATGTGTTGGCAATGATGAGGCTGATATGGCCAACTACATTATTGCGTTTCCTGGAGCTACACGTGTCAGCTCCACGGGGACCATTAATGGCACGTTTTTGGTGAACGATGAAGGTGTCCCTATAAAGCATGTACAACTCCCAGGTAAATTTTAATATTTTAACTATTTCATGTACTTTATCTAAAACATATTTATCATGATTTTTATTTTTAAATTAATGATAATATCTTCTTTTTTTCTGTGTAGGAAAAAATGAGTTCTACAGGTTTTTGGAGAGCCATGCGTTGGTAATTTTTGGCCCAACCATACGCACAAGGTGGAATTCCCAGAATTCCAACCTGAAAAAAGAACTTCTAGATTATCTAGAAGCCTTTTTTGGGGTCGGCACATTTGACAGAACAGTGGTGGCTCGGGTAGCCAGCAAATATTTGAAATATACCAGGGACACCTATAGGATGAAATTGCAATTTAACCCTAGATACGAGCATCCTCTCATAGTTCCAGAGAGTGAGTGGAGAGCACTCATCCATGACGGAAAAGAGAAAAGGGCAAAGAAAGAAGGAAAAATGCCAACTGAACCCGCAAGGTAAATTACAACTTTAATTCAATAGCTTTAATTTTATCTATGTCTAAAATAAAAGTGTGCTACGTCATATCTTACTTCAATATTTTGATGGTAGGTTTCCTGACACCTCGAAGGCAACGAAAGCTAGGATTGAAAAAAAGGGCCATCACAAGCTAGGCCAGGGCGGCTACTTGAAATTAGCCGCAAGAATTGTAATTAAGTAGCTAAAAATCTTATAATTAATTGTATCGCCTTCCAACATTTTTGTAATCCTATCAAATATGATTAAAAATACACAATTATATGTAATGTAGGGTGATGACTTCGGAACATAAACTACAGAGGAAGATAAAAATATCGCTTTCCATTTTGGCTATCAAGCCGTAGTTGAATGTCGCAGAAGCTTGGGGTAGGTCCTAAGATCCAGAATGCATGATAAGGTAAAACATTAACCTTTCAATATGTTTGTTTTCGTCCATAAATTTAATGTCTAACAACTTTGTTTAAATCAGGGGAGCAGCACTACCGACGAAGCAAATAACCCAGTTTTAGAGCCAGATATAGATGATCCTCATGTGCAACCTGATCATTGTAGTGGGGACCAGGCCGACAATGCTACTATCAGTGAGGGCCGTGACGGTAATTAATTTCCACTTATAATTTTTTCTAATTATACCTTGATGGTTGTCCTTATAACGTTTTTTGTTTAAATGACATAGAATGTTTCCCTTGAGGATCTTACCACCAGAGAGGAAGATAGGGCAACAGTCCTAATGGTGACAACTGGTGCACCAGGTAAATAATCTCATTGCAATTTTTTTTATTAATATTACCGAACTAGTTCAATGATATTTAAAAACTGACAATTAAAATTTAATATTATCTGTTTTTGTAGGCGATGCCCCGTCACTGGATGAGACCGGACATCGTGACTACGCAACTAGGTCAGCAGTGCGGGTCGAAAGGCACGAAACAGGAGCAGAGCATGATGATATTGATGATGTAATTAGGAGCTTTAGAAATAGGAAGAAGAAAAAGAAAATTCGATAATGTAAAATATTGTATTATTATAATACAAACGTTACCATACTTGGAATGTTTTTTGCGTTATATAAAAAACTCATTTATCATACTATTTTTATGTCAAGCATTAATTTCAATGTTTCCTTGCGTACTTTTTGTTGAATTGTTTTTATTAGTTATTGAATTTTTTTTTTATGCTCATGAAAGTAAAAAATGAAATATAGATTGGGTATTGGGGAATTGAGAGTGATGTGAGGGGGGGGCTGAGGGGCCATAAGAGCTTCCACCTTCACGTGGTTGGCCCTGTTTAGTAGAGAATAATTTATTGGAGCGATTTAATCTTGGAGCAAACCTCCCTCGATCCAGCGTAGCAACAAAAAAGTCATTGTTGACTTAGTTGCTACTCTTTCAGATCGTGGGAGGCTTGTTCCAATTTCATGCAACTCCAATAAATTGTTCTTGAAACGAAGAGGAGCTTATTCAGGTATGTTTTGATATTTTCAACATATGTTCTAACATTATCATAAGAATGCGTCTTAGAGTAAAAAATACTACATCAATTACTTGTATTTATTGTATAGATAATGATGGATTTTGATTGACTTGGCAGTGCAGGTACAAATCTTCTTGCATCATGAGCAATACAACTTGTCAACCATGGTCATGTCCAGGATATTTTTGCTTGTGCGCTTGACCAGGTTCGTAATGTCACATTTTGTAAGTTCCTTTACAGTTCATAATTCAATATTAAGCTTGTTCATGATTATTATCTAGGTTTTTTGTATGTGTTTTTTCATGTATTTGATTGTAAGCAACTCTGCATGTTTCCTGTTGTTCACTATGATTTCTCCCATTACCACTCCCAGGATGAATCCGAATTTATTGTTACATAGGTTACTTTATTGTTACTATGATTTCTCCATTTACGATTTCACAGGTTACATCATGTAAAGTTGTCAATCTCAGGTTGGTGATGAGCTTTAGTTCTCCAGATTTGGGGCTTTTCTGATATTTTCTCCCTCATGTCATTCCTGCATCACCACGTTGTTTGAGCATGCCAATTTTCTACCACTTGTACCAATTGGCACATGTCAATCTCTGAGTGGTGCCACATTTCACCTATTTTCGGCCCATTTGACCACCTGAAAAACTCAAATCCACACACCATGTGTCTTTATCATGGAGTGCCACGTGTCCTAGATATTTAGGCCGATAGGCCTTCTGTTATGAAAGAGATCAATTTTTTTTCGTCAACACTTCTTATCTAGGCACGACACCTGTTACTTGTTTAATCTGACGGTCACAGTCTCTCGGGTTACCTTCTAAGTTTGACATGCCACTGGTTTCTGGTATATTTCCATGGAATCGGTTTGAAAATACCAGAAAAAATCCACACACCTGCAACCGTCGACAGACCTGCCGTTTTAGTAGCTGCATTTCTGCAACTGCCAATACACCTGCCGTTTTAGTTGCTGCATTTCGGCAACTGCCAATACACCTGCCGTTTCATTCTCCTGGACTCTGTGTATGCATATTTTTTATCACGAAGTTGGCTGCAGTGCTTTGACATGCCTTTGAATATTTTTGCAGTTTAGAAGACATTTCAGGCCAGAGCTATTGAATAGACTTGATGAGATAGTTGTATTTGATCCTCTTTCTCGTGATGAGCTCAAAAAAATTGCTAGACTAGATATGAAAGATGTAGCGATTCGTCTTGCAGAGAGAGGTGTTGCTTTAGGGGTTACAGATGTTGCTCTGGATCTTGTTCTTCAAGAAGCCTATGATCCTATAAGTAATCACTTTGTTTTTCTTTCTTTCTTATTCAGAGTCTATCTTGCCAGGGGATGTGCCCGTTATGGTTTGTTATGAGACCGTTGTCAATTTCATCAGCGTCCCTCATAATATGTTTGATTGTGTTTATAAATAATAAACAATTATTACACCAAAAAATAAACAATTAACTGTACTATGAGTAATATGATATCTTGAAATAATTCTCATTATAATTTCATAACCACTGCTCTCACTTGGTGGTGCCTATATCACTAAGTGTGTCTTCTTTAAAATTATAGTTACAACAGACAATGAACAATCAACTGCACTGTGAGTGATATCTTGTAATAATTCTTATTATAATTTCCTAACCTCTACTCTCACTAGGTGTATCTATTTTAAAATTATAGTTTCAATGGTAGATAAATTTTTATCTTAAAATTATAGCTTTGATGGTGATACCTTGTGATTGATAATGCAGTTTGAAGCAGCTTTGGCTTTGACTAATATAGTCTCAGGAACCTCTAAGAATAAAAAGGTTGTGATTGATTACGAGACATTGCCTATATTTGTGGAACTTCTTACCTCTGGGAATGATAATGTTCGAGAACAGGTAGCACGTTTATTTTAGAGGCATAAAATTATTCTTCCCAACTATCTTTATATGTCTGTAATTTTGGAATTTGATTTAAAAAACTAGTACCCAACTTTGAGTTCAACTGGTGTTCGTGTAAGGTTGTTTGGGCTTTAGGAAATATTGCTGGAGACTCTGCAACATTTAGAGATCTTTCCCTTAGTCATGGAACTCTGAGGCAGGTGCTTGCCCAATTGAATGATACTGCCAAAATTTCAATGATAAGAAATGCTACATGGGCTCTGTCAATTTTTTGCCGTGGTAAACCCCAACCACTATTCGAACAGGTAAGCATAATACATTTTCTACCTCTTCTTCTTAGTTCGCAGATACTGTGGATTTTTTTTATATATCTTGGTGCTTGGTAGATTTGGACGTAATATGGACCTAGGCGCTTGTTCATTACAATGACTCCGTCATCAGGTTTTAGAAAATGCTCAGAAATTTGGGTTTCACAAGGGGATTACCCTTGCTTGCAATCATCGATTATCAATCACATTCAAAAAAAGTCTTTCGTAGCATTGCTGAGCTCTTTGTAGGTGAATTTTTAAGGCAATTTCACAATATCTGAACTAAATTTGTTTGTCCTTTTCAACACTCTGCGCTTGTAGCAGAACCAGACAAACAATCTGGTATTAATATGTCAAAAACAACACCTCTGTTCCATAGCCACCAGTCCACCTCTCTACATGAATAATATGGCACCCTCACATGAATAGGTACGGAGGCGGAAGGTCTGGTTTCGATTGGGATCATGGAGAATTCCAACATCATGTGTCAAATTCCCATTTTGCCAATAGTATTGACGACAACAGGTTCATTAGAAGACCTATTTGGACTCATCTGCACCCAATAGCCTCCTAAGGCTACTGATGTGATCATGTTTGTTTGCGAGTATATTTTTATTTTTTCGGTGAGGGGTAGGTTTCTCTTTAGCTTAGAAATGCGTTAGTTGCTGCTTGAATATTGTCACATAATACTCATGGATTGGATTGATGAGCATGTTCTGAATGGTTGGTTGATTCATAAGAACCACCCATATAGTCATCTTGAGATATTTCAGAAGTTTTCTCGGGTTTCCTTTTTCACCATTTCTAGTGGATGGGATGGTGTGGGGTGATCCATCAATACTGGTGCTCTTGTAGTAGGGAATTTGTTTTTGGGGATATAAAGGAGCATTTGATGTAGATATCCCATTGGATACATTCATAGATGGGCACGAGAGGTCAAGAATTTAAATTAAAAATATGCAACCTCTAGCATGGCAACCTGAAGGCCGCGAGAGACACTGGTTAAAGATTGTTTTGTGCTGGCCTTAATATAGTCGTAATTTCTTTCTATTATCTTAATGAAAATATATAGTCCGGTCTCATTAAAATGAGGATTGTGGTTGTATTTCTCTTTGGTTGTTTCTCTCTTAATGCTCCGGAAATTATAAAAAAGTTCAGTAATTGTTTAGTTTACTGTTTCTAGCATAAAAAGTGGTTTTTTAGCAATGGGAGTCATGTTTTTTAAGGTTCATACTAATATGAAGATCTTGTAATTCTATATTCAGCATAAGAGAAGATGGCCTCTGCTTTGGGCGGTATGACAAAAATTGCCACATCTACCTCATTGGGTAACAATGGAAAAGGGAAGAAGTTGGGTGCAATGTTTGATAATTATGGCAGACAATTGTCTTCTCTTTCAGTTTTTTCACCCATTTCCTTTAATTGCTCAAGCAGAAGAGGGACTCTGAGATTACGCGACAGAGAGAAGGTAGTTAATACAAGAGCTATGGAAAAGGAGTTGTACTTCAACAAGGATGGCTCAGTGATAAAAAAATTGCAGGTCAGAGAAAAAATTATGTTTAAAGGAAGGTCACCTGCACGTGAAACTTCACTGCGGTGGATCTTTCCTTGTCCACTTATATTCGATTTTAATGTGTTATTTTAATTTTTCATGGAGGTTTGTTTTGGCATATGGTATGGAATTAAATTGCACACTTACTGAAAGCATTGTCAATTTGTCTTGCAGGCGGTGTGAACAAACTTGTTGATCTTGTTGGAGTAACCCTTGGGGCGAAGGGCAAAATGTTGTCTTGGAGAGCAAGCATGGTTCTCCGAAAATAGTTAATGATGGTGTGACAGTAGCTAAGGAGGTAATTTGTAGATGTGTGCTCTGGTTTTCTTTTTAACGTTGTATTAGTTCCCCCTCTTAAATGTCTTAGATTTGGTAGGTATAATTTGAAAACTCAAAGGTGAAAGGAAACATATTTGTTACCCAGTGGTCTACTTGGCCTATGGACTAGCCACATTAGAGTAATGCATAAAGCTTTTCACAACAATAAAAGGAAAGGGTTATGGCTGAGTCAAATTTTATTGTTATTGACAGTGTAATGAAATGTATCTCAATGCTATGGTTTTGGCCTTTTTATTGGTTGAATTAGAGGACCCAGTTGAAAATATTAGGGCCAAGTTGGTAATGCAAGCCGTGGCAAAGACAAATGATTTATCTGGGGATGGAACCACAACATCTGTTGTTCTTGCACAGGGTTTAATAAGTGAGGGTGTAAAGGTAACTTTTTGTCGATAGTACTGGATTAAGATCATCTATTCATTTTTGTAGGGTCTTATGGTGTTTGGTTTTTTAG
The DNA here is from genome assembly GCA_034641835.2 of Pinus albicaulis. Classification (NCBI taxonomy): domain Eukaryota; kingdom Viridiplantae; phylum Streptophyta; class Pinopsida; order Pinales; family Pinaceae; genus Pinus; species Pinus albicaulis. The sequence continues at coordinate 414,220,866 of CM076577.1, forward strand.
TTTTGGGTTGGGCTTATTAAGTCTAAGATAGTTTTTGAGTGAAAAAATTGCTATCAGGTATTAAAAAATTTTGGTTCTTTTGTCAAAATTTATGAGCTTGTTAGGAAATACAAAACTGACAATGGTTGTATCTTAAATTTGTGGAAAATAATTTGAAATGAAACCTTTTTTTTTAGGTTGTTGCAGTAGGTGCAAACCCCATTCAAATTACTAGGGGCATTGACAAGACAATAAAGGCCCTTGTTTCGGAACTCAAAATTTTGTCAAAGGAGGTAAATGCTTGCCTTTTGAGTAGGCTGGTTTTCCTTTTTGCTGATGGTTTGGTGTATCTAATTGAATTAGTTGTCTAAGGTATTTTTGGTTGCAAACTCCTTTTCATTTTTCATATAGTATTGGCCTTGTGGAATACATTTGATGGCCGAGGTGCACTTTTATTATGGAAATAGTTGATGCAATATTGTCATTTAATCCTTACTGTAGGGTAGCATGTTGAGAAGTTTCTTATGAAACATTTGATATTCAAAATGACACTTGATCCTATACAGCATCATGCACTTGACTTCAAAATTCATATTCAAAGTGTGCCAGACAATTCTTACAAAATTTAAAATATTTATGTTGTTTTAAACCATTATCTTTTTCATGTATTGGATGCTGAAAATGAGAAAAGGACTTTGGTATGAGACCAACTGGTGAATAATTTCCAGCAAAACAACCACTTCCAATACATGATTTAGAAGTAGAACATATGTACTTATGAAGCATAGAAAGATATCCTTGATGCATTGTCAATGTTTGGCTAGGGTTATTTTTGGAGAAAATAACTCCTTATTTCTAGAATAGTGATCTTCAATACAAGTAAATGCCAGAGAAGAGAGATCATCGTGTGACATAAACCTATTAACAAAAGTGAACAGGGAATGATTATTAATTATGGCATACTAAGTTGTCAGTGATTTTGACTATTTGTCTTTAACATGTAAAAATGTTAAATTCCAAACTTACATCCTCATGGTTTGGCATCATGAGTTTGACTAATTGTCTACCATGCTCATAATTTCATTGTTGTATTCATATCTATAAACAACGTTTCAAATAATAATAATAAATTTCTATAAGAAAAATCCAGACCTCCATGTTGCTGCTCCTTGTGAGACAAAGTCAAAATTGCATTACACAATCTGACACATAAGAATCTCCTATATCCCGGTGGTATGTATCCAAATTCTTATAATAGTGTCTTCAAGACTTATGTTGACATTGCCAATGAGATATTTAAGCAATGAAATATGGAGCCTTCTTCATTGTTGTATATGTAACAATCTTTTATTAATATAAATATTGATGGTTTTGTCTTTCTGAAAATGAAATGTAAAAATAATTTATTGTGGTCAACTGAAAAGTTTTTTTTTTTAAGCTTTTCATTATGGAAGGGCGACATAGATATATTCCCTTCTAATTGAAATTCGGACCTGCCCTTCAAATTTGATCACTGTGTGGGACGTTAACAAACAATAAAACTATTCTGCCGCGCGTTATATAAAACATATAACAAACCTTTGTCAAAACTTCAAACGAACCCTTTAGCCGTGGAGCCCACCGGACTTCAAACGGCGATAAACCCAAATTTGCGTTCCAAAATAGCCTGCTAACGTCGGCCAATTTTGTGACGCGAAAACCAAATGAATTCCGCCCTAATATTTTTTGGGTCCAAATTTGGGCTGGCGTACGGAGAGAGAGTTGTGACGCGAATTTCTTATCAAATTCGCCCTAATCTTTTTTGGGTCCGGATTTCCACTGCGTGAGTAGCCCAAACAAAGATCTGCTCCAATCAATTTCTGCCATGTGTCCTCAATCAAAATTTTCCCTGTTCCCGGATGCGGGTGCATTCGATGGCATTTAAGGCGATGGGACATGGATGTGGCGATTTCATATCAATCGCATTAAGTTTTAACGTTGTTCAATCAGCCGATATTTAAGTTCCAAGGTTTTCACATCAATCGCATTAAGTTTTAACGATGTTCAAGATCGGACCTCCACTCCTGTTAGCGATTCCGCATGCTCCAATATGCTCCAGCCTTCGGCTCTCATCAATGAGAGATTTATGACGGTCGTTCTTCGACGCCATTGCAGTCGGGTCGATAAAATGGCGTTTCTCTATGGTTTTTCAGACGAGCCACAACCTTTGAATTGCAGATGCTCTTCGGTTGTTGGGTTACACTGCCTGCTCACTGTGACGAGAAGGAGAAGCCAGCTGAACTGCTACTTAGACCTTGGTGCAAATCTGCATTTCTCTCGGTCTGGTCTGTGTCTGTCTTCCTCGGTTTCTTGGAATCATTCTTCTCTGTCTCGTCTTGTGCCCACCGCTGAGACTGCAACCATGCCTCACCTGCGTCAAAGGATGTGTTTCCACAGGGGTAGCACCAGAGGTCAACCCCTACGTGCTCCCTCCAGCCCCTCAACCGAGTCGTCTTCCCAGTCCAGTGATTATTACGCAGGTCGCTATCCAAACACTAGAAGTGGGAGGGGTCGGGTTCTAGGATCTGGCCACCGTATGGGCTCCCCTGCTCCTCATTTCCCCACCGCTTCACCTTCTCCCACGATGCGCACTGCGCTTTTTTTCTTTAATTTCTCTCTGAACCGCCCACGAATCACAGCTTCAATCACCATGGTTTTCCGTGAAGAGGCCCAAGTGGAGGAACAATGCACCCGTCCGGCGGGTCTAAGCTTAGAAAAAGCCCAGGAGGGGAGCGGTGGTGTGAATGTGGAGATAGCGCCTGGAGATCCTGGACCTTCCAAAGGATGGTGCCGAATTGTCGAAGAACCACCGGATGATCAGTAGCTGCTTCTCTTTAGTTTGGTTTTCTTGCTTCGCGACCCACTTAATTGGGCATGTTTTTGCTTATATTACTGTGTTGGACCTCTATTTTATTTTTGAATTCTGTAAACACTGTAATCGTCAAAGATATCAAACAATGGTTCCCCTGCGTGGGCAATGCAACGACCTGAAAAACATTCAAGACTGGTTTCCCCGTATGAGGGCAGTCTTCTTTTTTTATTTTTTGATGAAAAATTTGCCATAAGTCTGGGCAATGTTTTTGACTTCGGTCATGCTGTAATTTTATTCCCACTGTTAATAGATTAACTTTACTTAGAAAAAGAAAATGTTGCCCTGTTTCTATTTTAAACCTGTTTTTTAAAATACAGAGCCATGTTTATATGATTGTTTATAGTCGAAGCGCTGCGGGTTGGTTTATTTTATTAATATTTCACGGTCGAATTATGTTCATAACAATTGGAAAAAAAAATGTTGCCCTGTTTCTATTTTAAACCTGTTTTTTGAAATACAGTGCCATGTTTATATGATTGTTTATAGTCGAAGCGCTGCGGCGTGATTTATTATATTAATATTTCACGGTTGAATTATGTTCATAACAATTGGAACGCCCACAATTCATAACAAATATTGGATATTTATTGTCCTGTTTTAAAGTTTCATTTTTATGTTTGTCGAAGGATGGTGCCGAATTGTTGAAGAACCACCGGATGAGTAGCTGCTTCTCTTTAGTTTGGTTTTCTTGCTTCGTGGCCCACTTAATTGGGCATGTTTTTGCTTATATTATTGTGCTGGACCTCTGTTTTATTTTTAAATTCTGTAAACATTGTAATCGTCAAAGATATCAAACGATGGTTCCCCTGCGTGGGCAATGCAACGACCTGAAAAACGTTCAAGACTGGTTTCCCCGTATGAGGGCAGTCTTCTTTTTTGATTTTTTGATGAAAAATTTTCCGTAAGTCTGGGCAATGTTTTTGACTTCAGTCATGCTGTAATTTTATTCCCGTTGTTAATAGATTAACTTTACTTAGAAAAAAAAAATGTTGTCCTGTTTCTATTTTAAATTTGTTTTTGAAATACAGAGCCATGTTTATATGATTGTTTATAGTCGAAGCACTGCGGGGTGGTTTATTGTATTAATATTTCACGGTCGAATTATGTTCATAACAATTGGAAAAAAAAAATGTTGCCCTGTTTCTATTTTAAACCTGTTTTTTGAAATACAGAGCCATGTTTATATGATTGTTTATAGTCAAAGCGCTGCGGGGTGGTTTATTATATTAATATTTCACGGTCAAATTATGTTCATAACAATTGGAACGCCCACAATTCATAGCAAATATTGGAGATTTACTGTCCTGTTTTAAAGTTTCATTTTTTTTTTTTTTTTTAAGTTGAACCCACCGTCGGTATACCGACGCTTTGTAAGCGTCGGTCTTCCGACGTCTTGAACGATTTCCATTTTCGTCGGTCTTGTGACGTCTGTCGATATTGCGACAATTCTTCCTAGGGTCGGTATTGTGACGCTTTTGGAATGCGTCGGTATTGCGACACTTCTGGAAAGCGTCGGTCTTGCAACACTTTTGCAATGTGTCGATATTGCGACACTTTTGTACGGCGTCGTAATTGCGACAGCTTAAAAACGTTAGAAGAGCGACAGTATAAAAACGTCGGAAGAGCGACGTTCAAAACGTCGGACCACATTTCGTCAGAATTGCAACAGTTTACAAACATCGGAAGAGCGACGGTTTGGGAAACGTCGAAAGAGCGACGCTTGTTTGGAAGAGACGGAAAAAGTGTCGATAGTGCGACACTTTGTTAAGGCGTCAGAATTGTGACATAATGGCAAACCACGTTTTGCCCATCCTCGAACTGTCGCTCTTGCGACGACTATGTGTCAGAATAGCGACGAAGTGGCCGTCAGAAATTGGGCCAAATTTTCTAGTGAATGATCCACTTTCCGGTTGTCATATGACAACTTGTTTCTAATGGTTCATGCTCCCTCGCTTTGCAGATTTTTTTTGGGTACATGGGGAGCTTTGTTTGGAAAGTGGGACATGAGTGGAAGATGGCCATTGGGAGTATGATTCTCCCTGTTTTGCATGAGGTATGTTTTAGGAGAAACAATGGGCAGCCCATGATTGCCAAGCTTCATCTCTTTCCTTCATGTGGGAGGAGTTATTTGGAGAGTTCGAAATTTTGGAGGAGGCATTTCATGGTTTGTATGATTGATGGGGTGGCTTGGGTCTCTCATGAAGAACATTTTATTTCAGCCATATATCAACAGCAGCCCCATATGTATGAGGAGAAGATGCCATATGATGATGACTTCCAACTCATCACATATGAGGTGATTTGGGCCAGCTTGACTTGCAGCGTTGGAGGAGAGATCCTTGAGGATCTAGACTTAATCTTGCCTCTTGAAGGAAACACCATTGCATCCCAATTTCAGCTTTCACTCCACATTCATCATAAGTGGAGAACAGGATAGTGTGGGGTAGGATATGAAGCTTACCAAGTTCAGAAATTCAGCCCACCTATTTCTCATGAGCACAAGGTGGAGGAGTACTTTCAGGAGTTGCCTAGTTGGAGGGTGACTCATTTTTCTTGGTTGATTGCTTGGGGGATGGAGGATCTACATGAGGATATTTCAGGCTCCATGCCTTGAGTGGAGGACTTTTTTTCAATTCATCCTTGCTCTTTCTTGAGGACAAGCAAGTTTTGGGAGGGGAGGACTGTAATGTTCCAAATTTTTCAATAAGGTAATTGGAACATTAGATTTGTTTTATTTTTAATAAAGTGAATAAAATGGGTGATGGAGCCCATGTAGCAACCTAATAAACACTCCTAAGGTGCAAAAATTCACTTAAGTGGCTTAAGTTAGCAGCCCCAAGTGTAAAAAGGGCCAAAAGCAAGCGAGCTAGACCATGGTTGACCCAAGTCAACAACGTACCCAGGAGGGGAAGCTTGCAAAAGAAGATTGTGTAGTTGGATGGAGGGAAATTTGAAATGAGGGAAACCCTAATGTGAGTGGGGTCCATGGCAAGGAAGCATGCCTTGCATAAAGATGAAGGAGAGCCATTTTTGGGGTTTCATCTTTGGAGAAAGAATTTTGAAGTTGAAGCTTTCTGCAGTTGTTCAACTGAGAAAGCTTGTGCTGCTTAGCACAAGAGGGATTCCTGTTTAGGAATGCCCTTATCTTCTATGGGAGGCCATGGAGAGATTGTTCTTCATCTTCCTCACATCTTGGCTTGAGGCCAAAGCATTCATTTGCAGCTACTGCGTTATTCTTGCAGCGAGAAACATTGGAGTTGTTGGTGTTGCAATGAGGGACCTTCATCATTCATTTCCAGAGCTGGTTTAGTGGAGGAAGAACTCATTATTTCTCTAGGAGATCAGCAAAGGAAACCCCGGAGCTGATATTGCATAATTTGGCATTGGACCATATGTTTCTTCTCATGCCCAGCGTAGTCTCCTTCCCTTACAACGTTATCTTCAGAGGTGGCATGCATAAAGGGTTCATTTTGTGCACTAGAGAGTGAAATCTTCAGAAAGGGGATCAACCCCTTCACTTTCGAGATCATTGGAGGAGGTATCATTATTTATTGCAGCATCTACTTCCTTCTCCTATGTTGTATTATATTTGAGTTGCAGCTGCTACACTGCAACTCCAACATTTTTCTGTTTTGTGTATTTTAGCCAATCCCCTGGAGGATTGTTGTAATAATGTTTTCTGGGGTTGAGATCTTGCTCCCCTATATTTATTTGAGCACATATTGTTATATCATCTCATATATATCAGTTTGCATTCATCTTCCCTCATAGACTGCACAGTGATAGAGTTGTTGGGTTATGTAGCAGTGTATTTTCTTTGTTTTATGTACATTTTCCCTTGAGGCTGTTTTAAGCTCACTTTGAGAGGTATTTTCCTCAAGGAATTTGTATTACATTTTCTGCTACAGATTATGTATCATATTTTCACTCTTCTTACATTACATGAGGCATTATTTCACTGCTGTTACATATTGAAGTTTTAATACTGTTGAAGGTTCTCTCATTAAGCCTTATTTCGGTATACTTGTTGGAGGGAGATCTAAATAACCCACTTAGGGTTATTTCTTTGAGCTTATATTCTGCAGGGAGTTTGTATCAGATACATTCTAAGGCATCCCGACACTGGATTGCCTTATTTTCACATGGGCTTCCTTATACAACGTCCTCTTGGACACTGTTGCAGAAATTCCTTAAAGGGAAGTATTAGCTTTTTACAAGTTCTATTGGCAGAGTCTGCTAGTGGGCCAGGTAGCCTCTGAATCTCATCCTTCCTTGTGAAGGTGACATCTCCAGTAAATGTCCCTGCAGTCAATCTCTAAAATAGTTCAGTGTTGATTGTTAATATTCCTGAAAACGGAACATTACATGAAGTCTCCTCGAATGCTATGTTCAGTGTATCACGGTTAAGGGAAACAGACTTGACTTCCTATGGATAAAGGATTGCAACCTATGAGGGTCTCCCTTTATATACACGACAGTATGGGGAGCTCAAGTCCGTACTAGTGCTGTCTAATGCCATATGGCGAACGACAACTACTAGGTTTAATGACGTCGGAACACATCACTATCTTATACCTCTAAATGTGAGCGTTAAGTTTTAATGCTTCCTCAAGTTGATTGAGTTCATTTCAAATTTTATCCTGAAATTATTTTTCAGTTTCAAGGCCTTACGGAATGTAATCTGAAACCTCTAATGCACAACTACATGAGAAAGAATATCATCTCAATTCAATGAACAACTAGCTAAGAGAGGGATAGAAGTTCACAACAAAGCAACAATCAATCGAATGCAAGAATGACACTTTCCTAATGCTACTAACAAAAAAAAGTAAAAAAACGAAAGGATTTTCTCTTGTTGTTCACTTTTTAATGAGAAAGCTACTAATGCAAAAGATTACTTTTCATTTTCAAATAGGGAGAAATAATGCAAATTTTGTTCTTTTATGTGAATGAGAAGCAATAATGCGATGTTACACTAAAAGGAAAAAACGAACACTAGATTTGAGCAACTCAAATGAAATGATCAAAACACAAAGAGACCAATCCAGAGCGAATATAAAACACACTCAAAACTAGATAGGCATTCCTTCATGCAGAGGAAGGACTTTCAAATCGACTCAATGAGCAATGTGATCTATGCTCAGGGTGATAGATGGAGGGTCAAACAGACACCAAGATGACAATTTGACAATCCTACAACACATAGAATCGAGAGAAAAGACCAAGCAATCAGATAATAAGCTAAAAAAATGAATGACTAAACTAACTCATACACAGCTCGAAAGCTCAATGAACATGTGGTCGAACATGCAATCAAAGACACCTAGAAACCCTGGGATGACAAAGCCACACTAATTAGATGAGGGATAATCAAATGAAAAGAACGAGACAGGGAAGTAAAAAACAATCCAAGTGGACTAATCCAGGGAGGAAAAACCAATCCAGAGGGTAAGATGCACTATAAAATTCAGGAAAGAGGCTTAAACCCAAACCTACAGGATTCTACGTGACTGTTCAGTAGTAATCCGCGCTGAATAGGGGAAATCGCACCCGTAAAACAGGAAACCCATGCCAATCAGCGCAACTGTTAGGGAAACAACAGTGCCAAGTAAGGAAACCCAAGAAATGAGAAAAGGAATTTGATAAAAGACCAAGCTTATCACTCTGAGAATAGATGAGATGGATGGAAACAGTCAGATAAGAAAAAAAAAGCAGATAAATAACAATACAACCAAAGTCAGACAGACAAGAAAATCTCCAAAACGAATCAACGAGAGATGACAGACACACTGAACCCCAGTATGGTCGCCAACTTGTTGAGCAGGCAAATCCCCTCTGTGGACAAAGGCGATCCCTCTAGCCCTAAGGTGGGTCTAGCAATAAGGGAACACACTGGACTACTAAATTACTAGATTATAAATGAGATATGGACTGTGATAGATATCCTACCTTAGTCCAATTCTTTTGTCATGGCACGCGGAAAATCCTTCGATATTTGTCTTCACACCTTGCGCTCCGTGTTGGTGACGATGTTCATGCATCTGCACAAAGATCAAACAAACGATGACATCATACAAGCATATACATTCATCTACAACTATTCAACTAGTCAAGGAGAGCTAAACACTTTTCATATAAATGGAAACAAAGTTGGAACCAACAACCAGTAATGTATTATTGATATATGAAAAATAATTTTACAACCTTATGCCTTGACATTGTAGATCTCCTTCGACGGGTTCAGTCAGGTGCGTCTCAAGCATTCGTTCGGCATTCGAATCAATGAGGTAATGGGATTAAACTCTCTCTCAACATGGATTTATCTCTGCTTTCTTCAACACACCAACTATACTAATGAATTTTCAGCTAGCTGAATCAATGTGAGGAGGAAGAATTTAGAGGAGAGGAGGAGGAGGTTTGGGATTCCACATAAGGTGGAGGAGAGGTTTATCCCTTTGGGGAGTTTCACAACTGTTGGAACTAATAGGCCAAAGGGAGAAACTCAACTTGATTCAGCCGAAAAAACCATGATGACTCCGCTCATGAAGCTGTTAAGCATGGAAGCTTCATTTCTATTTTAAAAAACTTTCCAAAATCAGCTCGGCATGGGTGTTATTCTGAGATAGAGTGCTAAAGGGCGCGAGGCCCAGTGTTAATTTCTCCATGAGCGTGAGGCCATAATTGCCTACCAGCGACGACCCAAAATCATATGCTTCTAAAGGTCTGCTTGAGGAATTATTAACAGATATTATATTCTTGACATGCCAAGGGATGCAATGACATTTATGGCAATGTATGACAGTACATAGGGGTCACTGAAATGGTCCTCCAATGTTTGGGATGGGGATTGCAGGGACGGTGACAAAATATTGTGTAACAAGGGGTCTGCAATTCCATCTACGTGAGAAAGTGATGTTGTTCAATCCCGAATTAGTGGATGAGGCTTGGGTACATACACATTACTTGGAGAACATAGGCCTAAAGAGAGAGCAATAAAGTGGATCGAAGCAGAAGGAACAACATGAAACTTCTAAGGAGGGGAAGAAGAAGCAAAAATGGGGAAAAGATTAAAAAAAAAACAACCACAACACACCAATGAAAATATCCTAGCAACCACTGGAATCACTGCAACATTAATGGCCATACAAAGGAGAAGCGCTAGAAGTTGCATCCAGATCTAACCCAAAGAACAAGAAAGGTAATAAAAATAAAAATCTCATGGCCACAGATTCGGGAAACTAATTTGAAAGCAACTCGAATGTGGATGAGAAGATCATTTGTACGTTAGTGTAGAAGGAGGTGAATAAGAGTAGCCTTCAACAACAGGAAGAGAAAGAAATGGCCAAACTCTTCCATATAAAGATAAAAGTCAAGAAGACAAAGATTGATACTTTGTTTGAATCAACAACGCATGTGAATCTCATTGCAGCAGAGCTGGTCATGAAGTTGGGCGTGGAAGTTCATGATCATCCAAACCCATATTCAATTGGATGGGTAAATAAGGATGCGGAGCTAAAGGTAACTAACAATGAAAAATTAGATTTTCTATCATTGTTGATTATACTTATGAAGTAGATCTAGATGTGGTTCCCCTTGATGTATTTGGATTCATGTTTGGGAGTCCATACATGTACATGTGTGATGAAATATTCATGACGAGAGCGAACCAGTACCGATTTGTCAAGGATGGAAAATGGTTCATCATCAACATGCACAAAGGAAATTCAAAAATTTCACGCGTAGGTGCCAACCAAGCCAATAAATTGATCAGTTATAGAAAGAAGTATGTGTTATTGTTTTTAAGAGAAATTTAGTATGAAGAGGAGTCAATAAGAGGCAAGGCATCCATGGAGGGGTGTACTAATAAACATAAACAACAATTGGAGGAGTTTTTACAAGCATACAAGGATGTGTTGTGAGAGCCTAAAGGGTTAACACCTAAAAGAGTTGTGGAGCACAAGATCCATCATCCAACTATTTCCAGACTCACCATTCCCAAATATTAGGTTGTACAAGTAGTCTGTTGTAGAATCAAGTGAGGTGAAGAAACGATTACAATAGATGCTCGAACAGGGTTTCATTTGACTGAGTACATCACCATGTGGGTCACCCATCATCATTACGACGAAGAAGGATGGGACTTGGCGAATGTGTATAGATTAAAGGGTGTTAAACAAAATCACACTCAAGAACAAATACCCCCCGCCTAGGATAGATGATCTACTGGATTATTTTCAACAAGAAAAATACTTCACCAAGTTGAACTTGAAGTATGGATATCACCATATTTGAGTCAAAGAAGAATATACCTAGAAGACCGCCTTCAAAAATAGGCAAGGTTTGTATGAGTCGTTAGTCATGCCATTTGTCCTATGTAATGCACCCGCTATGTTTATGAGATTAATGAATGATGTACTACACCCTTTTATAAATTCATTTGTTATTGTCTGTTTGGATGATATATTGGTATATAGTGCTACTTGGGAGGAGCATATTTCACATTTGATGCAGGTGCTGGAAAAATTGAAGAAACACCAACTACTATAGAATCTCAAGAAGTGTGAGTTTACGCAACAGTCCTTGTTGTCTCTGGGGTATGTGATCAGTGGACGCGAACTGAAGATAGATCCTTCCAATGTGGAGGCCATCATGAAATGTTTGGTGCCTAATAATGTTTCTAAGGTCAGGAGTTTCATTGTGGCAACACATAACTGAGGAAATTCATAGCCTCATTTTTAGCAGCAGTAGCACCGCTCCATGCCATAACAAAAAGTGGCAAGATTTTCTAGTGGGGAAAATGTCAGCAAAATTCTTTCAAGGAGCTAAAGAAGAAGATTATTCAAGCACAAGTTCTGGCATTACCAAACTTGCAACAGCCCTTTGAAGTGGAGACATATGTGAGTGGGTATGATATGGGAGTTGTCTTGATGTAGGGTGGAAGGCCTGTATGATACTATTCTTAAGTATTTCATGGGGTAGTTCTTAATTACCCTACCTACGATATGGAGATTTATGTCATGGTGCAAGTTGTGAAGAAGTGGAAGCACTATCTAATGGGAAAGGAGGCAGTAATCCACATAGATCACTAACCGTTACAATACTTGCAAGCCTAGAGTAAGCTACAACAAACTAGACATTACAAGTGGATGGGGTTTTTACAACATCACATTTGGTGATCAAGTATAAGAAGGGAAACAAAAAAAAGTTGGCCGACATGATTTCAAGGACACCCACATCAAAGATTACAACTTTGGGGAATCTTATACACATGGAGCCATTCACCCATGATGCATACAAAGAGGCATATTCAAAAGATGAGGAGTTAAAGGAGGTATATCATTAGTTGCAGATTCATAGTCACGTGCACGAGGGTAAAAACACCGTTGAATACCATCTCCAGGATGGGTTACTCTACAGGATGCATAAGCTATGTGTTCCTAAAGGTGAGCGAATACAACTGATCAGAGAGGCTCACACCTCCAAGGTTGCAGAGCACTTTGGTGTAGGGAAGGTTGTGCCTGATTTGCAAAGGTATGTGTATTGGCCCAAGATGCAAGAGCATATAGCTAGGTTCATAAGAGGATGCATGCTTTGTTGTACCAACAAGCCTAGCAACAATAAAAAGGGTCTATATCATCCCTTACTTGTACTTACTTATCCTTGCGAAATCATTTCCATGGACTTTGTGGGAGGTTTACCAACAACCAAGTAGGGAAATGACTACCCATTCTTGGTAGTTGATAGGTTCAACAATATGTGTGTTTTGATGCCATGTAAAAGACCACTAGCAGACAAGAAGCAACAAACTTGTTCTTTTGGCAATTCTGGGTGCACTTTGGGATACCAAGGAGCACCGTTTCAGATAGGGATACAATATTTCTCAGTGCATTTTGGCATACATTTTGGGAGAATATGGACACAAATTTGAAGAGATCCAAAACATTCCATCCATAAACATATGGGAAGACAACAATAGTCAACATGACTTTGGTGAAACTTCTCAGGGGATACGACCAAAAGCATCCGAAGAATTGGGACGAAAATTTGGTATATATACAACATTATTACAATAGAGCAGTCCACACTTCTACAAGAAAGTCCCCATTTGAAACTTGTTTTGGATATTTACCACCTTCACCTTTGGATATTGCATATGAGCAACAAGGAGGATTGGGGGAAGATATTACAAGAAATGATTTGAGGACTGAAAAGGTTATACAGAATATTAGACGAATACATCTACAAGTACATGAAACATTGTAGAAGTAATAAGAGAATTATAAGGCCAGATATGATCAAAATATAACAAATAAATTATTCAAGGTGGGAGATAGAGTATGGCTACAATTGAACAAGAAAAGGTTGCAGGGGCCTAGTAAGAAAATAAAGGCTCTAAGGTATGGTCCCTTTGCAATACTAGAAAATCTGGGTAATAATGCATATCGACTCAGTATACCACCATATATGTGCATTTACTTAGTTGTGAATGTAGAGAATTTGAAACTCTATGAGCCTTCCATGTTAGACCAGGAAGGGGTGCAAGTCCTACCATATGTGGAGGATTTGACACCAGAGGCTCAGGAAGAGTTGAAAAAAGACTCAGTTTTGAAGAAGAGATCAATAACTACAAGACAGGGGCATCATGGCCTTTGGAAAATTGGGTTGAAGCAAAAATTTTCAGGCAAAACTAAATGGTACACTAAAGAGAAGGTGGAGGAAAAATTTCCTCACCTCATTTAGTAGAGGCTTTTTGGGACACAAAGCCTCAAAAAATGGGGAGGTGTGATCTGGATTGGATTATTATATTTTTTTTCATCCATCTCGATGCATTCAGAGTGGAAAAAGTGGAGGAATGAGCTCACGAGAACATTTTTACCGGTGGGACCCAATTTGGAAAAACAAGTTTTGAAACCTTTCGAGAGTGTTTTCAGACATCAAACAACGTTTTTTGAGGGTAAAAAATTGTTGTTTTTTCCCAACACCTTTTCATTATACTCTACACATAGAGATCTTTCCAATGACATAAGAAGTGTATCAATCAGAGTTCGTATGCAAAATTTATGCCACTCAAAATTTGACCTTCTTGTTTTCATACCTATAACTCATGAGGATGTCATGTCAGGCCCCATTATTCATGGAAAAGGGGCTAGACATGTGATTGTGATGTAAAATGCTCTAGAAAAATCTATATTGTAACTCTAGTTAAGAGTTGATATAGTCAAACTTAACCACTAGTAGACTATCGGGCTATGTTATAACCAAACCACTAGGAGGAAGAGACATTCCATTCTATCGAGAGACTTTTGTTCCATAACTAAGAAAATATAGCCATAAGAGAAAGGAGGTAGATCACATAGAGAGGATCTATGCACTATAGTAGCCCACAGGCCACATGCCTTACTTATTTGTACCTGCAGCCATATTTCTAGACAGAGAAAAAGAGCAGAGCGACCTCACCTTCCAGCTGGGTTTTTTTCCAAAAGGGTTTCCCAAAGCATATATTGTGTCTTATGTGTGTGTGTGAGCTCTATTTTTTTGTTCTCTATTTTCTGCATAATTTCCATTCACATGCATGCACTAATTACAATAAAATCTACATATCTAGAAATTTAACAAAACTGTAAATAGTGTAAAATTTCATATTTTTAATATAATATTGGTAGATTTGTTGTGACGAACTGTTCAATGGAATATCCACGACAATTTACAAATCATACAATCAAAAAGTAATAGAGTATTCAACATTTTCTCAACTAATGAATGCATTAAATATTTGAGGATTAATTATATAAGTAACAGACAAAACACACATTAATTTAAACTCGGATAAAAATGAGTAGTTATATAAATCCTATTTGTGATAAAAATATATTCAAATTTGAGAGAATCAAGTTTGGTCCTCTTATACATCACTCATATGACTCTTAACCAAATACTAATAAAGGGAATCTCTATCATGTACATTTCATGTTTTAAATGAATTGTAATTGATCATGAATTATTCCTAGGTTCATATCTAATCACAAATCCCGCTACTCAATAATTATAAAGCTTGCTACAAGCAAAAGTTTTATTCACCCAATGACCTTGCTAAAGTAACAACTCCATATAATAGTAAATATGGAGTTAATAGAAAAGTTGCATCCCCTTAAGTGGTATTTCTAGATTAGGATAGCTCCATATACATGAATAAAATATTAAAGACCATGTTGAACACCCCAATTTTGGGTTTTAAGATAGAATCCATATCAATGAGTAAAAGGTCTTAAAATAACAACATTGGAAAATGGAACTATTTTTTCATTTTTATTGATATGACCAATAGAAATGAAGTGATGATCTCAATATAGGACGTGATCAATCACTCACTCAATGAAACTAATCGTGTCGTATTTCTTGTTAGCCATATATAAAAGAGTATGCAATACACACATACTCAAACAAACATTTTGTATATAAAGTTAAAATTTTAAATTTTCTCATTTATTCATTTTAAAAATGTTATATTATGTATAATGCATATATGTTTAGTCACCATTTACTCTCAATTTCATTAAAGATATTCATTAGTCTTGCAAAAATTGCTCCTCATCCTACAAAATAGTTTCTATGCAAACTGCAAACTATTGATTAACCCTACATCCTTTCTCATTTCTACTTGTTTTCCCAAACCTAATTAATAATACCAGGTTTCAACCTTTTGATTATTTATGTCATGCACATCTCATAATTTGTACATATTTGTTATATTTCATTTTTATGCAATTGCAATAGATTTCTATTTTTCTATTAAAAAGTTGATGCTAAATCTCTAAAATGGAGATACAATTATTTAAGATATAAACACCTTTCAATATAGGAAAAAACACCACTCTCATATTTGATATTTAAAGACAAGTTATTCAAATAAACATATTTGTTTGTTGACCATGAGGTATAGTCTCCTTTAAATCATAATAGAGTAATAGCGTATTTATATGATATACTCTAATAAGCAATGGTTTATTAACTAGATAATCTCACAATCATGAATAATAGGTAAGTGCATCTTGCCATCCCTCTTTCAAGGTTATACACTTTTTCCTTCCCCAATTTCCATTCAAATGATCTTGTTTTTCAATATCCTTTTAGCTATGCATTTATTCACTTAAACACATTTGAAATTGTCTTGCAAAAGCCCTTTGTTTATTTTCATATAAAACTTAGATATGCATTTTTTATTACTAAAAGTATAAAACTTCATTTTTCAAGGAAACACAGGAACTCCTTTTTTTAATTATTAAGAATACATTTTTTTTTTATTTTGGCGATGAAACATTCCTATCATGCCACAAAAATATTAGAAGGTCACTTAAGTGAAGATAAAGGGCCAAGATTGAAAACACTGCATTAGTAAACAAGGTTCTCAATACAAACTCGTGGAGCCATTTTAAATGTCACTTCTAGTGATTCTAATAGTGAAAAAATAATAATCTATGTGCATTATGCATATATAGTTATTATATAAGGTAAAAATGTCTCCACCAAATAATTATTATCAATTGTCTGTGTGTTATATGTTGAATTTTTCAACAAGAAACAATGAAATTGGCACCCGAAAGCAACATGACAGCACCTACACTAGTGTAGGACCAAGAGGTCCATGTAGCACCTACATTAGTGTGGGACAAGGAGGTCCAAGCAACACCTACAGTAGGGTGGGACCAAGAGGTCCAAGCAGCACCTACACTAGGGTGGGACCAGGAGGTCCAAGCAACACCTACATTAGTGTGGGACCACATTTCCTGGCAGCACCTACACTGGTGTGGGATAAATTTGGTGCATGTCTATTTTAATTTCCCTTAATTAAAATGGAAAATAAAATGTAATCTTATCTCATTATCACTTGTAATAGTTAACTGAGTGTGATAAACTCAGTTAACTCATGATTTTCGAGTTGAGGGTAGTTCGTGAGGCATGCAGAGTAATTCTAGTTGTAGCAGAGTTCAAAGTGCATTTGGTGCATTAGTTAATGCATGGAGTAATCAGTTAACTCAGTTAAGTGAGTTAAAGTCAGTTGTGCTAGTTGTAACTAGTTGTTGCACTAGTGAGAGATCAAGTGAATTCAATATTATTTAATTCAAAATCACTAATCTAACATGAAATTGATGATTTACTATTATTAGCTGCATGCATGTCAGTTCTAGTGGAGACCCAATTGAGACAAAGGTTAAAGGAAAGTGTGACTATCAGTTGTGATATTAGCAGGTTGCCCAAATACGGTTAAAACACCATAGGATGCACATGATACTCAGCGCAGTTGAGAAAGGCTAAATATCCTAATAAATAGGGATTGCATTCCTCATGAATTGCATGAGCAAGGTAGGCTTAAGACAGGCTGGGAATTGGCTAAGTGTTGGCCCGATTTTGTCTAGATCAGTGTGAGACGATAGGCAGATTGCAGGAGACTCTTGTGAGAAGAGTGCATTGCAATTGTTTCATGATTCCTTGTGGAATATACCATATATGATATAGGGGTTTTGAGCAACAAGCTTTCCCGGGGAAATTATCTGTGTTGTGGTTTGATTGATTCTTCTTTGCTTCATGTGATTGGCGATTGCGTTTAATTTTTGCAATTGATTTGTAGAAGTGATTCAGTATCTAGCTTTAGTACATTGTTAGATCGGATTGAATCCATGATATACATATTTTTTGTATAATTCCTACATGGTATCAGAGCACATGAAATCACAATAGTGGAGGAAGAGCTAAGTTTGTGATTGAATGGAATTCGAATTTGCAGAAGACTTTCTTTGTGGTACAGGTGATTCAGGATCGAAATGGATTTCAAAAGCTTGAGATTAGAGTATGCACTCAAGGGAAACTCTAACTATATTTCTTGGAAATATAGGATGGAGGAAGTACTGGAAGACAATGGCTTGAAGGAATTCATTGACAATGATGTTCCCAAACCCACTGTGACAGATGCAACAAATCTTGATGCATGAAAAAAGAAAGTGGCAAATATGAGGAGGATCTCACTAAAGGGAGTACGAGACCACATTGTCTCAAGTCTCCATGAAAAAGCAACACCATATGCAATGTGGAAAGCTTTAACAGATCTATTTCAGAGCAACAATGATCATAGGAAATTGGCAATGAAATATAAACTTAGGAAGATCAAAATGGAGAAAAACGACACTATTCCAGTATACTTAACAAAGTTTTTCCAATGTTGGGATGAGCTTGGGAGTGTAGGAATTACCGTCACTGATGATGATTTGGTGAGCCTAGCTCTTCTAAGACTTCCCAAGAGTTGGCATAGTTATCAGGACATTGTCAATGGGAGGGAGAAGCTGCTAGATTGGGAATGACTTTGGTCATATTTGGTGCAAGAGGAGTTCAAACAGAATACCAGTGATGGATCTTCATCCAAGAATGAAGATGAAGAAGATTTTGCTTTGGATGCCAAGGCGAATAAGGGGAAAGGAAAGAAATTTTATTCCAAATCTGAGTCCGATGAATAAGGCAAGGAGCCCGACATGTCCAGAGTGAAGTGTTTTCACTGTCACAAGCATGAACATTATGCCACTAATTTTCCACAAAATAAGAAGAACAAGAAGGCTTCAAGATCTGTAGCTAGTGAGGCTTTGGCCTCATAATTTGAGCTTGACTTCTCGCTGATCGCGTGCATGGTGTCAAGTGCGATGGTATCAGGGTGGTACTTGGATAGTGGTGCATCTTTCCACATGACGAGAAACAAAGAACTTTTCAGTAGCTTGGAGGAGAAGGACCTCCAGATGCATATCAAAATGGGTGACGACGGAAAGTATAGCGCTATCAGGATTGGTACAGATACTTTCCAGAGACAGTCAGGTAAACCGTTTTTATTAAAATATGTAATACATGCACGAGACTTGAAGAAAAAATTAGTTTTAGTTGCAATGTTGGAGGATAGAGACTATGATGTTGTTTTCAGCAAAGGAAAAGTTTTCCTTCGACACAAAGCAATAGGACAAGCCAAGAATATTGGGATTCATGTGAAGAATCTCTATAGACTTGATGTAGATACGATTTCTACAGAACTTCCAACTATTGGGAAGTGTGAGAAAGCCATGCAATTGACCCTTGAGAGGGAGCTTGATTTGCATGCAAATGAGGAACTCTTGGTTCCAAAGAATGAACCTCAAGATGTGGAGCAACCACATGTGGAGGATCATGGACTGGTAGAAACAACTCAAGCAAAGAAACTTCGAGCCAGATGGGTAGAGGGAGTACATGCAGCTATACCTCCAGGTGTGATGTGGGTCGATGTGAAAGAATAATCCCAAGAAGAAATTTGGGTCCTAGAGATGGTGCGTCTCATGGATCGAACTTGGCTACAAGGAGCCCACAATACAACAGTAGCAGGATCAGTTAGATTGATGCAGTAAGATGTCAGGAGGACATAAATCAGAGTGACAGGCATCGGATATTGGAGTGCATATCAGAGTTGGCAGCAGTGCAGAGTGCATGGGTGTAGATGTCAACAATGTAGAGAATCCAGTAGACATGTGCAGTAGCTAGTAGCAATCAAAAGACTCTGATGACAGATGCATTATACTAATTCAGTTGTTTGGTGGTGATTCAGTTTCAGAAGTGTTACATGAAAAGGTTGCATGTGCGAGAAACACTAGAGAAGTGTTGCATGCAAGAGTTGCATGTGCGAGAAACACTGGAGAAGTGTTGCATGCAAGAGTTGCATATCACATGCAAGGACATTCATTTCTTGTTGAGAGGGAGTATTGAAGTTTGCAACAAGAAACAGTGAAATTGGCTTCCGAAAGCAACATGACAACACCTACACTAGTGTGGGACTAGGAGGTCCAAGCAGCACTTACACTAGGGTGGGACCAGGAGGTCCAAGTAGCACCTACACAAGTGTGGGACCACAGGTCCTAGAAATACCTAGACTGGTGTGGGCTCAATTTGGTGCATGTCTATTTTAATTTTCCCTTAATTAAAATGGACAATAAAATGTAATCTTATCTCATAATCACTTGTAATAATTAATTGAGTGTGATAAACTCAGTTAGCTCATGAATTTCGAGTTGAGGGTAGTTGGTGAGGTATGCAGAGTAATTCTAGTTGTAACAGAGTTCGAAGTGCAGTTGGTGCATTAGTTAATGCATGGGGTAATCAGTTAACTCAGTTAAGTGAGTTAAAGTCAGTTGTGCTAGTTGTAACTAGATGTTGCACTAGTGAGAGATCAAGTGAACTAAATATCATTTAATTCACAATCAATGATCTAACATGCAACTAATGACTTACTATTATTAGCTGCATGCATGTCAGTTCTAGTGGAGACCTAGTTGAGACAAAGGTTAAAGGGAAGTGGGACTATCAGTTGTGATATTAGTAGGCTGCCCAGATGCAATTAAAACACCACAGGATGCCCATGATACTCAGCGCAGTTGAGAAAGGATGAAATTCCTAAGGAATAGGGATTGCATTCATCATGAATTGCGTGAGCAAGGTAGGCTGAAGACAGGCTGAGAAATGGCTAAGTGTTGGCCTGATTTTGTCTGGATCAGTGTGAGACGATAGGCAGATTGCAAGAGACTCTTGTGAGAAGAGTGCATTGTAATTGTTTCATGATTCCTTGTGAAATATACAATATATGATAGAGGGGTTTTGAGCAACAAGCTTTCCCTGGGAAATTATCTGTGTTGTGGTTTGATTGATTCTTCTTTACTTCATGTGATTGGCGATTGTGTTTAATTTCTGCAATTGGTTTGCAAAAGCGATTCAATGTCAAGCTTTAGTACATTGTTAGATCGAATTGAATCCATGATATACATATTGTTTGTATAATTTCTATATTATAATTATTTTGAACTAATTCCTAATTAATACCAATTTGTTACTATTATTACAACAAGTTTGTTGAGTCATAATTGAAAATTGTATACATAAACTTTTTTTTGTTTTAATACAATTAGAGACTAACTAAAGCAATCAAATATGCAATACATTATTATGAAATTATTGAAATAGAATAACATTATTTATTTCTTAAAAAAGAAAAAGAAAATAAAAATTCGCTTGGATTTTAGTTCGTAACTCAATATTTTCTTTCCAATCTCATAATAAATATTTACATACAATCTTTATCCATAATATAGAATTGAATTAATATTAAAATAAAAAAATAAATTTAATAATATATTTAACCAAATTTCAATCATTAATTGCATTATTTAAACGTAAAAACCTTTTAAACTTAAAAGTGTATTCTTTTCATTACATATTACTGGATGAAAATACCAAAATGTGAATAATCGTGTGTAAATATTCAAGAAAAACATATTTCTCAAAAAGACAAAACAACCTCAGAACAAAACTAAGCTCATTTATATGTAAATCACACACAAAATTTTAAAATATAATTATTAAAAAATTGAACTGAGGTTGCGTAAAGTCACTGAAAATTATTCAATGATTTTAACAAAACAACAGCTCATTATCCTAATCCTTTAAAAAAAATATTTCCCTCTTACTTCATCTCATATTACTGCATAAATAAATAATAACAAAACCTCAAAGCCAAAAACAATTTTGTGAAATATATTTAACAAAATTTTGAAAATTATATAAAATCACTACACTATGGCACATATAACTTCAATCCATATCGTTGCACGAATCAACGAGTGTTTTTTTGCTGATGGACAAAATATAATAATGAGTATATGAAATGCAAAGAAGTACGATAAAAAAAAAGTTACATGTACGCATTCTTAAATGAAGCATTACAAATTAATGTTGATGTGTTTTTTTTTTTCAAAAGATAATAATGAGCATGTGAATGTAAAGAACTTTAATATTAATAAAATAAAGGTATATGTGCTTCATTCTTAAATGGTTAGCAAAATGAAGTTATATGTGCTTCATTCTTAAATGGATGATTAGCAATTTAATATTGTTGTTTTTTTAAAAGGAGATTTGGACTTGTCCCAATTTTGTTATAATATTTTATTTCTGTTACGCAAAATATCACCAATGTATATCTTATTATTATTAGTCCCTGTAGCATGAGACATAGGATTATAGTAATCGAATCAATATCAATATAGTTTATTAGTCCCGGCCAGTAAATTGATATACTTTAAAACTTATAAACCATATTTTATTATATATTATTTTTCATCAGATTTTTCTCAATCAAGTATATGAATTTTTCTATAGTTTATTATTAATTTTGGAAAGTAAATCGATATACTTTAAAATTTATAAATCTGTTATATATTATTTCTCATCACATTATTTTCAATCAAATTATTCTCAATCAATCAAATATACTAATTTTCATCTTATTGACCTCATACTAAAACAAATATAAAACTCGATAAATATAACAAATCATAAAATTTCCAGGATCATAAATTTTCAGAATAAGATCAGAAAAAGTAATGTTAATATTAATTTTAAACATTAAATCTCAGAGTGTTTGATGGCTCTCAGAATAACATTACGTCAAAAATAAAAAAAACATTGTTCACCGCCTACCACCGCTTTTTTTATTATGTCTACCTATAACAAGTGCCATACACCGTAACCGTTGTCGTACAGTTGTCATCACCCTCGCCATCAAGCTGTCATTGTTGTCCCTGAGTCCACTATACCCGTGCCAAAAGCATGGGTTGGTTGTAGAATTAGTTTCCTTTTGTGACTTTCTTCCCTGGGCGAATAATATAGTTAAATGAGCTGGAATCATAGAGTAGAACTAATAACAATAAATGTATTTAAAGGAGGTGGAATCATAGAGTTTAGAGTTGGAGCGTTCCTGCCATAAATGCATATCTTCAAATGGCTTTGCATAGCGCCACTACTTAGATCAAAACTCTGCTTTGCACTTTCTTTGCGGAACAAATTCCAGCTCTGCACTTTCTCTGTGGAAAAAATTCGAATTTCCACAAAGCATTATCCTTTTAATTACATCGATAGGCATATTTCCTTATTGGAAGTAGGCTATTTTGTGATTAGGCTAATTAATTTTTTTGATCTGATGGTCTAGATTGAAAAAAGCCGATATATTCTGGTCGTCGCCACTCAATCAATGGATCAAATCTGCCCCACTAATTTTCTTGCATATCTAAATCACATGTTTAAACCGTACTTAAATTAATTTTTTACAAATTTTGATTAAAAATTTACTGTGCCATTTATTAATTGCCACCTATCAATATTAACCTTTGGAATGAAACTGAAACATTAACCCTTGTCCAAGTGTGTGAAACGGTTTTGCAAGGTGTCTGAAGGCGCCCGCAGACAAGGACATGCCGTGAGAGAGGAAACGTTGTGGGCGCCCTGGTGGTTTCAAATCGGGTAACGGTGGAGGAGTGGAACAACTGCAACCATATGGTGAGTTGTCTGCAACATGGCAGAAGCGTGTG
Source organism: Pinus albicaulis (assembly GCA_034641835.2). Lineage (NCBI taxonomy): Eukaryota > Viridiplantae > Streptophyta > Pinopsida > Pinales > Pinaceae > Pinus > Pinus albicaulis. The sequence continues at coordinate 414,244,170 of CM076577.1, forward strand.
AATATGCCGAGCGCGCAGTGAAACGATTTATTGATGCAAACGGTTTGTGAAGCTTCCTTGTGAAACACCCTCGTCTGGCTCTTCACGTTCCCGAATTCGACAGTTTTTCGGAAATCTTGGATCCTGCCTCGTTTGCAGGTCTGGGTAGTTACTACAGTGTATTTTTGAAGTACCGTGTGCAGGGTATTTCTCACCGCTGATCAGTAATCGCTCCGAAAACTTTTTGGTATCGACTGTCAATGGCGTTGGAATCATTCTCGAGCTTCTGTTCGTTTCTATATATCTGAAATTCGCTCCACAACAATCCAAGGTAGGTTTCAAGTCTCTACACAAATATTATTCACAGGGACGTTAAGACCGCTAACATTCTTCTAGACAACAATATGAATGCGAAACTGGCGGATTTTGGTATTTCGAGGGTAACAAAGGGTGGGGAGTCTTCACAAGCGGCAACATCGACGGCAAAGGGAACGCCTGGCTATATCGATCCAGAGTATATCACACATAGGACTTCTACTTTCTTTAAAATATTCTTCTTGGTGATTAAGGTGTTCAATTACTTGCTGAGAGCGGAGGCAATTTCAATTTTGTTTGGGGATGTTTTACAGGTATGGCCGCACTTTCCAGGTGACTGATAGGAGTGATGTATACAGTTTTGGAGTTGTTTTGCTGGAAATCATATTCCGCAGAGAAGCCACAAATGCAAGTCAGGAGGAGTCTGAGCTCGTTAAATGGGTAATCCAAACAAACATTCAATTGCATTTTCTGCCAAGGACTGAACATGCGTCATAGTAAAACTCATGTTTGACTAATAATATTTATATTTGGACGTCTTTGCAGGTAAGAAAGTTTTTGGACGTCGAAAATTTAAATGCAGGAATCATAGACGGGAGGTTGGCTGTAGAAAACTGCAACATGAAATCAATAGCTCGTGTTGCAAAACTAGCGCTGAAATGTGTTGATGATTTTCCGGATTGTAGGCCCAACATAGGCGAGGTAGTGGATGAAATAAAAGAAGCCATGACAGTTGAGAATGCGAATGGAACAGGTTGACGAGTATTCCAACGTCTCTCCGTAGAAAGATGAAGAACATAAGCTCAATTATAATCATTCAACGAATTACGTTGATGGGTATAGCAGCTCGCCTCCATCCTCATTTATTCGCATTGTATTAAACCTTTTTCAAATTGACTCGGCCAGGACTTGTTATACGGTCGGGCATTTTCTTTACTAAAGTAGCAGCTTGTCAATTGAAACTTTCGTTAATAAAGTAGCCGCTTGTCAATTCAAACTTCCTTTAATAAAGCGCGTCTGTCAATTCAATCCACACCTAATGACAGCAAAATAAACTAGAGAAGGCAGACCCGTACTGCGTTTTCCGTCTTTAATTATGGGAGTGGCTCCGCGCCAAGGTGCAAATATCAGATTTTTATTGTTGATGAAAATTATATTAAAATATTCCCTACTAAATTGAAAATATTTTTTTTTTTTTTAATTCATTAAAAAAATGATTACATGTTTTATTTATTATTCTCTTTACATATTTTTAATATAATTAATTTATTATAATTAAAAAAAATTAACAAAGTTTCTATATATCTGGATACTGTAAAGAAAGAAAAGTTATCATTTTTTTAAGATAAAAAAATAAATGTTTTCATTTTTATATATTAGAATAATATTATTATGGATGTTATACCTCTCTATATATCACTTATTTATTAAAATTATATTTTAGTAGTGGGCATGGGAAATTAGAAGCTTTAGTTGTGGTGAATCTTTTTGCTACTCATAAAAGGTAAACAAGTTCAATTTGAATGAACTCCCCATCCTCTTGCTGCTCAAACCCCTCTTTTGCTACAAACCCCACTTTTACTAGTTGCTTCAGTTGATTGCATTCATCATTATTACCTCCATGTATTCTTTATATTTCTTTAATATAAAGTCATGATAGTACACACTAGGGATCAAAATTGATTGTAGATATGATTCCTTATTATCATGAATTCAAAGCTAATTTAGTAGTATTCATTATTTTATTTTTTTGCTCATGTTCTTTATTCTTTATTATTTTTTTTGCAAATGATGTCTTGCATCAGGAAACACATGTTCAATAATCATTAAGCCTATAATTTATATGAAAATAATTCTTGTAGGTTATATTTCTTTTATTGAAAGTTCTATTGTTGGAGGCTTTAAATAGTTAGAATGATATCCATAAACTAATGTTTCATTTTGATTTCCTTTAAAAAACTCATTACAATTTTTTGAGCTATTGAGCCACTTATGAAGGAAGAAGGAAAAACAACTTTCTTTTAATTTATTGATATTATTATTATTTATATGAAATAATAAATTTAAATATTTATATTTTTAACATTAAATATTAATATTGATATTATTTTTAACATTAATATTAATTATTCATGTTAATATTGTTAATGTGAATAATAATAATATTATTACTTTTAATATTATTAATATTTATAAATATAAATTTTAATTTTAATAACATTAAATAGTATTATTATGGTAAATAATCATGGTCACATTTTGGAAATAATAAAAATGACATTAATAACATTAACATTCTAATATACACTAAAAATAATATTAATAATTGGTATTTAAATAATGATGATTATGATTTATACTAAAAACTAAATCAATAATGAAAACAAAATTTTAATTATTATTAAAAACAATATTATTAGTAGCATTATGATTAATAATAACAATATTATTAAAAACATCATTAATACAATATTCACTATGTTTATTTAAAATTAATGTTCATAATTGTATTAATAACAATAAGTTTTAAACATGATTAAGGTTTATTAAAATTATTAATAACATTTAAATTATAACAATAATATTAATAACATTTTATTAATAATATTAATATGATTAATTACATTAATGTTCATAATTGTATTAATAATTATAAGTTTCAAACATGATTAAGGTTTATTAAAATTATTAATGACATTTAAATTATAACAATAATATTAATAACATTTTATTAATAATATTAATGTGATTAATTACATTAATATTGTTAATATAAATCCTATTAACATTAATATTGATAAATAATATTAATAATGTTTTCTTTATAATAATAACTATGTTTTTTATTAATATTCTCTTTTTAATTATATTTACTCTAAAAATATGATGATTAATATTATGAATGATATTACTATTGATACCAAAATTAACGCTATTAATATAAATAGTATTAACATCATTAGTGATAAATAGTATTTCTAAATATTGATTCTTAAGATTTATTAATCACGTGATTTTCTCATTCATTTGTATTTAAAATATTTATTCCTAGGCTTTACTAATTTTTTTGGTTTTTTATAGGTATCCCTTGACATTGTTGATCTCTTATGTTCTTAATATTTTTCCCTTAGGTTCCTCAAATATTGGGTTTTAAATATTAGTCCTAGAGTTTAATACTAATGCATGGTCTAATTTCACATTATGAAAAACAATGACTCAATATGAAAATCAACCATGGGAAACCATTGTTAATTAGCAGTAGCCATAGTCGATCAATGTCATTTATGATCAAATGTCACATTCTGACAAATATTTTCTCGATATGAAAATCACCCATGGCCAACCATGGTCATAGTTGGTCCAACATCGGTTTATAATATTAACAATCAGTAAGGTTGATTGATCACTTGCGGTTTATAATTTGTTGGCTAATGGTTTTCCCTTGGGTTCACCAATTCTTTTGGTTTATAATATTAAACCCTTGGGTTTATTAGTTCTTTTGTTTTATAATATGAATAATCGATCAATGTCATCCATGATCAAATGTCACATTTTGACAAATATTGTCTCGATATCATTGTGACAACAATTATCTCAATGTTTAAATGAATTCCTTTGGGTTCACCAATTCCTGTGGTTTATAATTTGTTGGGTAATGGTTTTCCCTTGGGTTCACCAATTCCTTTGGTTTATAGTATTAAACCCTTGGGTTTAATAGTTCTTTTGGTTTATAATATGAATAATCAATCAATGCCATCCGTGATCAAATGTCACATTCTGACAAATATTGTCTCAATATGGAAATCACCTATGGCCAACCATGGTCATAGTTGGTCCAACATCGTTTTATAATATTAACAATCAGTAAGGTTGATTGATCACTTGAGGTTTATAATTTGTTGGCTAGTGGTTTTCCCTTGGGTTCACCAATTCTTTTGGTTCATAATATTAAACCCTTGGGTTTATTAGTTCTTTTGGTTTATAATATGAATAATCGATCAATGTCATCCATGATCAAATGTCACATTTTGACAAATATTGTCTCGATATCATTGTGACAACAATTATCTCAATGTTTAAATCAATTCCTTTGGGTTCACCAATTCGTGTGGTTTATAATTTGTTGGGTAATGGTTTTCCCTTTGGTTCACCAATTCCTTTGGTTTATAATATTAAACCCTTGGGTTTAATAGTTCTTTTGGTTTATAATATGAATAATCAATCAATGCCATCCATGATCAAATGTCACATTCTGACAAATATTGTCTCAATATGGAAATCACCCATGGCCAACCATGGTCATAGTTGGTCCAACATTGGTTTATAATATTAACAATCAGTAAGGTTGATTCATCACTTGCGGTTTATAATTTGTTGGCTAATGGTTTTCCCTTGGGTTCACCAATTCTTTTGGTTTATAATATTAAACCCTTGGGTTTATTAGTTCTTTTGGTTTATAATATGAATAATCGAAATGTCATCCATGATCAAATGTCACATTTTGACAAATATTGTCTCGATATCATTGTGACAACAATTATCTCAATGTTTAAATCAATTCCTTTAGGTTCACCAATTCATGTGGTTTATAATTTGTTGTGTAATGGTTTTCCCTTGGGTTCACTAATTCCTTTGGTTTATAATATGAATAATCAATCAATGCCATCCATGATCAAATGTCACATTCTGACAAATATTGTCTCAATATGGAAATCACCCATGGCCAACCATGGTCATAGTTGGTCCAACGTCACATTGTGACAGCAATGCGTCTCAATGTTTAAATAAATTGCCTTGGGTTCACCAATTCCTTTGGTTTATAATATTAAACCCTTGGGTTTATTAGATCTTTTGGTTTATAATATGAATAATCGATCAATGACATCCATGATCAAATGCCGCATTTTGACAAATATTGTCTCAATATGAAAATCACTCATGGCCAACCATGGTCATAGTTGGTCCAACGTCGCATTGTGACAAAAATTGTCTCAATGTTTAAATCAATTCCCTTGGGTTCACCAATTCCTTTGGTTTATAATATTAAACCCTTGGGTTTATTAAATCTTTTGGTTTATAATATGAATAATCGATCAATGTCATCCATGATCAAATGTCGGATTCTGACAAATATTGTCTCAATATGAAAATCACCCATGCCCAACCATGGTCATAGTTGGTCCAACGTTGCATTATGAGAACAATTGTCTCAATTTTTAAATCAATTCCCTTGGGTTCACCAATTCCTGTGGTTTATAATTTGTTGGGTAATGGTTTACCCTTGGGTTCACCAATTCCTTTGGTTTATAATATTAAACCCTTGGATTTAATAGTTCTTTTGGTTTATAATATGAATAATCGATCAATGCCATCCATAATCAAATGTCACATTCTGACAAATATTGTCTCAATATGAAAATCACCCATGGCCAACCATGGTCATAGTTGGTCCAACGTCGCATTGTGACAACAATTGTCTCAATGTTTAAATCAAGCATGGTAAACCATGTTTGTTCCCCTATGTTTATAATATTCATAATCATTAATAATCGATCAATGTTATCCATGATGAAATTTCACATTCTCACAAACATTTTCTCGATATGAAAATCACCCATGGCTAACCATGGTCATAGTTGGTCCAACGTTGCATTGTGACAAAAATTGTCTCAATGTTTAAATCAATTCCCTTGGGTTCACCAATTCCTTTGATTTATAATTTTTTGGGTAATGATTTTCCCTTGGGTTCACCAATTCCTTTGGTTTATAATATTAAACCCTTGGGTTTATTATTTTTTTTGGTTTATAATATGAATAATCGATCAATGTCATCCATGATCAAATGACACATTCTGACAAACATTGTCTCAATGTGAAAATCACCCATGGCCAACCATGGTCATAGTTGGTCCAATGTCGCATTGTGAGCCATGATCAAATTTCACATTCTGACAAATATTGTCTCAATATGAAAATCACCCATGGCCAACCCTGGTCATAGTTGGTCCAATGTCACATTCTGACAACAATTGTCTCAATGTTTAAATCAATTCCCTTGGGTTCACCAATTCCTTTGGTTTATAATTTTTTGGGTAATGGTTGTCCCTTGTGTTCACCAATTCCTTTGGTTTATAATATTAAACCCTTGGGTTTATTAGTTTTTTTGGTTTATAATATGAATAATCGATCAATGTCATCCATGATCAAATGTCGCATTCTGACAAACATTGTATCAATATGAAAATCACCCATGGCCAACCATGGTCATACTTGGTCCAACGTCGCATTGTGACAACAATTGTCTCAATGTTTAAATCATTTCCCTTGGATTCACCAATTCCTTTGATTTATAATTTTTTGGGTAATGGTTGTCCCTTGGGTTCACCAATTCCTTTGGTTTATAATATGATCAAATGACACATTATGAGAAACATTATCTCAATATGAAAATTACCCATGGCCAACCATGGTCATAGTTGGTCCAACGTCGCATTGTGACAACAATTGTCTCAATGTTTAAATCAATTCCCTTGGGTTCACCAATTCCTTTTGGTTTATAATTTGTTGGGTAATGGTTGTCCCTTGGGTTCACCAATTTCTTTGGTTTATAATATTAAACCCTTGGGTTTATTAGTTCTTTTGGTTTATAATATGAATAATCGATCAATGTCATCCATGATCAAATGTCACATTCTGACAAATATTGTCTCAATATGAAAATCACTCATGGCCAACCATGGTCATAGTTGGTGAACGTCGCATTGTTGTGACAACAATTGTCTCAATGTTTAAATCAATTCCCTTGGGTTCACCAATTCCTTTTGGTTTATAATTTGTTGGGTAATGGTTGTCCCTTGGGTTCTCAATTCCTTTGGTTTGCCTAATATTAAACCCTTGGGTTTATTAGTTCTTTTGGTTTATAATATGAATAATCGATCAATGTCATCCATGATCAAATGTGACATTCTGACAAATATTGTCTCAATATGAAAATCTCCCATGGCCAACCCTGCTCATAGTTGGTCCAACGTCGCATTGTGACAAAAATTCTCTCAATGTTTAAATCAATTCCCTTGGGTTCACCAATTTCTTTTGGTTTATAATTTGTTGGGTGATGGTTGTCCCTTGGGTTCACCAATTCCTTTGGTTTATAATATTAAACCCTTGGGTTTATTAGTTCTTTTGGTTTATAATATGAATAATTATTCAATGTCATCCATGATCAAATGTCACATTCTGACAAAGATTGTCTCAATATGAAAATCACCCATGGCCAACCTTGGTCATAGTTGGTCCAACGTCGCATTGTGACAACAATTGTCTCAATGTTTAAATCAATTCCCTTGGGTTCACCAATTCCTTTGGTTTATAATATTTTGGGTAATGGTTTTCCCTTGGGTTCACCAATTGATTTGGTTTATAGTATTAAACTCTTGGGTTTATAATGTTAATCACACATTCGGTTTATTACTCTCTTGAGTTTAAAATACTATTTCTCAGGGTTTGTTAATTTCTTAGATTTTTCAGTTTAAAATATTAATTCTTAGCGTTTATTAATCTTTATTGTTTATAATATTCATCCGTTAGGTTTATGATATTTATCCCTTGGGTTCGCTGATTCCTTTGCTTTATAAGATTAAACCCTTGGGTCGATTAGTTCTTTTGGTTTATAATGTTAATAATCTCGTTCGTTTATTAATATCTTATGTTTAAAATATTGATTCTTATGGATTATTAATTTATTAGGTTTTTTAGTTTAAAATATCAATTCTTACGGTTTATTAATCTCTTATGTTTTTAATATTGATCCCTTATGTTTATAATATTTATCCCTTGGGTTCACCAATTCCTATGGTTTATAATATTTAAACCTTTGGTTTATGATGACATTGGGTTTGTATTATTAATTATCCCTTGGATTTATTAATATCTTCACTTTAAAATATTAATTGTTAGGGTTTATTAATCTCTTAGGTTTTTTGTTTTTAAATATTGTTTCATATGGTTTATTACTCTCTTGAGTTTAATATTATTAATATATTAATATATATTATAAATAAATATTCAAATATTTATTAATAATGATTATTAGTAATATTATAATATTATTAATATATTATTAGTTCTTTTGGTTTATTAATAATATAACCATCTATGATATATTAAATTATTATATATTATTAATATTATTTTTATGTTAATATATATTATATATATTTCAAGTTAATTTATAGTATGTATATAGTTAATATTTTTAATATATTAATAAATATTATTAATACTTATTATAATATTATTAATATATATAAAATATTTTTGTGATTTTAATCATAATTAATATATTTAATATATTAATATTCTTATTAATATATAATATATATTTTTCAAGTTAATATAATAAATTTATTATATATAATATTTATTTATTGATATATAAATTGATGTGATGGGTAGTGGATATAGGCCTATCGGCGTATATCAACCACATTGGTAAATGTGGTTGTAAATCTATTTTATATACGCCTATCGGCGTATATCAACCACATTAGTAAATATAATGTGGTTGTGCTAGTTATTTGTTCAAAGTATTATAGTTTAAGGAAGGTTTACATAGTCTCACATGATCTGCGAATTCTTTTTTTTACAAAGTGTTTTATCCAATACAAATCATTTTGTTTTATACAAAGTGTTTTATCCAATACAAATCACCACCGAAGGCCTACATAGTGAAAAAATTAAATGTGCAACTTCAATAAATAGTTGTTCCTTAGTTGGTTGGAAACGAAATTAGGTCTGTAAAGAATTTTTTTTGAATCTGTAAATAAAAGAAAGCCCTGGAGTGTGCAGCGGTGAAGCACAGAGATGGTCAAACCAAAAAAGCTTCTGAGATGTCTGTTTTAAGAAAACGAACCTCATTTATCGTACTAGTAGGCCTAATCTATCTACAGAGTATTGAACTCACATTTTGAATAGCTAAATATTTGATTTAAGACATTTCAATTCCATCGATCCATATAGCTCTCCCCCAGCCAGGATTCGATCCTCTAGCCATCTCACTTTTCAACCCATTTCACTTTGCTTTGATGTCCACTTCTTCCAATTCACCAAGTTCCACTCCTGGAATACTCGACTTGTTGGAATCATTGAATCAAAGCGATTTCCTGCCCTTCCTAGCAGTTCTACAACTGCTTACGTGAGGTTTGTTAATGGAGTTTCCCCCTCCGCCACGAATACCAATATGAAGTGGGTGTCGCCAATTGCCTCTGTCTAATGTTCTAACTATGGATAACTCGTTTTTTCTGTTTTTTTTTTTTTTTTGGCCCAGGTACATAATCCGAAAGTAGATACGAGATTAGAGCATATAGCTTCAGTTCAAGATTAGAGCATATAGCTTCATTTCTCCAGTATCAGCCAATACTAATCAAGCCCAAATAAAGGAAAATAGTTCTATCTATATGAAACAAAAGCCTGTTGATTCTATCAAATTCAGCATATTACATATGGTCATTAAATTATCATGAAGGAACCATCCATATGCATCAAGTCATCCATATCAAGACCATCTACTAAAATCATAACCTCATATTAATAAGAAAGAGAAAGCAGAACCTGTAGGCAACATGCCTACCCAAAAACAAAATCAGAACCAGAATATATGATCCGAATACCATCATTCCAGGAGTGATCCACTGAATTGATGACAGAGCCGAGAAGTTTCAAGGTGCCTGGACAGTGCGTGCCTCGATCAGATGGAGGCTTTTGTAGTGCTGAATCTTGATGCTGCCAAAAGATGCCTCTAGTCCACGCTTAACAAAAGAAGAACCAGAATATATGATCTGAATACCATCAGTCTAGGAGTGATCCACTGAATTGATGACAGAGCCGAGAAGTTTCAAGGTGCCTGGACAGTGCGCTCCTCAATCAGCTGGAGGATTTTATAGTGCTGAACCTTGATGCTGCCAAAATATGCCTCCAGTCCGCGCTTAACAAAAGCATAACCAGAATATATGATCCGAATACCATCAGTCCAGGAGTGGTCCACTGAATTGATGACAGAGCCGAGAAGTTTCAAGGTGCCTGGACAATGCATTCCTCGATCAGCTGGAGGCTTTTGTAGTGTTGAATCTTGATGCTGCCAAAAGATGCCTCCAGTCCGCACTTTGAGAGGTCGATCAAGTGGAGGATTTTGTAGTTCTGAATCTTGATGCTGCCAAAAGATGCCTCCAGTCTGCGCTTTGAGAGGTGTTCCACTCTAGCATTTTTTTCCCTATAAATATGTTGTAAGGGAGCCCAATATGCTGTAACTTATAAGGGTGGCTCCTTGAGCTTAGCCATTAAGTGTTTTACACGCTGAATCCACCCCTATAGACCTTTAGGCTCGAAATGATACCTCCCCTATAGACCTTTAGGCTCGAAATGAGACCTCTCAGTGATGCCCTCAAGAACCAACTTTTCTTCCCCATATAGCTGCATAGAAGACAACTGAAGATTGTATGCTATCCAGAGAGCACTCCATAAAGCCAAAACCTCAGTCTTAGCTGAAGATTGTATGCTATCCAGAGAGCACTTCATAAAGCCAAAACCTCAGTCTTCGTGTTTGAGCCTTTGCCTCCATTCTAAAAGAGCTGAAATCTCTCTTGATTTTCAATCTTGATCCATGCCCCACAATCACATACTCCCCTTTATTGTGCTCCATCGAAAAAGGCCGCCGGTAATGACATAGGAAAAGGCCGAAGGTGGCGGGAACATCGAAAAAGGCAGCCGATAATGACATAGGAAAAGGCCGAAGGCGGCGGGAAATGTCCTTGATTGCAGGGGGAGGGTGGGAAGCACCATTTTTCCAGGTCAATATTGCCCCATGAATATGAGGCATGTTCACAGGGCAGTTCTCAAATATGAAGCAGTTACGGGCCTTTGATACTTCCCATAAAAGAAAGAAAGACAATACATTGAAACTAAAATTGGAGTGTGCTGACCCCATTCAGTCAAGGTACTAATAATGCATTGTGGCTGCCAACCCGGATCAAGGAGATAGCGGGAAAAAAGGGACCAGAGATTAAGGATGACTGGGCAAGAGAGGAATAGATGGGAAATAGATTCGGATTGAGCAAGGAAAAATATATATCTACTTGGACCATTAAACCCCCTTTTGGTGAGGTTTTCCCAAGTCAGAATGTTGTTTTTCCACACTAACGAGCCAAATAACAAGATTTTTATAGGAATGTTCCATGACCAAAAAGGATGAAAGGGGGATGGAGTCTTATCCACTGCCATATTATACAATATATTCTTGTAGGAGTCAACAACCACAATGGCCTTCCCCTCATTTCCCCTTCCCATATAATGCGATCTCCCCCCTGTAGAAGACATAAGCCCCCAACTTGAAGAGGCTCCACGAATCCCTGCTAATGGCCAACATCAACCCCCCTCAAACCCAATGTTGACGTCGATTTTCAGATCGGGCATCCTTGCTGTCGCGTGAAAGAAAGAAAATGTCCCTCTGTGCCAACCTGTGAAGGAGATGGTCATCCAATATCAACAAACCAAAATTGAGCCCCATGATTTTCACACCCCAGAACAATGTTCTGACCATTGTCGAATTTCCATGTCAAGCGCTCAGCAAATAGGCCCATCACCTTCTGAAACCCTTGCCATATGAAAGACCCTCTCTTCTGAGGTACATATGACCTTTTGTATAGCTGCAAGAGAGGAGGTCCATCCAGATATTTGAGCTTGATAATGGCCGGGCAGAATCCCAAGCATGTGAGCACCCTCCAAAGAGACTTAATCAAGAGGGCATGTGAAAAGTACCACATATTTAGTAACCCCCAACCACCATACTGCTTGAGAGTCGATAGGAAATCCAGATTGCACAGGTGAAACTTTTTAATGCCCATTGCACCAGACCACAAAAAAACGCGAGATGGCAGACTTAATGAGAGAGATGATGCGAATGGGGAGATAAAATAAATGGGCCCAATAAACAACTAATTGTTGTAGGACTGTCTGGACCAGAATATACCGACCACCCAGAGACAACCAACGATGAAACCATTTTGGATTATGTTATTAAATTTGTCCACTAGCCATGTCAAGTCACAAGATTTATATCCACAAACTTTCAGCCTGAACCCAAGATAAAGTAAACCTTCTGAAATGTGGATAGACTGTACCCCAAATAATCCAACAATTGATTCGATTTCTCTACTATCCCCATTTTCATATACCATAATTGATTTTCCTCCGTTAATACGCAGGCCGAATGTTGCCCCAAACTGCTGTAATATAAATTTTTGGTATACCCATTGCGATCTAAGAAGCCTACCAAAAACCAAGAGGTCATCAACAAATAAAGAGTGATTGATAGTAACAGAGGGGGAGAAAGAAATTCCTTCAAAATAGCCGCTCTGTTTTGCCTCCATTAAGATTTTGTTGAAGCCGTCCATGACAAGGATAAAAATAAATGGCGAAAGGGCACATCCCTGACGAAGACCCTGACCAGCCTTAAAGAAATCAGAGGGCATTCCATTCATAATGACCGAGTATCTAATAGTGGAAATGTAGGCCATATTCCATTTGATATTGTACATTGAAATGTCGATCTTGAGAAGAACTAACCTGATGAAGGACTAGTCCACATAATCATACGCTTTATAAAAGTCCACTTTCATAATCAGAGATTCCATTTTCCTTGTATGGATTGAATGGAGGACTTCTTGAACCGATGCAATCGCATCGTGGATGGAGCGTCCCGAAAGAAAACCATATTGTTCAGATGATTGTCAGAGTTTTAGACAGCGGAAAACATTAAACACATAACACTCAGCAGAAAACCATTAGCAGAAGACACACAGGTTTAACGTGGTTCACCCAAACCTCCTGGGCTACGTCCACACAACAAAGGCATCGGCAATTCTTTATTAATCAAACAAGAGATTACAGACTCTCACACCCACACTCTATTGCAAACAATCCGTATGGATACCTGTTATATAGCAAAGAGAATCAAACTACCTCATAAATCCTCTCAACACAAATTTAGGATGCATTAACTCCCTCCCAACAAACTGGAGCTAATCTAGGAACTAATTCCTAATTTTTGTCACCTACTGAGATTTTGCCTATTTTATCCAAAACAGAAAATCTCAACAATCTCCACCTTGACAACAATTAGCCTGATGCCCTGTTCTTTATTATTTTATCTTTTATGCAAGCCAAGAGAAGCCAAACACCAACGCAGCTTCTCCAACAAAACTGGTTTCGTGAACATGTCTGCACAGTTTTCCTTTGTATGCACCTTTTCAAGAGAGACTCCCCTTTCAGTAATAACCTGTCTTACAAAATGGTACTTAATTGGAATATGATTTGACTTACTATGATAGGCCGGATTCTTAGCCAAATGTATTGCACTTTGACTATCACAAAGTAACCTGATGTTGTCCTGTAACCTACCAAACTCACCAAGCAAACCTTTCAACCACACCGCCTCTTTGCAAGCATGAGAAGCAGCAATGTATTCTGCTTCAGTAGTGGATAAAGCAACAATGTTCTGTAGCTTTGACATCCAGCTAATAGCTCCACCTGCAAGAGTAAAGACGTACCCTGAAGTTGACCTTCTCTTATCCAAATCACCTGCAAAATCGGAATCAACATATCCGCAAACAAATTCACTACTCTTATTGTAAGTAATACAATAGCTACTTGTGCCTCTCAAATACTGAAGCACCCATTTCACTGCTGACCAGTGTTCTTTACCCGGATTTTCCATATACCTGCTGACAACCCCAACTGCATGTGAAATATCTGGTCGAGTACAAACCATCGCATACATCAAACATCCTACTACATTGGCATATGGAATTCGAGACATATAATCCTTTTCTTCATCTGTATTAGGACATAAACTCGAAGAAAGCTTGAAATGGGAAGCAAAAGGGACTGATACAGGCTTCACATTATTCATACCAAATCTCAAAAGTATCTTCTCAACATACTTCTGTTGTGATAGCCACAGCTTACCATTACTCCTGTCTCTGAAAATCTCCATGCCCAAAAATCTGTCTTGCTGCTCCTAGATCTTTCATATCAAATGTCCTTGCCATCTGAGTCTTCAACCTGTTGATTTCATCAATGCTTTTGCTTGCTAAAAGCATATCGTCAACATACAACACTAAGATAATGAACATGCCATTTTCCAATTGCTTGAAATACACACAATGATCATATTCACTTCTAACATATTTCTGACTCAACATGAAAGAATCAAACTTCTTATACCACTGCCGAGGCGACTGCTTCAGGTCATATAATGACTTCTTGAGCCTGCAGACAAATTTCTTATTGCGATGCTGAACAAACCCCTCCGGTTGTTCCATATGTATTTCCTCATCTAAGTCTCCATGTAGAAATGCAGTCTTAACATCTAGTTGCTGTAACTCTAAATCAAACAAAGCAACTAAAGCTAACACAATTCTAATTGAAACAATTTTAACCACTGGTGAAAAAATCTCATGAAAGTCTATGCCTGCTTTCTGAGAAAACCCTTTTGCAACCAGCCGCGCTTTGTACCTGTCCTCCGTATCATTCACACCCCGTTTCAGCGTGTAAACCCATTTACACCCCACAGTTTTCCTGTCTTTCGGAAGCTCAACCAGATCCCATGTGCCATTCTTACCTAAGGCCATCATTTCTTCCTTCATCGCTGCTTTCCACTTATCACTGTTCGAACCTTCTATAGCTTCCTGATAGCACAGAGGTTCATCATCGTTAGCGGTCAAAGCAACTGAAGTAACATAATCATCATACCTTCTCGGTGGCCGTTTGATTCTTGTCGACCTCCTTAAGGATGTTACTGGCGCTTCCTCGATTGGCTGACTACCATCTGTAGGAACTTCTTGCCGATCAGTATCTGAGACCTGTTCATGATCTAAACCTGAACCCTGTTCATGTTCTGATTCTGAAACCTGTTCATGACTAGAATCTGAACTATGGTCATCATGACTATCATTAGAAGAGCTTTCAAACTGAATGTGCCGAAAGTCAGATACATCATCCTGTTTCAATCTACTATCTACATCTAACTGTGCAAGAGAGGATTCATTAAACTTTACATCTCTGTTGATGATGATTTTGCGGGTAGTAGGATCCCACAATCTATATCCCTTTGTTCCAACACCATACCCAACAAAGATATACCTTTTAGACTTTGGATCTAATTTAGTTCGCTGATGTTTAGGCACTAGAACATATGCATCACAACCAAACACTCTGAGTTTAGAATAGTCACAAGGGTGTCCTTTCCATACCTCTTGCGGAATCTTGCAGTCTATCGCCGTCGATGGAGATCGGTTTATCACATAACAAGTTGTTGCCACCGCTTCCATCCACAACTCCTTTTGCAACCCGACGTTACTCAGCATACTCCTTGCTCTCTCCAAAAGAGTCATGTTCATGCGTTCAGCAACTCCATTTTGCTGAGGAGTATAAACCGTGGTCTTATGTCTCTCGATCCCTGCATCCTTGCAATAGCTGTCAAACTCCTTGGAAGTAAACTCACCACCATTGTCAGTTCTTAAACACTTTATAGTTCTACCAGTGATATTTTCTACCAATGCTCTAAACTGTTTGAAAATTGTAAAAACATCAGACTTCTTTTTCATCATGTAGACCCACACCTTCCTAGAAAAGTCATCAATGAACGACACAAAATATGACAAGCCACCATATGAAGCTGTAGGGGCTGGACCCCAAAAATCTGAATGGATATAATCAAGTATGCCTTTACTAGTATGTTTGCCTGTTTTAAATTTTTGTTTACTTTGTTTTCCAAACAGACAATGCTTACAGAAATCTAACTTTCCAGACTTCAAATTTGGAAGTAACTTGCGATCAGCCAAAATTTTCAACCCTCTTTCACTCATATGCCCCAATCTTTGATGCCATAAGTGAATGGAACTACTGTCATGTTCAGACACAGTAGAGACAAAATCTGGCCCTGTACCTCCTTCTAACTGAAATAGATTTCCTACTTTCTTAGCTTTCATAACTAGTAAAATGCCTTTATAGATTTTCATAACTCCACCTTGAATTATAGTTTTATATCCATTCGAATCAAGTGCTCCTAATGAAATCAAATTTTTCCTTAAATCTGGTACATGCCTCACATCAGTTAATATTCTAGTTGTCCCATCAAACATTTGTAGTTGTATGCTCCCAATCCCCACAATATTACATGTTACATCATTACCCATGTACACAACTCCATCATTAATTGATTTATATGTCTTAAACCATTCTTTATGGATACACATGTGGTTTGATGCACCGGAATCTAACAACCAATGTTGACCATGATCTGACACATTAACTGATAATACTTCATCACTCATACCTGAACCAGATGTCGAACCTGTATCTGTCACATTGATTGCTATGTGTCTCCCACTAGCCAGACCAAATGGAAACGGAGGTAAAGACATAGGTAGCATCAGCGCGACCAAATGGAAAGGCTGAATGCAATTCTATGGGCATCTCAGAAAAAAAAATCCCATATGTACAATATGTTTGGCAGAACAGACTTTTGGGAAAGAGTTGATTGCTATAAACAACCATCTAAAGGATGAATCTCTATCTAATGAAATCCATAAAAACCTAGTATGTTTTTCTTCAGCTTCACAAAAATAGGGTCAAGTCTCTTACACCATAAGAACCTCCAGAAATAACCTCAGAAAGAGAATTGAGTTTACATTTGGTATTGTTTTCAGGGATAGCACATAGGAACAAAACCAAACCCCGTGGATGCATTCCAACCATATGGAAACCCAGTGCTAGGGACAACTGAACTACTCATGGGAACACTAGAAATGAGAAGAGACCCACTACTAGTAGGAGACATGGGATTATGTCCAACACCGAAAACAAATCTGGATGTGGACGGTTGTGAAGATGCAATGGACTATGAGACACTAGGCTGAGACATGAAGGGAAATTTGAAACATGTGGCATTCCCTAGAGTGAAGTTGGTAAAGTGACACAGGAAACAAATGGCACAACGATTCTGCTATTTGATGACACTAGGGGAGTCATAGGGACTGCACTCAGGGAAGACGATGAAGATGGAATGAGTGATGTGCGATGTTAAGTGGCTTACTCTTGCTACCGAGTTTGTCTCGTTACAACAATGAAACTAAGAAATAGCAAACCCCTATAAAAACTAAAATGAATAAAAAAGAAAACAGAGTAGAGTAGGTCCTTCTGAAGATGGGATATCAAGCCACCAACAAAGATCGAAAGAAAGTAATGATAACTATCGCACAATAGTGACCCATGCCTATGCACCCTCATGGAAACGTCCACCACTCTTAGTTCCTGAAGTAGAGATTGAACCTCACAAACACTAACTCTAGCACAATACAAGTTTCAACACAATTTTTCTTTATGTTCAAACAAAGAACTTAGCTATTTCCTATTAGCTTCAATATTTTTATTGCTACCTGTTTTTCTATGAATATATTGTTGTCCATGCCATTTTTTATTTCCTATCAGTAACCATTTGGCCTACTTTGAATTATACCTTGATTTCTTATTTTGGGTTGGACAAACTCTGAGCTTAAACAAAGTTCCATGATTGAGCATTTCCTAGAGGTATGCACCAGTTACTAGTTGCATCCAAGGGTCCTCAACAGGGTTGAATAATTATGTTTGATAGTCCAATATAATTCTGTTTGATAGGCCAATATAAGGAAGTTTCTTGAAAAGTACCATTTCAGTAGAGCTCTATGTTTTGGTTGTATTTGATGCCATCAACTGTTCCTAAGTGGCATAGCATTTGTATATGAATTGGGCAGCCATGGAATAGTTTACAGCTAAATATCCTACATATGCTTGGCATCCTTCATAAATTCTTTCACATAGTTCTTATGTTCTAATGCTATATATGCTTTTGGCTTTATGGTATAAAATTTTTCTCAATTTTCACCATTGTTACTAACTATTATAGGACTGTATATTTTGGCTTTCAATGCAAAACTCCCAAACTTTGTCTCTACAATTATTACATATCTTAATATCCTACCTGGTCAATTAAGTATATTGTGTCATCTAGTCTAGAAGGTTAGCTCAATTGATTAAGAGTCCTTGTCATTGAAATCACCCTTGCTATTAATCCATTCAGCACAATTCAATAGAGAGATATATGATATGGGCAGCACCCGATACAACAATATGAATCTTTCTGCCAATTTGGACACTCTTGGGGAAAAGATTGCAGCTTCTCCAAATAGATCAATGCACATGTTTGTGGACAAGAGATGCCTAACTCAGGAATCATTGCAATCTCTTGGGGGCAATAGGGATGCCATCTCAAATTCTCAGAGTAGTTAAGCCTATGAAGAAGCAAATGATCAACAACTGATAAGTGTAGAAATTTCTGAATCTTATATATTATAGAGGAATTATCACTGTTAATTCGGTTAAGCTCCTCCTACTTAAAAAAGTTATCAACTGAATAAACTCAAGTTAACATTGAAGCAAAACACATAACATATCTCTACCAATTCAGATATAGAATAACCACATGCACACATTGACAAAGTGACACAGTTATTTCTGGACAAATAGTCCCCGGAAAAACCCATTGCGGGAAAACCAGTCCTTGGCTACTAGAGGGTTCTATTATTAAGAATATTTCTGAATACACAAATCTGGGCTCCATATCTGGAAAGCCTGACAAAGATAACACTAGATCTACATCCGTCTAGCTGATCTAGGGTCAAAATAATGGTTGATCCACACCCTCAAATGGGATTTATAGAACTCAGCCAAAATTAGGGCCTTGAAACCCCAACGCTATCCCTGAATGGCTCTGCTTCAGCCTCTAAAGCCCCTGAAAGCCTCTGCGTCAGCCTTGGATGGCCTCCAAACCCTCAGCGCTGCTCCGGAAGGGACTGCATTACACCAGAATGAGTGATGCAGTCACTATGCTGCCCCTAAGGGTCTCTGCATAACCCCTGAAGGGTTTCTTGAAAATTACGTTGTCCTTGCTATTGTTGATGCTGCTGCCTTCCTCTGCACTATCATTGAGCTGATCTCTTCTCTGCCTCTTGTTTATTATAGACCCTTGGATCAGATCATCCTCTTGGTTTAAATTCCCCTCTCTGCACCTGAAACACTTCTGAGTATTCTTAGAAAACCCTGCCCTATAATCCCAACTTAGCTTCAATGCTTTGCCTCTGTGTGTGTTTACAAATGACCCCAAACCTTTCCTTTATATTTTTCTCGTTGAAAAATCAACGGCCATGATCAAATCTTGAATCAATGGCTAAGATTAAAATAAATATTGATCTATGTGACTTAAGACAATTTCATCACATGTTTAATTAAATTCACTTTAATTATTTTATTTTCCTAAGTTTTAACTTAAGAAATACATTAAAATAAATAATTAATTTAATATCTCCTAAACTAGATGAAATTTCCCAAATCCATTTCTGGGTCTTGTATATCAGGCGAACTCTAGTCCTTCCTCAAAATTTGGGACCTAGAGCACAACTGATGCTGCCCCAAATACACAAAATCTCAACACTCCCTCTTAGCATCAAGGGTGTGCTCTAGCAATACATCACACTATGCATTACATGACTTTGAGTACTGGTTCTGTGCTGCTGAAGCTTGGCCTCCTTCCACTCAACTCTGCATTGCTGCTAACATTCTGTACTACTGCCCATGACTCTGCCACTACCATTGCAACCATTGTATTGCAGCTCCCTCTCAATATGTTGCATTTGCGCTACTCATGGCACTGCCACTGCTGATCTGCTGCATTGCAACTTTAGTTGTTGAGAGAAACAACTGAATCTCCTACCCAATCTTTGACAAACAAGTCAAATGGGTTGCATCCTCATCACTGAAGCTCCATAGGCTACAGATCTGTGTTGGCATCTAAAGAACGATGCATAGCTACAGCTCTGCCTACGTAATCAAACTCCCTCTGCACTACTGAAGTCACATCAATTCGTTGCGCTGAAATATCTCATGTTGCTGTTGTATTATGTTGTTCCTCTGAAGCTCTCTGCACTACGTAAGCATCACTACTCTGCACTGCTATTGCTTCTACGTTGTTGCTGGTTTTCTCTACGCTTCCTCTTCCAGTCTTCCGATCTGCCTCTGCTTCTACTTCATCTGTGATCTATGCACCCACTACTCCACTTGTCCCGCTACCGTCTTAAGGCTGTCGTAGCTCGCTTATGATCCAAGAGATGAGATGCTCAAGGATCCCACCTTCTTCTATGTAGCTCCTCTACATATCCATGTCACCCAACCTTCGTGGTTCATGAGCATTCATGGCTGCATCATCTCTTGACACATCATCTGCCACATCTGCTTTGGAAGAAGATGTTTCCTTGTCCTTTTTCTTCTCTGGACAATGGCTGGCAAAATGTCCCATTTCACCACACTAAAATCACTTGATCTTTGAAATATCCTTCTTCTTCTTTGGCTGCTTCTTTGATGCCAAGGTTGCATCTTCCTCATCTTTCTTCTTTACTTTTCTCAACACAGGATTGTGCTGCCTCTTGGTGAATCTACGTAGTTTTTCTTGTCGGAGGATTGACCACAAGCTATCCCACTTTGGGAGGTACGCTCTGCCCAAGATACTTTGGACAAAGGTTTCCCACTCATCCTTGACTACATTGAGGACAGTCCTAAGTATCACTGCATCATCTATGGTTGCAGCCGTTGCAGACATTTGATCCCTGATTGCCTGAAGTCTGAAGAGGAAGTGTTCCATGTATTCTCCCTTGGTCATCATGAATGACCTCATTTGGTTCTCCAACAACAGTTTCCTTTGGAAAGACTTTCCCTGATACAGGGAAGTCAAGGCCTTCCACGTCTCATTAGTTGTCTTCTTCTCAACTAAGTGTGGTACAATATGGTCCTTGATACTATCCATAATCAGCCGCTTAGCATACCTAACGGCTTCCTTATGCTTCCGAAGGAGATCTGCATCTGTCAGTGTTGTAGAGGTAAATCCCCTCTGTGGATAGAGGCGATCCCTACCAGCCCAGATCGGGTCTAGCAACAATCGTACCACGCTAAAGTGAAAGTTCCTAATTGCAATAGACCAACTTGCGATGAAGGCCTACCTCAAGTCCAACGTTGTTGTTTGTAGAGAAGATGGCACTCCCGTCTCCTTGCTCCAGCAGATCACAATCCTCTCGCTCGCCGCGATCGAACACCTGCACACACAAGAAACACGACAAAAACAAGCATAAAACCCAATATATGCAATTATGTATCAGTCAGAGAAGACACAACTCATGATCATAATGAAAAATACGAGTGGAACCATAGCCAAAGTCGCTTATCATTAATTCATACAAAGGAAAATACAACCTGGCTCTAACACTGAATCTTCCTTCGGCGGGTCATCAGCGGAATACGTCTCGGTAAAGCTCGTCGGGAATGGGGACAAGCCTCTCTCTTCGATCATCAATCTCCTTCCTACTGATTTGGCTTTGTGAGGACTATTGCAGCATTCTTTAGGCTATGAAGGATCTTGGAGACTAAACCATTCAACCTTTCAGCTATTCAGCCCTTCAGCCCCTTCATTAATGGATGAAGGCTATATTTATAGAGGAGAGGAGGAGGTTGGGATCCCTACAATAGTGGAAGGGAAGCCTTATCCCTTGGGATGTTCCCCATAAGGTGGAAACAAGAGGCCAAAGGAGGAAGGCCGTGGTTATTCAGTCGAAACCACTCCTCATGACTCATCCACGAAGTTGTTGTAATCGAAACTTCGCCTCTTTTCTAAAAAAAATTCCATAAGCAGATTGGCGCGGGTGCTCAACTAGGACAGAGTGCCAATTGGCGCGAGCTCAGTGTTAATTTTCCTCATTGGCGCGAGGACATAACGAGCTACCAGCGCCACGGCAAAAACAGGTGTTTTTAGGGGTCTGCTCAGGAAATGATCAATAGAAGTAATGTTGTCCTCATGGCAAGGGATGCAATGATGGTATTTGTAAGGCATGACACTGCTTCTTGGTCACAAAAATGACCCTCCAATGGGCGAGATGGGGATTGCAAGGACGGTGACAAATTACTGTGTAACAGTCAGTGTGGCCAGAGTCTGCTCTGCATGGTTTCTTAGATTGTATGCATCAAGGACAATCAGAATCCTTGCTTTCCAAACCAAAAATTTTGAGAGGCCCTCTAGCCTATCTTGACCATGCAGTCCATGAGGAGCCATCTGCTCAGAATGTGTTGGAACTTCCTTTTCTTTTTTCTAGAGAAATGGATCTAAGTCCCTTGGTGAAATAGGTGCCTTCTTCTCCCTCTGACACTTGATTTACCTCCTTGGAAATCTACCAAATCAACTATGATACAGCTTCTTCTTTGATCCTCTGATCAAACTCTAAGTTTCCTTTGGCAAGAAACTTCCTGAGAATTTGATCTCCTCCCAATCTTTGTCACTTGTGGTAAGGCCAAAAATATGAAATCTTCAGAGTTTTAACCCCACCAACTCTTCTGAATTTCTGCAACTTTTTTGCATCTGACAAATTCAAATTTGAATCACACTGGCTAGCCTCGGACCCAACTAGTGTTGTTTCTGAGCTACCTCTGTGCAGTAATTGCGTGGGCTTGCTAGGACACAGTGCTGGACAAGGCCATCTTTCCTTCTGTGTGAATCAGCGCCTAAAAATTGCGTTTTCCTTTCAGATATGCTTCTTTGTTGCCTTTCTAGCTACTTTCTGCAGCTAGATCCTTCAGATTCTCTTGCTGGTGACCCTTCTAGATCTGCAATTTCTCTAATACCATGTAAAAATTTCTGAATCTTATATCTTATGCAAAAATTATTACTGTTAATCCGGTTAAGCTCCTCCTATTTAAACAAGTTATCAACTGAATAAATTCAAGTTAATGTCGAAGAAAAACACATAACAAATCTCTACGAATTCAGATCTAGAATAAGCACATGCACACATTGACAAAGTGACACAGTATTTTCTGGACAAATAGTCCCCGGGAAACCCCAATGTGGGAAAACCGGTCTTTGGTTGCTGGAGGGTTCTATTATTAAGAATATTTCTGAATACACAAATCTGGGTTCCAGATCTGGAAAACCCAACAGAGATAACACTAGATATACAACTCTCTAGCTGATCTAGGGCCAAAATAATGACTGGTCCACACCCTCAAATGATATTTATAGAACTCAGCCAAAATTAGGTCCTATAAACCCCAATGTTGTCCATGAATGGGTCTGCATTAGCATCTAAAGCCCATGAAAGCCTCTGCATCAGCCTTGGATGGCCTCCAAACCCTCAGCGCTACTCCGAAAGGGACTACATTACCCCATAATGGGTGACGCAGTCACTACGCTGTCCCTAAGGGTCTCTGCTTAACCCTTGAAGGGTTTCCTAAAAGTTACGTTGTCCTTGTTGCTGCTGCCTTCCTCTGCGTTGTCCTTGAGATGATCTCTTCTTTGCCTCTTGTGTATTCTAGACCCTGGGATCAGATCATCCCCTTGGTCTAAATTCCCCTCTATGCAGCTGAAACACTTATGAGTATTCTTAGAAAACCCTGCCCTAGAATCTCATATTAGCTTCAGTGCTCTACCTCTGTGTGTCTTTAAAAATGACCCCAAGCCTTTCCTTTATAATTTTCTCGTTGACAAATCAACGGCCATGATCAAATCTTGAATCAATGGCTAATATTAAAACAAAAGCTTGATCCATGTGATTTAAGACAATGTCATCACATGTTTAATTAAATTCTCTTTAATTATTTTATTTTCCTAAGTTCTAACTTAGGAAATACATTAAAATAATTAATTAATTTAATATCTCCTAAACCAGATGAAATTTCCCAAATCCATTTATGGGTCTTGTAGATCAGGTGAACTCTAGTCCTTCCTCAAAATTTGGGACCTAGAGCACAACTGATGCTACCCCAAATACACAAAATCTCAAAAATAAGTGCGAGGAAGAAGAGAAGGATGTTGTCTAACATGGAATCTGTAGTAGGTCTCAACCCTGTAAATAACAACACTTGTACTAGCTAAGGGCTCAAGTGGTTCATCTAAGAGAAAAGAACAAACAGAAATTGGACAATTTCAACGTTGTTTCACAACATTAAGCTCAGATCACAGAAGAAAATTTCCATTCGAACTCAGAGGCGTTGGAGCTCAGTCACTGAAATTTGACATTCATCTAGCCACAAATTCCAATTCTATTGCAAAAATTTGAATGCAATTCCTCAGCACATTGGACTCACAGATTCATCCACATGTAGCAGGATCTTGCACCCAGCGTTATATGGAATGCAAGGAGTTACAAATGGCTTTGACATCATCAGGGATAATTTTGAAACCTTTCTTGTAACATCCTCATAACTATAACTGAATCTTGGTCTTGATGTAACTTTTTGTATATAGAGAGAGCTTTGGAGCTTACATTACCTTAGTAACTTATAGTGGCTTCTAGTACTTAATTCGACCTGGTACACCTCATATTGTATGGCATTCTACATTGTGATTTTAATCACAGTGATGGAGATTTGTAGCTAGGAACGCTTCCCCAAAAGACTAGTTCAATATTTGTCAATCATGGAACTGTTTTCATCCTAATTATTATTAGACTAGCAAAGCAAGCTCACTTGTGGACTCATCTAGACGGTATGGCATTGATTCAAAGTAAATTGATGTAGCAGATAATCGCTTTTTTGCATTCATGAATCCATGAGACAAATTCCCTCCACTTGGTAAGTCCAAACCCTAAATGTTGCAAAGCAATTTTTCACATGTTACATGCTCAAATAGGAATGATAATATTATCAAAGGAGGTTCGTAGTTCAGAACCATACACACCATAATGCGATTGTGTGGTTGAAGGAGAGTTGTATAAACAACAAAATTTGTTGGGTATCTAGATAATGTTTGAACATTAACACCCCATGTATTGTTGTCAACACCCCATGTACTACTATCAAGATGGAATGTTTCCAAGGCCCTCTACTGGAAAAGCCTCTCACTTTGGTCAATGAATCCATTTCCAGGAGAATATATGCATGGCATAAATCCCAACCCAACATAGTAGTCAATAGGTATAGAAAAGTGTCCAAATAATGTATCCTTCATTGTGATAACATATACTTATGCAACAACTACAGGTCTCAACACTACAGCTCTAAACCCATAAACTTTTACACACATGTCAAATATTCCAACTAAAAAGTACAGGTGCAAAATCTAAGAGAAACTAAGTTTCAAGCACTTACCTCTTACCAGGGAGTCCTTCTGAATACTTGTTCATTAGACATGATCCAACAGCTTCCATCACCGCCCGGGATGTGAAATTCTCAGAACCAATAAGTTCCAAGCCTTTGAATTACCACTGTTTTTCTTGCTCAATTATCACATTAATTTCAAGATCGATCTCACTCAGAGGAGTATCTACAAAGCTCTGCTTTCCCTCTGCACAAAGTAATTTACAAACTAGCTAAATAAATCACAATAAATTTAGTACCCTCAGTAACTGAGGCACGGGTTCACAGGAGCATTAATTGTATTATTGATGTTTACAATTTTTTTTTGCTGGCATGGGAATCCAGATCAAGAACAGAGTCTTCTTTATCAAGCCATTCACTAGCCATTGAATCAACAAAACTATAACTAAAACTGAGTTATTTGGCATAGCTCATTAAATGAAGATAAAAAGCTTATTTGCAGCACTTCAATTCACAAATTAATTTTCTAACCACCACTAAGTTAAACTAGATTCGCCATGATAGCACTCTGCAGAATCAAAATAAGAACTAGTTGAAAGTCATTAAAGTGCTTAAAAAAATTTTAAAAACCCTTGATCACCATGTGGGCCCTCCCATGAATGCAACATGCCCCCTCATTCTCCATGGGCCATAACATAGCAATGTGCCTCCTTCTCCATAACATAGCATGGTGCTGAACCACGCCACTTAACATTGTATCTATGTACGCCATCTGCAACAATGGAGATACAGGAGGCAAAAGGAAAATAGATTCATCTTAATATGTCTTCCATTTGTTACTATGGAAATACATGAGGCAGAAGGAAAATAGATGAAGACTTCAACTCATTAATACCATCTGAGACAGTGAGGGGTGCTTGATAATACTCCATTATGAAAACAACATGCCAAAAGGATGAGGATCTGAAATCCATAATCGAGCTAATCAACCCTAAAACAAGAGGGGCAATGAGAAATAGGTTCATGATGGAATATAAGGCTTTGGTACAAGAAGAGGCAGTGGGTTGTGAAGTTGCACCACTTGCTTTGGGTGGATTCTAATGGCTATGTTAGAGGTGCTCAGTTGTGTGCTCGATTCCCATGTCATCCTAGCCGGTTTGATAAAGCAACGTTGATTGAAAGGGACTGATAACAACCATTGAATGACTACCCAACTACAATATTGTCTCTGGGTCTTTATTTTATTTTGTTTATACTTACCAGCTCTCTGTGTAGGTAAGGGCTCACCTGTTAATTATGAGGCATTTAACCTGGGTGGTATGGTGTTAAAGCTTATAGATAGGCCCGCAGGAAGTTCCTACACATAATAATCTGTAGTTATCTTTCATTTTCCTTGGACTTGGGCTCAGGACAGATCTCAGGCATCTATCTTCCAGCTATTTCTTTAGGTTGCTAACTTTAACGTAAAGGCATTAGAGGTATTTATATTCCTCTGTGCAGTGTTGTTTCCTTGTATGGAGCCTGCCTACCTGGTCATTAGACCTTGTCTCTTTGAGGCAGCCTCTAGGTCAGTACGTTGTAGCTTAAGTGGTAAGATGGGTTGCATGAAAACTATAGGCAGGGGTTGCATGGAATTTGTAGGTAGGTGGTATCTGTAGCTAGAGGTAGGTTGAATGTCGCTAGCCTAAATGATTTCAATATTCGAGCGCACCAACTATTTTTGCCCATAAATGCAACAATAATACGACCTATGACCTACTTATTATCAATTTCATATTTCTTCCAAGCATGGACAAGAATATCAGAAGACGAATATGAAGGATTGAAATGGCCGGATCCATGAGAAGGAGATGAAGTATCTTTGACCTTCTTAAGTAAAAATGTTGCAGTCTGCCCATTGTGGTAAAGCCATCATGCACATCCCATAGTAACTCGAAATAAATTCGATGAGGATTTTAATCCATGAACATCCCACTATTATGACTACCGCTCACTCGGAAAAAGTAGACACAATCCATATCTATAGATAATGCACTATGTAGGGACCAGCTGTCGGCTGGAAGAAAGGTGTTGCAAAAGGTTAATACCTAAAAAAGGTGGTAATGAAGGTGGTGCAGAAGGCATAGATACTTGTGTTCCTGGACCATTAACACATGAGTACAATAACGAGGTAGGTTCCAACTTCTTTTTTTTGACCCAGGAGTAAGCTACTATGTAACAGGTAGAGCTAAGTGTCGACACTTGTTACATGCAGGCAGAAGTGGTGGGAGTTTTTGAGCACTGGAAAAGGTATGAATTCACCATGCATTTTCTCATCTTTTTCTTGTAAACATAACTCTTTTTATTCTAGAAAGGTGATTTTTTGTAGAATTATGATAGAATTGCAAAGACTTGTGTTTTTTGTGAAAAGTAACTAAAAATTTCCTTTTATTGTAAAAACAGGAAACAAACAGAGTAAACAACTATTTGAGAGGCAAGGCTAAAGCAGGAGTAACTGTTGTTCCTCTAGTAATAGACCATATCCATTCAAAGAGAAGGAAATCAGAACGCATAGCTAAGAGAAGACAGGGAACAACACGACTACAGCCGAAGAAGATCAAGCGCTAGCTAAAGAAAGAAAATCAGCGAATCCCTCAGGATCTTTCGATCCCGAGGGATCGTTTTTCAGTCTTATCTTGTTCCTTGTCTTATCCGTCGAAATTGTTATAAAAGGAAATGCCTTTAGAGATCGAAAGGATTCGAATTATTGATTAAACATTTCTCTTGTAACCTTACATTTTCTTATTGACTCTCTGATCAGAGAGCGACCGCTGTAAACACTATTTATGTTTGATTAATATAAGAACGCGTTTCCACCCCATTTATTAGCTCTGCAGTAGCCCAGGTGTTTCACTAGTGGCTAAGGGCCCAACCCTAGTGGATCGATCTGTTGTTTGTATCTCTATCTTTCAATTATCGTCGTGTGATAGTTTGTGGTTGTTTTCATTACATTTGCAAGTAATTGGTTTGTTGTTGAATTACTGATTGATTTAGTTATGTTAATGAATTGCATTGTTGTTCTGTTTTGACAAGGACCTTAATTCCTGTATTATTTATCTTATTATACCTTACAGAGCTTTGTTGTTCAACATTAGATGTTCTATTTCGATTGATTGTTGTTTCGTTGGATTTCTGTTCATTTTGGATTGCTTAATAACAACGTTTGTTGTCGACAGGGTTTGGTGTTTAATAGAATTTTCTATTTGATTCCATTAAGTTAAGATTTTCTGTTCATATTCATTAGTTAGTATTTTCTGTTCGATTCTTCTAAGTTATAGTTTGCTACTCATTTACATTGATGTTCAATTCCAGTGCGTTGTTCATTTCCAATTCATTAGTTTACAGATTGCAAAGAGTTTTCTTTTAAAGAGTTTTCCTAGTTTACTTTCAATAGCAGCTTTAGTTCAATTTCTATTTCCCTTTAATTGCTTTAAAGTAGGACTGTCAACTGCAGAGAATACTAGTTATTGCCTCCACGTTCCCAGATTGACTGTCTTGTTCCAGTTTGATTTCAATTACATCAATTTATAGAGGAATGAGTTATTGCTACTGTATCCTTGATTGATGTTTGCTGAGTGAATAGTTGGATTTCAGAGCATTTGAGTTCATGTTATTGTAATTAGATTTCTTTTCGAAGCATCCGTTTAATCTTGTATTTAGAACATTGTGCTACATCTTACAAAGCATTACTCTTAGCTTGAATTGCAGCCTTAGACAGAGTACACTCTTGAAAAAAAAAGTCGTTCCTAGATTGATGATTAATGTAGGATAAATAGGTGTTAAAAAGATATCTTTTATACCTCAACAGCAGTAAGCAGTCAGGCATACAATATAGTTGGGCATACAATATTGTTTGGTGGGTTAGCATAAAATTTTTGAGAACATTTTAGAAGTAATGCTAACATTACTTGATCGTGAGAAAATCTCAAAAAAAATGGATGAAATAATACCTTTTACCCCTACCTATTGTGCCTATTCGCCTCGGGAAGAGGCCAATACCATGAAAATCATTAAGCTTAATTTATTTGATAATTTGTGCAACCATATTACATCGAGAAGAAACGTTATAGGTTAATTTTGATGCTGACTAATGCCAAGACCAACAAATTGATTACTATAGTCCCATGCCGCAAGCAGAAAGGGTGAAGATGCAATGGACTATGAGACACTAGGATGAGACACGAAAGGAAATTTGAAAACATGTGGCATTCCCTAGAGTGAAGTTGAGGAAGTTACATGGGCAACAAATGGCACGACGGTTCTGCTTGTTGATGACACTAGGGGAGTCATAGGTGTTGCACTCAAGGAAGCAGGTGAAGATGGAATAGGTGATGTACAATGTTAAGTGACTTACTCTTGCTACCGATTCTGTCTCCTTACAACAATGAAACTAGGAAATAGCAAACCCCTATAAAAACTAAAATGAATAAAAAAGAAAACAAAGTAGAGTAGGTCATTTCAAAGATGGGATATCAAGCCACCAACAAAGATTGAAAGAAGTAATGATAACTATCGCACAATAGTGACCTATGCCTATTCACCCTCATGGAAACGTCCGCCACTCCTAGTTCCTGAAGCAAATATTGAACATCACAAACACTAACTGCAACACAATACATGTTTCAACATATTTTGCCTTAATGTTCAAACAAAGAACTTAGTGATTTCCTATTAGCTTCGAGCTTTTTCTTGCTACTTGTTGTTCTATGACTATATTATTGTCCATGCCATTTTTTCTTTCCTACCTGTAACCATTTGGCCTACTTTGAATTATACCTTGCTTTCTTATTTTGGGTTGGAAAAAATATAAGCTTAAACAAAGCTCCATGATTGAGCATTTCCTAGAGGTCTGCACCAATTACTAGTTGCATCCAAGGGTCCTCAACAGGGCTGAATAATTCGGTTTGATAGTCTAATATAATTTTGTTTGATAGGCCAATATAGGGAAGTTACTTGAAAATTACCATTTTAATAGAGCTCTATGTTTTGGATGTTATTGATACATTCAACTGTTCTCTAAGTGGAATAGCATTTATATATGAATTGGGCAGCCATGGAATAGTTTACAGTTAAATATCTTGCATATGCTTTCCATCCTTTAGAAATTCTTTCACATAGTCTTATGTTCCAATGCTATATATGCTTTTGGATTTCTGGTATAAATCTTTTCTCAATTTTCACCATAGTTTCTAACTATTATAGGATTGTATCTTTTGGCTTTGAATTCAAAAATCTCAAACTTTGTCTCTATAATTATTTCAGCTCTTAATATCCTACTTGGCCAATTAAGTATATTGTGTCATCTAGTCCAGAAGGTTAGCTCAATTGGTTAAGAGTCCTTGTCATTGAAAGCACCTTTAAAAATAGATATATATGATATGGGTAGTACCCAATACAACAATATGAATCTTCTACCAATCTAGACACTCTTGGGGAAAAGATTGCCGTGTCTGCAAATAGATCAATGCACTTGTCTATGGACAAGAGATGCCCAACTCAGGAATCATTGCAATCTCTTGGGGGCAATAGGGAGGCCATCTCAAATTCTCAGAGAAATTTCAGCCTCTGATGAAGAAAATGACTAGCAACTGATAAGTGCGAGGAAGAAGAGAAGGATGTTGTCTAACAGAGAATCTGCAGTAGGTCTCGACTTCGGAAACAAGATCACTTGTACTAGCTAAGGGCTCAAATGGTTCATCTAAGAGCAGAGTACGGGCAGATATTGGACAATTTCAATGTTGTTTCACAACATTAAGCTCAGATCACAGAAGAAAATTGCCTTTCGAACTTAGAGGCGTTGGAGCTCAGTCATAAAATCGAGATATTACACCAAACAATAACTAAAATTTGACATTCATCTAGTCACAAATTCTTATTCTATTGCCAAACGTTGAATGAAATTCCTCAGCACAATGGACTCACAGATTCATCCACATGTAGTAGGATCTTGCACTCAGTGTTAGATGGAATAAAAGGTGGTAGACATGGCTTTGACATCATCAGGGATAAATGCGAAACATTTCTTATAACATCCTGATAACTGTAACTGAATTTTTGTCTTGATGTAAATTTCTCTATATAGAGAGAGCTTTGGAGCTTACATTCTCTTAGTAACTCAAAGTGGCTTCTAGTACTTAATTCAACCTGTTACACCTCATATTGTATGATATTCTACATTGTGATTTTCATCACATTGATGGAGATTTGCAGTTGGGAACACTTCCCCAAAATAATGGTTCATGGAATTGTTTCTCTCCTAATTATTATTAAACTAGCAATGTGAGCTCTCATGTGGACTCATCTAGATGGTATGCATTGATTCAAAGTAAATTGATGTAGCAGATACTCTTTTTGCAGCCATGAATCCATGAGACAAATGGCCTCCATGTGGCAAGTCCAAACCCTAAATGTTGCAAAGAAATTTTTCACATGTTATCATGCGATCATGTGGTTGGAGGAGAGTTGTATAAACAAAAAAATTAGCTGGGGATCCAAATAATGTTTGAACATAAAACCCCATGTACTATTGTCTACACCCCATGTAGTGCTGTCAAGATGGAATGCTTCCAGGGCCCTCTGCTGGCAAAGCCTCTCACTTTGGTCAATGATTACATTGCCAGCATAGTATTTGCATGGCATAAATCCCAACCCAAAACAGTAGTCAATAAATATAGAAAAGTGTACAAAAACTGCATCCTTTATTGTGATAATAGATACTCATGCAACAACTACTGGTCTCAACACTACAACGCTGAACCTAGAAACCATTACACACATGTCAAATATTCCAACTAAAAGGTACAGGTGCAAAAGCTAAGAGAAACTAAGTTTCAAGCACTTACCTCTTACTAGGGAATTCTTTTGAATGCTTGTTCGTTAGACATGATCCAAGAGCTTCCATCACCGCCCGGGATGTGAAATTCTCAGAACTAATAAGTTCCAAGCCTCTGAATTTTATTTTATTTTTCTTGCTCAATTATCACATTCATTTCAGCATCGAGCTCACTCAGAGGAGGATCTACAAATCTCTACTTGCCCTCTGCATAGAGTAATTTACAAACTAGCTAAAGAAATCACAATAAATTTAGTACTCTCAGGAACTGAGGAATAGGTTCACAGGAGCATTAATTTTATTATTGATTTTTACAATTTCTATTTTCTGGCATGGAAATCCATATCAAGAACAAAGTATTCTTTATCAAGCCATTAAATAACCATTGACTCAACAAAACTATAACTAAAACTGAGTTATTTAGCATAGCTCATTAAATGAAGATACGAAGCTTATTTGCAGCGGTTCAATTCACAAATGTATTTTCTAACTATTGTAGCTCCTAAAGACAACCTTGAGTTTCAAAAGACCAATGCCTAGGACATCTTAAAAATCAATGGTTAAAGGTGGGAAATTGTAAAAATGCCTCTAACAAAATATGGGTCAAGAGAATAATGGTTTTGGTGGTTCCAAAATAGATAAGACCATTTGATCCTGATTCATATGAATTCCCCAAACAGTGAGAGGGCTCAAGAGGCTGTGAGGCTTAAGGCTTTTAGTTGGGCAAAGTATAAAACAATGAGTAGAAACTTTAAAATGTCCAGAGGTGGTGAGGAAGAATGAAGAATGAACCCACAAGAGACAGGCTTAAGAGATTTAAGGATCTGTCCCCCTGTGACCTCAGAGGAAGCGGATATGAATCAGATGTGGGCAACAACAGAGGTTCGTAGAGCACAAATTAAGGGAGCGTGGCAAGCTTAATACATGAGCATTAACACCTGAGTGTTATGCAAACACGAATTCATGAAAAAAATTGTAGACTACTAGTAGCTACATTACACAGACCTTCAAAGCAAAAAAGTATGACATATGATTATACATAAAAGAGATTACTGATAAAAAAGGAAAACATATACATACTACTCATTGCTCCATCTAGAATCCAAATAACAGTGCTATATTATATTAAGCTTAAACAACTCTCCCGAATATGTATCTCAGAGCATAGGGAGCACAATCATACAAAACTATAGCAAAATTCTTCCAAAATTCCCGAAATCTTCTTTCATCTTAGAACTCACTACATATAGAGTTCTCCTTGAGGCTTTACAATTGAATATTTTGTCATGATCGACCCACCCAGGTGAAACCAAAATATCCTAACAAACTATTGGAGCGTGCATCAATCAATCACTCCTGCAACAAAAAAATCATAACAGAATTAGGTAAAATCATGATTTTTCCAGCAAAACATCATTATCTTAACAATGAAAAGAAACAAAACAACTAGCCAGGGAGGCCAAATTCCAGAATCTTCAAAGGAGTTGTGAGAAGTGGCTAAGAACCGATGAGTGATCCTGACTTCATCATGTAATTCCATCTTTTGTTTGGCATCCTCCACTCCCTAACTCTCATGATTTAAACTTCCCGTTGCAGAACGGTCGGTTGTGCTATGCATGCTAAATTATTTAGTGGGGAGCTCTTGGAGGGACTAATTAAACTGTAACCGCGGGCTCTACCAAAAATGCTTGCTATATTTGAAAACCGGAAACCAGATTTCGGAGGGGGTCTTAAGTGGTAAGCGGTATCGAAGAAGTGGGGTGCGAAATGGTGAGAGGAAGACACATGGAGGAGTGAGTGGTAATGGATACCGCCTATTTTGGAACCCCCCCCCCCCCATGGTTAAATTTCGAAGGCCGAGGGGGTCTGAAATGTGTTAAGGACTGTCAGATGCATTAGGGTGAAGCGGAGGTGACGGAGAGATGCGGAGGGCTTAGCGATGATGGGATGTGAGAAGACTAGATGGAAATGGCGGAAGGCATGGTGGGACCAAACCACATCGAAATTTGCAAGCTTTAAGTTTTTTATA
Source organism: Pinus albicaulis (assembly GCA_034641835.2). Classification (NCBI taxonomy): domain Eukaryota; kingdom Viridiplantae; phylum Streptophyta; class Pinopsida; order Pinales; family Pinaceae; genus Pinus; species Pinus albicaulis. The sequence continues at coordinate 414,278,585 of CM076577.1, forward strand.
TAAGCGTAGAGGAGGTAAACACCAAAAAATGTGAAGTGTGAAGTGCGGGGGGGAGGTAAGTGACACGGAGGGAAGGTGGGACTCGCCCGTATCATAATCGCAAACTTTAACATGAAGCAGTAGAGATAAAATCTAAACGGTGTGAAGTGCGAAGTGCAAGAAGGACGGAAGTGACGTGGAGGGGAAGTGGGACCCAACCATAGCCTGCAGATCACAAACTTTAAGTTTTAGTTTATAAGCACGGAGGTAATCTCTTAAATTTGCGAAGTGTGAAGCATGGGGAAAAAGGAGGTGACGTGGAGGGTGGAGCCCACTACATGGGAGGAGTTATAATGCGGTGAATGGTTATGCGGTAAGTGTATGAGGTTTCATATTATAAAACATGTATTGCAATCGACCATAAGTGGGGGGTGAAGCTACTATGGTGGGGCCAACCGCATCGCAACTTACACAAAATACTTTGCAGACACTTAAGTGGTAAGTTATAAAATGTGCGAAATGCGATATGCGACGCGCTAAATGCTACAAAGTGCGAAGAGGCAAAAGGTAAGGAAAATGTGGAATACAAGGGTTTGCATGCGGATTTGGGTGATGTATAAAGGTTGGATGGGTCCCGCTTCATCGCATCGGTGAAAAACAAGGTTTGGTGTAAGTCTTAAGAGTTAAGGTTAAAAACTTGGGGGCTGCGAAGTGCGGGCAACATGCAAGGCTTATATGCGCGCCACGGGTGAACGGGTCCCACCTCATCGGAAATCGCATTTCGCTCATTTTAACATTTACCCTTGCTCCCATCTTGAAAAACTTGTGATCTACGATTGCAATTTGAATCTGCATCATTGATCGTTGCTTAGATCCAACGGTCCTCTCCACTCCCCTATTGTGGTTTGCCGACCTTGTCTCTTTGAGTGTCCCCGGTCATTTCTTATTTGTTCATGGAATACTTGCCCCGCGTTCACGACTTGAGCTGCTTTAGTGTTCATAGCTCGACCTGAACGTGTGCACGAATTGACCCAATCTCATTTAGGACTTTTCCCTTGTTGTTTTTCTGTCTTAACTGTTTCTTTGTTTCCTTTGTCTTCGCTAATAGTAATTACTTCTTTGCCTCTACCCTTTGTTTTCCTTATAGGGACCACTTCTCCATGTTATGTGAGGTCACAGGCCAACGCTAACCACCACTAAGTTAAACTAGATTCGCCATGATAGCACTCTGCAGAATCAAAATAAGAACTAGCTCAAAGTCATTAAAGTGTTTAAAAAATTTTAAAAACCCTCAATCACCATGTGGGCTCTCCCATGAGGGAAATGTGCCTCCTCCTTCTCCATGGACCATAATAGAGCAACGTGCCTCCTCCTTCTCCATACCATAGCATAGCGCTAAACCACACCACTTAACATTGTATCTATGTCTGCCATATGCTAATATGAAAATACAGGAGGCAAAAGGAAAATAGATTCACGCCAATATGTCTGCCATCTGCTACTATGGAAATACAAGAGGCATAAGGCAAATAGATGAATAATTCAACTCATGAATACCATCTGGGACAGTGGGAGGTGCTTGATAATACTCCATTATGAAAACAACAGACCAGAAGGATCAAGACCTGAAATCCATAATCGAGCTAATAGACCCTAAAACAAGAGGGGCAACGAGATAATCTAGCTAATCGACCCTAAAACAAGAGGGGCAATGATAAAGAGGTTCAAGATGAAATACTAGGCTTTGGTACATACTGAGGTGGTGGGTTGTGAAGTTGCGCCACTTGCTATTGGTGGATTCTAATGGCTATGCTAGAGGTGCTCAGTTGTGTGCTCGATTCCCATGTCATACTACCCAGTTTGATAAAGCAGCATTGATTAAAAGGGACTGATAACCTATACTAGGTGAAATCATTGAATGAATACCTAACTAGAATACTGTCTCTAGGTATTTAGTTTATTCTATTTATACTTACCTGCTCTCCGTGTAGGTAAGGGCTCACTTGTTAATTATGAGGCATTTAACCTGGGTGGTACGTTGTTCAAGCTTATAGATAGGCTGACAAGTAGTTCCTACAGATAATAATTTGTAGTTATATTTCGTTTTCCTTGGCCTTGGGCTCAGGGCAGATCTCAGGCATCTATCTTCCGACCATTTCTTCAGGTGGCTAACTTTAAGGTTAAGGCATTAGAGGTCTTTATATTCCTCTGTGTAGTATTGTTTCCTTGTACATAGCCATCCAACCTGATTATTAGACCTTCTGGTATATCTTCGAGGGAGCCTCTAGGCTAGTACGTTGTAGCTTAAGTGGTAAGCCAGGTTGCATGAAATATTTAGGCAGGGGTTGCATGAAATCTGTAGGCAGGTGGTATTTGTAGCTGGAGACAGGTGGAATGTCTTTAGCCTAAATGATTTCGATATTCGAGCGCACTAGCTATTTTTTCCCATAAACTTAACAGTAATACCACCTGTGACCTACTTATTATCAATTTCATATTAATTCTAGGCATGGAAAAGAATATCAAAAGATGAATATGAAGGAATGAAATGGACATATCCATGAGAAGGAGTCGAGGTATCTCTGACCTTCTTAAATAAAAAGACTACAGTCCGCCCATTATGGTAAAGATAGTCATGTGCATTCCATAGTAACTCGAAATAAATTCGATGAGGATTGTAATCCATGAAAATCCCACTGCTATGACTACCTCTCACTCGAAAAAGCAGACACAATCCATATCTATAGACAATACACACTGTAGGCACCGATTGCCAGCTGCCTGTAATTGTTGGCTAGAAGGAAGGTGGTGCAGAAGGTTAATACCTAACGAAGGTCGTGCAGAAGGCATAGAGACTTGCGTTCCTGGACCGTTAACACATGAGTTCAATAACGAGCTAGGTTCCAACTTCTTGTTTTTGACCCAGGAGAAAACTACTATGTAACAGGTAGAGAGAAGTGTTGACACCATTTCATGTAGGCAAAAGTGGTGACGGTAGGCAGGCGTAAGAAATGGTGGAAGTAGGCAGGCAGGTGTACAATATAGTTAAGCGTACAATATATTTTGGTGGGTTAGCATAAAATGTTTGAGAACATTTTTGAAGTAATGCTAACATTACTTGATCGAGAGAAAATCTCAGAAAAAATGGATGACATAATACCTTTTACCCCTACCTATTGTGCCTATTCGCCTTAGGAAGAGGCCAATACCATGACAATCATTAAGCTTAGTTATTTGATAAGTTGAGAAACCATATTACATCCAGAAGATGTTGAGATTTTTTGTATTTGGGGTAGCATCAGTTGTGCTCTAGGTCCCAAATTTTGAGGAAGTGAAAGGATGCACCTGAGTCAATCAACCATGACTCATGATCTACATGTGTATTTGAAGAAGAAGCCAAATACAAATCCCCACCTTCATTCGAGGTGGTTTTTGCCTCTGCAGAAGGAGCATCATCAGATCCCTTTCCTTTCTCAAGAGCTTTAGATCTACACTCCTTTTTGTAGTGCCATTCCTTTTCGCATTTCCAACATACCTTTACAAGCTTTCCAGGAGATTTAGATCTCCCTCTAGATTTGGATCTCCCACTCGAAACATTATTCTTGTTTCTGTTTTGGGACCTTCCTCGTACAGATAAGGCATCTCCATTTTGACCCTCCATATTTCTCTGTCTCATTTCCTCCGACAGCAAGGCTGAGACAATGTCATCAAAATTCAAGGTAGTTGTATTGCTACCTATTGCAATAACCAAAATGTCCCACGAACTGCAGAGAACACAACAAACCGATGCACTTATCTTCATCTCGAGATTTTAATATCAATAGATGATGTAAAATTGACTTAACACAAAGATTGAAGGCATTCTGATGCTTTGTCACCGAGGTCTCCATCCTCATCCTCAGCATAGAGGAAACCTGTAGAATGAACTATTCACCAGAGACTTAGATTGGTACAAAGTCCCAAGTTTTTCCCACAAATTCTTCACCGTAGCTTCCCCAGATACATTCAACAATACTGAATCTGAGACACACGACCGTATTGTGCTCTTAGCCTTCCGATCCAATTTCTTCCAGTCTTCATCTGACATTGTCGTAGGTTTAGTACCTAGATCTACCGTGATCCACTGATCTTTATCCACCAGCATATCCTCCATCTTGAGCTTCCACAACTCAAAAATCTGACCATTAAATTTCTTGATCTCTATCTTTCCGCCGCTCGCCATCTTCTTTCACCGCAAGAATCGATTCCGTAGACCTCCCACTGAACAGGGTCTACCTCAGGCCCGAGCAAAAAACCCTCAGCAGCAAAGGCATCCCCTTGAAGCCGAAACAACTCTGATACCAAATGTAGGTTTTAACCCTGAACAGAAATTATCTATCCACGAATCTTATAACAAAAAATAAACAATAGCGAGAGCATAAAACATAAAACAGATAAACACATAGATTTTCCCCTAGATCCTAAATCGAGACGACCAGCTTGATTTTTCATTATATTCCTTTTAGTGTTACAACACATATATATACATACCGAAGCATACATAAACCCCAATCCATTAACCCTGGATTAGAACATAACCGTAGTTCCCTTGACCGGATCTACAAAATACCAGGGGCTGAAAACCATCGTACCCCAAAACCATGTGCAAAATCATGCACAAAACATGGGTGGGTCCGCTTATGAGTGGGACTGCATACCAAAATTTTTTTTTGCCGAGGCGCTACCCTGGACCCTGACAGGGGGGGCTTCTGCCCCCCCTGTGACCCCCCTGCTGCACCTGGCGCAACGTACATCACGTGGGGCTAGTCGTGGAAAGAATATAACACATACCCAACACTAAGAGGGAGTGTTGAGATTTTGTGTGTTTAGATAGCATAATTTTTATCACAAGTCCCAGGTACGGAAGGACTAGAGGTTCACGATCTCTAGGAACTGACGATAGTTTGAAATTTCATCTGGTTTAGGGAATATTAAATTAATTAATTAATTATTTTAATGTATTTCCTAAGTTAAAACTTAGGAAAATAAAATAATTAAAGTGAATTTAATTAAACATGTGATGAAATTGTCTTAAGTCACATGGATCAAGCTTTCTTTTAATCTTAGCCATTGATTAAATATTTAATATTGGTCGTTGATTTGTCAACGAGAAAAGTATAAAGGAAAGGCTTGGGGTCATTTGTAAGACACAGAGAGGTAGAGCATTGAAGCTAAGTTGAGATTCTAGGGCGGGGTTGCTAAGAATTCTCAAGTGTTTCAATTGCAGAGAGGGGAATTTAGACCAAGGGGATGATTTGATCACGGGGTCTAGAATACACAAGAAGCAGAGAAGAGATCAGGAAAGACAGCACAGAGGAAGGCAGCAGCAACAGACGATAACAACAGCAGCATCAGCAGACGGCAGCAGCAGCAGTAGACGGCAACAATAGCATCAGCAACAAGGACAACATGAGTTTTAGGAAATCCTTCAGGGGTTACGCAGAGACCCTTAGGGGCAGCGTAGTGACTGCGTCACCTATTCTGGGGTAACGCAATCCCTTCCAGTGACAGCGTTGAGCATTTGAGGCCTTCAGAGGCTGACGTAGTGTCTTTCAGGGGCAGATCTGGGGTTTCTAGGCCTAGATCTGGATGAGTTCTGTAAATCTCGTTTGAGGGTGTGGATTGATCAGTATTGTTGGTCTTAGATCATCCAAGTGATGCAGATATAGAGTTTTCTCTGTAGGGTTTTCTAGATCTGGAACCCAGAGTTGTGTATTCAGAAATATTCTTAATAATAGAGCCCTCCAGCAACCAGAGACTGGTTTTCCCACATTGGGTTTTTCCGGGGATAGTTTGTCCAAAAATAACTGTGTCAATTGGTCTATGTGTGCATGTGCTTATTCTATATCTAAATTGGTAGAGATCTATTATGTGTTTTTCTTTTATGTTAACTTGAATTTATTCAGTTGATAACTTGTATAATTAAGACAAGCTTAACCATATTAACAGAAATAATTTATGCATAAGAATTAAGATTCAGAAATTTATACAAAAGAAACGTTATAGGTTAATTTGACACTGACTAATGCCAGGCCCAAAAAATCGATTACTATAGTCCCATGCCACAAGTGGCAGGGGTGAAGATGCAATGGACTATGAGACACTAGGCTAAGAGATGAAAGGAAATTTTAAAACATGTGGCATTCCCTAGAGTGAAGTTGAGGAAGTGACATAGGCAACAAATGGCAGAACGGTTCTGCTTGTTGATGACACCAGGGTAGTCATAGGGGCTACACTTAGGAAAGTAAGTGAAGATGGAATAAGTGATGTACGATGTTAAGTGACTTACTCTTGCTACTGAGTCTGTCTCCTTACAACAATGAAACTAAGAAATAGCAAACCCCTATAAAACTAAAATTAATAAAAGAGAAAACATAGGAGAGTAAGTCCTTTCGAAGATGGGATATCAAGCCAACAACAAAGATCGAAAGAAAGTAATGATAATTGTCACAAAATAGTGACCTATGCCTATATTGTGCCCCATGCCTATGCACCCTCATGGAAACGCCTACCACTCCTAGTTCCCGAAGCAGATATTGAACCTCATAAACACCAACTCCAGCTCAATACATGTTTCAACACAATTTTTCTTAATGTTCAAACAAAGAACTTAGTGATTTCCTATTACCTTCAAGTTTTTGCTTGCTACCTGCTTTTCTATGAATATATTGTTTTCCATGCCATTTTTTCTTTCCTACTTGTAACCATTTGGCCTACTTTGAATTATACCTTTCTTTCTTATTTTGGGTTGGACAAAATATGAGCTTAAACAAAGCTCCATGGTTGAAAATTTCATGGAGGTCTGCACCAGTTACTAGTTGCATCCAAGGGTCTTCAACATGGTTGAATAATTATATTTGAGAGTCCAATATAATTCTGTTTGATAGGCCAATATAGGGAATTTACTGTAAAAGTACCATTTCAGTAGAGCTCTATTTTTTGGCTATTATTGATACAGTCAACTATTCTCTAAGTGGCATAGAATTTGTATATGAATTGGGTAGCCATGGAATAGTTTACAGCTAAATATCCTACATATCCTTTCCATCCTTCATAAATTCGTTCACATAGTTCTTATGTTCCAATGCTATATATGCTTTTGGCTAAATTATGGTATAAACATTTTCTCAATTTTCACCATTGTTGCTAACTATTATAGGACTGTATCTTTTGGCTTAAATGCAAAACTCCCGAACTTTGTCTCTACAATTATTTCATCTCTTAATATCCTACCTAGTCAATTAAGTATATTGTGTCATCTAAAATTGTCATATAATCCAGAAGGTTAGCTTTGTGTCATCTAATATTGTGTCATGTAGTCCAAAAGGTTACCTCAATTAGTTAAGAGTCCTTGTCATTGATAGAACCTTTGCTATTAATCCATCCAACACAATTCATGTTGGGGCCTTTATTTTGAAAAAGGAATAGTTTTGAGTTGCGAAGACCAGGTGGTAGAGCGCAATCAAGGTAGACAGGGAGTTGTCATGGTTGTGGATAGTCGGAAGATAGGTGGCGCGGCAGTTGCGGAGAACAGCGCAGATGGCAGATATGGGAGACAAGGACAATCAACAGAACTCTCGGTAATCAAGAAGAAGCGGCAAACAATGAAGCATGAAAAGAGGAAAGACTGACAGTCACATTGGAGGAAGAAAAAATAGGCAATCAACCAGTGTAGATGAGTTATTTAGTCTGGCAGAGGGCCAAGGGAGAGAGCAGAGCCGTAGGAGAGCTCAGTGAGATCTCCATTGTACTGAATCACCTTGTAATAGACTCTGCAGAGTGATCTATGTCATTTGATATTGATATTGAAATATGGTTATTGTTGTGTTTGATGTTCTGAGTTGAGTGTTAATCAGTTGCTTATTGTGAATGTATGCCTCGTTTTAAATTTTAATTCAGCATCCTGAACATGCTTGATGAGTAATAGCGTATACATAGTAGTGAGATATGTTTTCTATTTCAAGTTCCTTTAGTTGTTCTTCATGGTTGTAACCGTTTGGTACATGATCTGTCTCCTAACCTTACTAAGGTCACGACACGCCTTGGGTGAGACGCTCTGCTCCTTGGAGTAGGGTGAAAACACCGACGTTGTGCTAGATTACTGCGGAAACCTTGTTGGCCTCTATCTTGAACCTGGGTCTTGCTCAGAGACCTCCTTTTTCGCCAACAAATGGTTCCGTTTCTGGGACCTTAAAATTCATTTAGGAGTTAGATCATGGTATCATGGATCTATGAGAGAGAACTACGAAGCTGGTGGGATAACCACTTAGACCAATTCATATCACAACAAGCAGAGTTGCGACAACATAGGGAGAAAACTGTCAAGGATCAAGTCCTGTTTTCTAAATCTGCAAGTGACCTGTACGAAATTGTCTGGGGAAATTTTCCTGAAGAAATTTATAATTGGTTGCGGAGACTACAAGTCAAGTCAGTTCCAGGAGGGTCGCGTAAATTCTGTCGCAAGTGGACGCACACGGATCTACTAACACTCCATCGATTAGATACCGATTTGACCCAAGCTATAGATTTATGGGTACAATCTACCTTGGAAGGATACATTGTGGAATTCATAGCTGAGTGTTACCAATCCTTTTCAAAAGCTAAAGACATAATCAGATCCAGTAGCGGGGAGAACTATTGAAGGAAATCTCGTTGTGGATCAAAGCTTTAATGGTAGACAAGGTTTGATAGCATTTCAAAAGTCTGAGATGGATACTTAAACCTCTAGTACTAGGGGAAGGAGCCGAGGGAAAGATGCTACAAGTAATTTAGAAGGGGGAATATGGATATGGATGTTGGAACCTTCAGTATATTGAGAGAGCGATGAGCACATCGGAGGGCGCATATTGTTGAGAATTAGCGGGAAAGGGTAATGAAGGAGTTTGAGAAGCAGGAAAGTAGTCGACAGGACAAGGAGAAGGTGCCGTAGATGAAAAAGGAAACAGAAGGTCAGATGGGATCCCAAGGAATAGGAGGGACCATCAAATAAGTTAGGAAAGTGTATAGGAGCCCAACCTAAAGAGAAAAGGGAGAACAGTCCAATGTAGAGGACATGCGCCCTGAGGATATATCTGATGTGGAGTTGTATGTTGCAATGGAGCAATTATTTCAAGAAAGGTCGGCACCCGTAATTCAAGTTAATTCTATTCCCCAAAGTTCAAGTAGCTCTAGTCCCAAGCTTCCCCTGGTACTCTATCAGCCGCCAGATAAATTTTTTGTTAAGTTACGGGAGTTTAGCAAGTTGAATAGTGTTAAGTCTATAGTACAGATATCTACTAGCTACAGTGCTAGTAATACAATTTCACAGACAGGAAGTAGAGGTTTATTTTAGTACCACCCATACAAATAAATATGGCGGGATCGTTTACCCAATACCCAAAATTCATTAGGAGGGGGAATGGTGATGTGGAGCAACACTGGTATCTCTGCGAAGAGATATGGAGGGCTCGAAAGACACCAGAGGCAGTTAAGTTGATCGAGTTCTAGACTACTTTAAGAGAGAGAGCTATTCTTTGGTTCATTAAATGGTTTGAAGTTCATCAAAACCCAGTGATAGAAGATGTAAAGAAAGAATTTGTCAAAGAATTTAAATTACCTCAGACAGATCAACAAGTGTTATCTGAGATGTGGGAGATTAAACAACGAGAAGGTGAAACGGCGTGGGACCTGATGAGGAGGTTCAAGGATGCGATTGGGACACTGAGTTACCCAATCGATCAGAATCATCAACGAGATTGGTTTATTAAATAACTTCTTTTGTTGAAGAGAATTCTACTGACACAACATAAGATTGATACCTTACAATATGCCCTGGAGCAAGCTATGAAGATAGAGGCTATGGTGGGGTATCCACAAGAGTTCAGAGGAGGAGCAACAGTTCAAGACCCTTCCATATTGGGGCTACAAAATCAGATAGCTAGTTTAACAGATAATTTGAAGGACATTCAGTCGATACGACCTACAAGGCCCAATGTGTAGTGTACCCATTATCTGATGGAGGGACACGTGGCCACATAATGCCCAAGGTTGCAGGGGTAGAATGTAAGAGCTTCAAAAGTAGGGATACAAGGGAATCCACCCATTGGGGGAGTTGCACAGATAAATACTCAGGGATTATACCAACCGCAACCCCACTTTCCAGGGTTCCCCGCTCAACAGAATCATATTGTAACCGAATACTGCAGAATATGCAAAAGGAATTGGTCATCCTCCACAACCATGCCCAATTTTGTAGAAGTATTCCAATGTTCCAAATAATACATATTGTGAATTTTTCGCTTCTACAATGCATAATACATATCAGTGTAGAGCCCTTGATGCACTGGTAGAACGATTGGATAGACCATATTATAGAGTGAATGAAGCTCCAAGGAGACGAGGAGGAGGAATGAGAGGAGGCAGAACTGGAGGGAGAGGACTATTAAGGTGCTACAGATGTGACCAAGAAGGACATGTAGCAAGGGAATGCCCGCTACCCAGAATACCATGGTGCTCTCAGTGCAGATCCAATACACACGCAACTGAAGACTGTCCAAAATTAATTAAGAGGTGGGAGGAAAGAGCCAGATAGAGAGGAGCGAATCTGGTGAATGCAGAACCAAAAATAGTAGAAGCTCAACCCATGCAAAGTGTAGCCATAGTAACCCGAGGAGGAAAGAGAACATGGGAGGATGCACATAATATGGACCTGGTAATGCTGATCAAGCTAGCATCTCCAAAAACCGCTTTCAGACCAGATAAACAGAAGAATATTTTAAGGAGGCAATAGAAACATTTTCCAAAATAGGGGGGAGTAAAGGCATTGAGCTTCCATAGCCGACCGTAGAAAAAGAAAAACAGGCCCATACAAGTACAATGATTGAGGAATGGTTCCGATTATTTTTTAAAACTATAACCAATGCACCAATGCTGGAAAAACTAAAGAAAAATCTAGAATTGGTGGTGCAGGAAAACTAAAAACCAGAAGAGTCAAGAGATTCAACCCAAAAATACATAATAAGGATAAAAATAAATAAAAGAACAGGAAGGGAATTCCATGTGAATACTCAAGTTGTGGGATTTCAAATCAAAGACACCATGCTCGACCTAGGATCATATGTCAACATTCTACCAAGAAAGACATGGGAAGCAATAGGGAGGCCAAAGTTGACATACTCATTGATACAACTCCGCATGGAAAATCAGTACTGCATTGTGCCCATAGGAAGGCTAGAAGAGGTCGAGGTTGATGTCGCGGGAGTAAAAACATACACAGATTTTGAGGTGATAGACATCATGGGGGACAAGGAACCCTATCCTGCTTTGTTGGGGATAGATTGGGCCTTTGAGAACTATGCAGTGATCAACTAGATGTAGCACTGCAATCCACATTGGCAAGATGGTGGATAAACCATTGCAACTCACTTCCGAGATGGGAAGATGTTGCAATAGCACTAAGAGCTAGATTCAAGGAAGATGCAGGACCACAATTCATTGAGAAGTACCAAGGGGATTCTGAACCCACGAAGCATTTAGAAAATTTTGAGTACAACTGGAAGAAAGCAGGGTATCCGGAATCTCTGTGGATGCACAATTTTATACATTCACTGGACACAATTCCAGAGGTTTGGTACTTAACCAAAGAAAAGAAGAGAGGGACTAGTGCCTGGCAAGTAGTTGCGGAAAATTTTACGCAAATGTTTTTCTTTTGAAGGAGAAACAAAAATGGTTACACAGGCACTACAAGCCATCAAAAGAGTACTATTTTTTCTAGAAATTCAAGAAGACGAAGAGCAACCACTCTCAAAGCAGATTATCAAACAATTAGTAGCATGCAAATGAATAGATAGTGAGATGGATGACGACAATTTATAGAATCTTTGACACTTATACTTTGAAGAGAAAGAATGGGAGTGGGATATACAGGAAGAACCAACAACATAAGGACTACACCTATTACCCTTGAAGACTAAGAAGCTGAACATTGGAACCACAGAGAAACCCAAAATAGTGTCCATTGGAGACTACTGGGATACGAAAACAACCAAGGAGATCTTCGAACTTTTACAGGAATATGAAGACTTATTCCCATCCTCAATAGCGGAGTTAAAGGGGATAAAAGGGGACATGGAGGAAATGCGCATAGTCTTGAAGCCCGATGCCAGATCAGTGAAGCATAGGCCTTACCGCCTAAATCCAAGGGTAAAGGAGAAATTAAAAGCAGAAATAAATAAAATGTTGAAAGTAGGGTTGATTTTTCCAATAGAGGAATCAAAGTGGGTCAATCCCATTGTCATACAAAGAAAAAAGGAAAAATCCGAGATTAGAGTATGAGTTGATTACGGAAGCCTCAACAACGCATGTATACATGGTCCATTTCCCACTCTGTTTAGTGATGAGGTTCTCGACAATGTGGCAGGAAATGAAGCCTATTCATTCACAGATGGTTTCTCAGGGTTCATCAAGTGAGAATAGCTGAATAATACAAGAAGAATACCACTTTCACAACCGAATGGGGATCGTTTGCATACCATGTCATGCCCTTTGGACTGAAAAATGCACCAGCAGTGTTTTCACGACTAGTGATAGCAAAATTTCAGGATTATATCCATAAGTTCCTGGAGGTATACATGGATGATTGGACAATTTACAGTTTACTGAAAAATCATGCAACCTTGCTGAGAATAATGTTTGATAGATGCAGACAACTCCAAATTTCCCTCAACCTCAAGAAATGCATCTTTGTAGTACCTTTTGGGATGCTGCTAGGGAATGTTGTTTGTAAACAGGGTATCTGTGTGGATCCAACAAAAGTAGTAGTCATTATTAACATAGAAGCGCCAGAGACTGTGAAACAGTTAAGATCACTACTCGAGCATACTAGGTACTACAGAAGATTCATTTGCAACTATGCAAAGATAACATCACCATTGGAAAAATTTTTGCGGAAGTTAGAGCAATTCACGTGGACTGACGAATGCACTAGTGCCCTCAATACGTTGAAATAAAAGCTAGCAAGTGCACCCATCTTGGTTCATCCTAACTGGGACAAATAGTTCCATGTCCATATTGACACCTCCAACATTGCATTAGGAGCGGTGTTAGCTCAGCCAGGAGAAACTTCTGTTGATCATTCAGTCTATTTTGCAAGTAGGAAGTTGTCGACTGCTGAAAGGAACTACACAACAATAGAATGAGAAGCTCTTGCGATGGTGTATTCCCTTTAGAAGTTTCGATGGAGAGAATGGGGGATCCCTGGATGGTCAGTTGTTGGATGTTGATCTCTTCAGAGTAGAAGCCATCCCAGATTATTTGGAGTAGATAGCAGTATATCTGGCAATAGGACAATGCCCAACTGAATACACGACGACTTAGAGAAGACATTTGGTAGTGAAATCGGCTGAGTATCAACTGATAGTAGGACAACTGTATAATATGGGGTTGGACCAGGTCTTATGGAGATGTGTCATGGACCATGAAAGAGAGGATATCTTGTGGGAGTGTCATTGTGGAGTTGCGGGGGGCCATGTTGGCGCAAAACCCACCGCAAGAAAAATATTACAAGCATGGTTATGGTGGCCCACAGTTCATAAATATATTAAAACATATGTAAAGAAATGTGATGTCTGCCAAAGAACGGGATGTCCATCACACCGAGATGAGTTGCCACTACAACCTGTAAGAGCACTCCAACCATTTGAAAAATGGGTTGTTGATTTTGTAGGGCCAATTGCACCAGTGGGAAGACATTCACAGGCAAGGTAAATAATTACTGCGACACATTATATCACAATATGGGCAGAGGCAACACCAGTGAAATATTTCACATCAAACACAGTAGCCAGGTTCATTTTTGAAAATATCATTAGCAGATTTAGCTACCCCAGAAGCCTAACCAGTGATCAAGGTACACACTTCATCAATACAAAAATTAAGGCTCTATTAGATAATTTTATGGTGCAACATCATAAGAGCACCCCGTACCACCCTCAAGAAAATGGAACCATTGAAGCATTCAATAAGATATTAAAAAAAGGAATAACCAAGATATGCAATGCCAATTGGGATGACTGGGATGAGCAGATACCAGCAATATTATGGGCATACAAGACAACTGTAAAAAGGTTGCACAATCAGACTCCTTTCCAACTGGTGTACGGGAGAGAGGCAGTGGTACTTGCTGAATTTATCATACCAAGTCTATTAATTGCTTCAACAGTACATATGACAGAGGAAGACTCAATTGCTTAAGGCATCCATGAGCTACAAGAGCTTGAAGAAGACATATTCCTGGTGGTATTCCATCAGACGGTTTAGAAGGAAAGACATAAGGCTTGGCATGATCGTCACATCAAACATAAGACGTTCACAATCGAAGGGAAAGTTATTTTGTACGACAAAAATTTTCAAAATTTCCTGGGCAAACTCAGAATGCACTGGATGGGACAATACCATGTCACTGAAATTAAAGATTCAGGCGTGGTTCAGTTGGCACAGCTAGATGGAAAAGTATTACAAGGATGGGTGAATGGCGCACGCCTGAAGCCTTATCACGAGTAATTTTCATCATTTATTTTTCAAATATCTCTTGCAACCGAGAGGAGTCAGTAGGGTAGAATAGAAATACATCGAGTCAATAACTCTCTCGCACCCGAGATGAGAAATAGAATATGAATCCCGATAAAAAGAAATCACAATAACACAGAGATTAAATCCACCTATTGCGATGCGGAGACCACATCGCAACCGATTGTGGTCAGGGGGGGGGTAGCGTCTAACGCGTCATCCGTGTCAGAAAGCTAGGTGTGTCAAACATCATTCTGTCATAATAACCCATCATATCGTTGTCAGTCTGTAGGATCACCCGGATTTGAGAATTAACTGCCATAATTAGTAACAACCATACCGTAATAAATTTTCCATATTAAGCCATAATCATTACCCATCACGTCTACCCAAATCCCGAAGACACAGTTAGCAATGTCAAAATACACCTCACTGAGGTAACCAATCACAAGATTATAGCCGCAGGAGAGACAAAAAAATTAATTAGTTATGGGGTCTTATCAACCTCATTCATTTCGATTACATTACTTAACCCACATGAAAGAAGAAAAGCACGATAATGGCGGAAAATTTTGAGTTAGAACAAGAAACAGCCGCAACAACAAGTGAAATTTCATCAGAGGAAGTTCAAAGAGATAGTCCAGTAGCAGGAATTCACAGAAAGAGATCAGGAACAACACTCCAGGTATACGAAAGAAGGACGAACATGAAAAAGGTAGCACTAGCAGTCGTTGAGCCCGAGCTCGATGAGAGAATTCAAAGGATAGAATCATTAGTGGGCAAGTATGACAATGTGATGCTAATTGATACAGATTTGACGTATTCATATCAATTTTCAGCAATGAAGAGATAGGTATACATAGAGAATTATGCTACAGAGGGAGGAGGGGAAGCAAAAAGAATGAATTCGTAGTTCAGAGGTATCCAGA
Organism: Pinus albicaulis; assembly: GCA_034641835.2. Taxonomy (NCBI): domain Eukaryota; kingdom Viridiplantae; phylum Streptophyta; class Pinopsida; order Pinales; family Pinaceae; genus Pinus; species Pinus albicaulis. The sequence goes on from CM076577.1 coordinate 414,294,076, forward strand.
AATTGACAATATTGAACCTCAAGAACCTCCTAGTGTTTGGAACAACGGGAGCAACAATGCAGTGTACGAAATTCCTGTTGAGCAGAGTCCAAAATGGATCATTGTGGCTAGGGTGAGAAATACCGATACATGCAGAGGATATCAATAGGCTTACGGGATTATCAGCAGAAGGGAAGGATGTCTGAACAACATTCCAGAACGTGTCTAAGAGAGACAAGAAGGCAGGAGATTGTGATTATTATAAGAAATATGAGACCAGAAGAGGAGGGGAGGAGTTGAAGATAGACCTCATCAACAATCCAACAGTGAAATTTTCCTGCTACCTATTAGCAGGTAAGACTATGAGGCATTGCACCAAATGTGAATGCACCCTCGACACCATTTTAGTTGCGAAATGATGCCTCCAGGGAACCCATCTAAACTGGTGTACATTCCTACTGAACGAACTGTTTGATGAGTAATAGCATATACATAGTAGTGAGATATGTTTCAAGTTCCTTTATTTTTTCTTCATGGTTTTAACTGTTTGGTACATGATCGGTCTCCTAACCTTACTAAGGTTACAACACGCCACAAGTGAGACGCTCTGCTCCTTGGAGTAGGGTGAAAATTTCGGCGTTGTGCTAGACTACTACGGAAACCTTTTTGGCCTCTGTGCTGAACCTGGGTCTTGCTTAAAGACCTCCTTCTTTTCCAATAATTCAAAAAATCCATCCAGAAAAATTCAACAAAGATATATGATATGGGAAACACCCAATACAACAATATGAATCTTTCTGCCAATCTGAATGCTCTCGGGGAAAAGATTGCAGTGTCTGCAAATAGATCAATTCACATGTTTGTGGACAAGAGAGAGAAACCCAACTCAGGAATCATTGCAATATCTTCGGGGAAATAGTGTGGCCATCTCAAATTCTCTGCGAAATTCAACCTCTGATGAAGCAAATGACTAGCAAATGATTAGTGCGAGGAAGAAGAGAAGGATGTTGTCTAACAGAGAATCTGCAGTAGGTCTCGACTCCAGAAACAGCATCACTTGTACGTGTAGAAATTTATAAACACAATAATGTATTTCCGGATTCTCCTGATCTAACAAATTAATCTTATGTTAAATATATAATCCTTCCACTTAATTATTTGCGGAAATTAAATCGCCAATTTCAAAACACATATGAAGCAAATCAATCACACATAACAAGATGTTTTACCAAGAAAGCTTAAAGCTAAAAACCCCAACTATCATATATTTTGTATATCAATGGAACATGTAACAATCTCATACAAATTTCAGCTCATAGAGCTCTCATTACAATCTACAATAGTTACAGAATGTCATGCAGAAATTTTCATATCTATGCACCAATTTCTTGCCCCCTAACAACCTGCCTCCACTGCGCAATCCCTACTGAAGAAGACCCCTGAATGAATTCGACCTTGCCTTGCCCTGACTATGCAATCCTCATAAGCATCTCCAACGTGTGTGTAGATTCATTGAATGCATCACTATAGTCACAATTGATAGTCTGTCTCACCCTTTCACCTATCTCTCCACTGGGTCTCCACTGGATTTGACATGCAAGTAGTTAACTGCTGTATTTGTTCAGTTGCAAGTAAGACACTACTTGTGAATTAATTAACTAATTAATTCAGTCATATTTCACTAGTTTATGTTCAGTTACAACTAGCACAACTAATTTTAACTCACTGAGCTGAGTTAAACTAAATAACAACTCACATAACTACTCTTCCAACTCTGTTACAACTTGCCACAATCAGTTATAACGAAGTCCTCCATGCATGAGTCACCAACCACCCTAGGAATTGTGTAATTCCTTCAACCCATTGATGTGCCACATTTGTTCACTGAAATAAAGTGCTCCAAGAGAATAAGTTACTATTTATTGTCTGATTAGTATTAAGGGCTAATAATAATTGACATGCATTCTCTTTTTAGATTAGCAATCTATAAATAGACTTCGCCCAATCTTCTAAAAATATAAATTCATCCAAAGATAGAATTTTCTCAACCATTGAATCAACATCCTGCTAATTTTAGAATATGCTCACCATTCTAAAAATAGACATACACCTAAAAATAGCTTGTGTAGGCCCCACCTAGTTTAGGTGATTATTTTTCACTAGGATCAAGGAATGATGTTTTTGGATCCCACTTTCACTGTTTATTGTTGCAATATTCAACACTCCCTCTCAACAAGAAAGGACTGTCTTTGCATGCGACATGGAACTCCATGCATTCGCACTGCAATACTTGCATGCAACACTTCCGAAACTGAATAGCCTCCAAACAACTGAATCAATATAATGCATCTGCCATCAAAGTCTTTTGACTTTTTCTAGTACCAACTGCACATGTCTTCTGGAACCATTGCGTTGTTGAAATTTTCACCCATGCGCTCTGCACTTGCTGTCGACTCTGATCCGCGCTCCAGTATCTGACACTGTCACTTTGATTTCATGTCCTCACGACATTTGTCTGCATCAATCCAACTGATCATGCTACTGCTGCTCTGTGGGCACCTCGTAGCCAGGTTCAATTCATGATATCCACACCATCTCAATGAATCCTACCTAGAAATCTCTTCTTGGAATTACTCATGCATGTCGCCCCACCTCTTACCTGGTGGTATAGCTACATGCACTCCCTCTGCCCATATGGCACAAAATTACTCTGCCTGAGTGTTTGCTCCCACTCCATGATCCTCATCTTGTGGCTGCTCCACATCCTGAGGTTCACTCTTACCTGCATGCAAATCCTGCTCTCTCTCAAGCTTCAATTGCATGTCTTCCTCGCACTTCCCAACAGTAGGAAGCTCCATACAAATCCCATCTACTTGAAGTCTGTAGAGATTCTTAAATCGAATCCCAACCTTCTTGGCTTGCCCTGTTGCTTTTTGTTGCAGGAAAATTTTTCCTTCACTAAAGGCAACATCATAGCCTCTATCCTCTAACATTGCAATTGAGATTAAATTCTTCTTTAAACCTGGAACATGCACAACATATTTTAAATGAAGGAGTTTACCTAATGCCCTTTGAAAGGTAATGGTACGAATGTTGGTCACACTATATCGTCCATCGTCGCCCAACTCAACATGCATCTGGAGATCTTTCTCCACCAAGTCACTAAACAATTTCTCATCTCCTGTCATGTCAAAGAAAGAACCACTATCAAAGTACCACCCTGATCCCAATGCACTAGACACCATGCATGCGATCAATGAGAAGTCAAGCTCAAATTGTGAGGCAAGGGCCTCACTAGCTGTAGCTCCAGCAACCATCTTGTTCTTCTTCTTATGTGGACAATTTGTGGCAATATGTCCAAACTCATGACAGTGAAAACACTTCACTTTGGACATGTTGTGCTCCTTGCCATCTTCTCCGGCCTCAGATCTAGAATGGAATTTATTCCCATTATTCTTCTTCACCTTGGCAGCCAAAGCAAAATCCTCTTCATCATCATTTTTTGATGAAGAGACATCCTTGGTGGTTCGCCTTATCTCCTCCTGCATTAGATCCGACCACAGTCGCTCCCAATCCAGCAATTTCTCCCATCCATTGACATAGTCTTGATAACTGTGCCAACTCTTTGGAAGCCCAAGGAGAGCTAAGCTCATCAAGTCATCATCTACAACACTGACTCCTACACTCCCAAGCTCATCCCTGCATTGAACAAACTTTGTTAAGTATACCAGAATAATGTCAGATTAGAGGCTTATGTGGTGTAGTTTTTCAGATGTAAAACTTGGAATATCCACAATAGTCATTTTTAGTCTAGGAATAACCCTGATCTTCTCTCTTCTTAGCAAAATAGTGTTGTTCTTCTCCATCTTGATTTTTTTGAGTTTATCCTTCAGCGCCAATTTCCTATGGTCGCTGCTGCTTTGGAAAAGATCCGTCAAAGCCTTCCACATTGCAAATGGAGTGGCTTTCCCATGAAGGCTTGAGACAATATCGTCTCTCACACCTTCCAAAAGAATCCTCATCGCCCTTGCTACTTTATTTTGCCATGCGTCAAGTACAACAACATTCGCTAAATTGGGCTTAGGAACAACGCTATCAATGAACTTCTTCAAGCCATTATCTTCAAGCACCGCCTCCATCATGTATTTCCATGATATGTAGTTAGAGTTGCCCTCGAGTGCATACTCCAACCGCAACCCATTGAAAGGCATTTCAATGTTTACTCAACTGTCGCACCAAGAAATTCTTGCAGCAAATTCGAATTTTCCACCAGCGCAAAACTCAATACCGCTTCAATATTGCAATCTCCAGTGATTAACACTGCTCCGATACCATGTAGATATTTGATAACACACCTCTGATACCATGTAGAAATTTATAAACACAATAATGTATTTCCGGATTCTCATGATATAACAAATTAATCTTATGTTAAATACATAACCCTTCCACTTAATTCTTTGCGGAAATTAAATTGCCAATTGCAAAACACATATGAAGAAAATCAATCGCACATACCAAGATGTTTTGCCGGGAAAGCTTAAAGCTAAAAACCCCAACTATCATATATGATTTATATCAATGGAACATGTAACAATCTCATACAAAGCTCATCTCATAGAGCTCTCAATACAATCTACAATCGTTACACACTGTCATGCATAAATTTGCATATCTATGCACCAATTTCTTGCCTCCTGAAAGCTTGCCTCCACTGCGCAATCCCTACTGAAGAAGACCCTTGAATGAATTCGACCTTGCCTTGCCCTAACTGCACAATCCTCATAAGCATCTCCAATGTGTGTGTAGATGCATTGAATGCATCACTATAGTCACAACTGATAGTCCATCTCACCCTTTCACCTGTCTCTCCAATGGGTCTCCACTAGATCTTACATGCAAGTAGTTAACTGTTGTATTTGTTCAGTTGAAATTAAGACACTACTTGTGAATTAATGAAATAATTAATTCACTCATATTTCACTAGTGTATGTTCAGTTACAACTAGCACAATCGAGTTTAACTCACTAAACTAAGTTAAACTAAATAACAACTCACATAACTACTCTTCCAAATCTGTTACAACTTGCCACAATCAGTTATAACGAAGTCTTCCATGCATGAGTCACCAACCACCCTAAGAATTGTGTAATTCCTTCAGCCCACTGGTGTGCCACATCTGTTCACTAAAATAAAGTGCTCCAAGAGAATAAGTTACTATTTATTTTCTGATTATTATTAAGGGCTAATAATAATCGACATGCATTCTATTTTTAGATTAGCAATCTATAAATAGACTTCGCCCAATCTTCTAAAAATAGAAATTCATCCAAAGATAGAATTTTCTCAACCATCTAGAATCAACATCCTACTAATTTTAGAATATTCTCACCATTATAAAAATAGAAATACACCTAAAAATAGCCTATGTGGGCCCCACCTAGTTTAGGTAATTATTTTTCACTAGGATTAAGGAATGATGTTTTTGGTTGCCACTTTCACCGTTTCTTGTTGCAATCTTCAATGTTTGGAGCTAAGGGCTCAAGTGGTTCATCTAAAAGTAGACAATGGGAAAATATTGGATAGTTTCAACGTTGTTTCGCAGGATTAAGCTCAGATCACAGAAGAAAAATTCCTTTCAAACTCAAAGGCATTGGAGCTTAGTCATAAACTCGAGAGATTACACCAAACAGTAACTGAAATTTGACATTCATCTAGCCACAAATTCTAATTCTAGGGCAAAAAGCTTAATGCAATTGCTCAGCACAATGGACTCACAGATTCATCCACATGTAGCAGGATCTTGCACCGAGTGTTAGATGGAATGCAAGGAGGTACACATGGCTTTGACATCATTAGCGATAATTGTGAAACCTTTCTTGTAACATCCTGATAACTGTAACTAAATCTTGGTCTTGATGTAACTTTCTGTATATAGAGAGAGCTTTGGAGCTTACATTCTCTTGGAAACTCAAAGTGGCTTCTAGTACTTAATTCAACCTGGTACACCTAATATTGTATGGCATTCTATATTGTGATGAAAATCACATTGATGGAGATTTGCAGCTGACAACACTTCCCCAAAAGACTAGTTCAATATTTGTCAATCATGGAACTGTTTCCCTCCTCATTATTATTAGACTAGGAATGGACCATTGACTCAACAAAACTATAACTAAAAATGGGAGGTGCTTGATAATACTCCATTATGAAAACAACAGGCCAGAAGGATGAGGACCTGAAATCCATAATCGAGCTAATTGACCCTAACACAAGAGGGGCAATGAGATAATCTAGATAATCGACCCTTAAACAAGAGGGGCAACGAGAAAGAGGCTCAGGATGGAATATAAGGCTTTGGTACATGCAAAGGCAGTGGGTTGTGAAGTTTCACTACTTGCTATGGGTGGATTCTAATGGCTATGCTAGAGGGGCTCAACTTTGTGCTCAATTCCCATGTCATCCTACCTGGTTTGATAAAGCAGTGTTGATTGAAAGGGGATGATAACCTATACCAAGTCAAACCCTTGAATGACTACGTAACTACAGTACGGTCTATGGGTCTTCAGTTTATACTTACCTGATCTCCGTATAGGTTAGGGATCAATTGTTAATTATGAGGTATTTAACCTGGGTGGTATGTTGTTCAAGCTTATAGATAGGCTGACAAGCAGCTCCTACACATAATAATATGTAGTTATATTTTGTTTTCCTTGGCCTTGGGCTAAGGGTAGATCTCAGGCATCTATCTTCTGGCCATTTCTTTAGGTGGCTAACTTTAAGGTTAAGGCATTATAGGTCTTTCTATTCCTCTGTGTAGTTTTGTTTCCTTGTATGTAGCTAGCCTGCCTGATTATTAGACCTCGTGGTATCTCTTCGAGGCAACCTCTAGTCCAGTATGTTGTAGCTTAAGTGGTAAGCCAGTTTGCATGAAATCTGCCACTTAAGCCAGGTTGCATGAAATCTGCCACTTAAGCCAGGTTGCATGAAATCTATAGGCAGGTGGTATCTGTAGCTGGAGGTAAGTGGAATGTCACTAGCCTAAATGATTTCAATATTCGAGCGCACCACTTATTTTTCGCCATAAATGCAACAATAATATGAACTGATATATACTTATTATCAATTTCATATTGCTTCCGAGCATGGAAAATAATATCAGAAGACGAATATGAAGGATTGAAATGGCCGGATCCATGAGAAGGAGACGAGGTATCTCTAACCTTCTTAAATAAAAAGGTTGCATTCTGCCCATCGTGGTAAAGCTAGTCATGTGCATCCCATAGTAAGTCGAAATAAATTTGATGAGGATTGTAATCCATGAACATCCCACTGCTATGACTACTGCTCACTTGAAAAAAGAAGACACAATCCATATCTATAGACGATGTACTCTGTAGGCACCGGTTGCCAGCTACCTGTAATTGTTGGCTGGAAGGAAGTCGGTGCAGAAGGTTAATACCTAACAAAGGTGGTCTAAAAGGTGTAGAGACTTGCATTATTGGACCGTTAACACATGAGTTCAATAACGAGGTAGGATAAAACTGCTATGTAACAGATAGAGAGAAGTGTCGACACCTGTTACATGTAGGCAGAAGTGGTGGCAGTAGGCAAGCGTGGTAGGCAAGTGTAAGAAATCGTGGCAGCAGGCAGGCTTGGCAGGCAGGCGTAAGAAATGGTGGTAGTAGGTAGGCGTAATAAATGGTGGCAGTAGGCAGGCATGCATACAATATAGTTTGGTGGGTTAGCACAAAATGTTTGAGAACATTTTAGATTAAAATGCACACTCTTCTGGTTGATTTTGATTCTGCACACTCGGAGTTCTTTGCATGGCATGATGATTTATATTGTGAGAAAAATTCACGGTTGATCTTGTTGGTATGCTTGTAACTCTCTGGCTTTGACTCATCCCCTACATGACAAGTGCTCTTCTGGAACGCCAAAAAACCACACAACAGAACAATTTCTCAGATACAATAAATCTCCCTAATATCGAATCTCCTTTAGAGAAACAACACAACAGAACAATTTCTGAGATACAATAAATCACCCTCAAATCGAATATCCTCCAGATATTTCAGAGAGTCGTAGTGAAAATGTATCTTGGGATCTCTAAGCTCTATGGGATAAAACATGGTTGCTTAGTTACCTATCACCCTTACTGAAACTTAGCCTCTTCCCTCTTTATTTTCTACTATATCCTCCAGATAAGATAAGATAATTATATTAATGTCCAATGAATGACCAACAAAATAGGTCAATGGGACTGCAGAATACAATGATGTCGATACAAGGAGTACCAAAAGGTCTCCTATATAAAGAGAAAGAAGTAAGAAATAAAGAAAGAAAACATAATGCCTGAAAACCAAAATGAGGAAAGTCCTGGACTCCAAGTGCAGAGGACACAAGATAATGGTCCACTAAATCTCTCTCCTAACACTCGAATTCGAATGCAAAAAACTAAAGATGGAGTGTTGTCCTAAGGGAGGGCCAGGGGAGGATCTAGAGCCTCTGTTACGCCACTACTGAGAAGAAGTGATATGTCGTTGATGATTGGGAAATCTCAAATGCTTGCTAGTAAGAGATCTGGTCCGGTAATGACTTAGGGTTCCCTGTGCTAGGGGTATGACCCCTATAGCCTGCACTAATATAGAGTCTAAGGAAAAGATGTTATTAAATTGTCGCTTCGTGCCTCTTGCTGACGAGAGCACTGTAAAAAATAATGTAATCTGCTGCACAAGATCTGCTCTAGGAGGAGGCTGGAGAATCTGTGTACAAAGTCTCGTGGCCTTCTGTATGTACAAGACTAGACATCTCTGGTCTGGGTATCGAAAGAAGCTAGATAAGGTCTGGATCCATCTGAAAAAGCAATGGAATCTCCCATGAATCTCATAGTAAATGGGGCAACGGAAGATGAAGTGCTCCCCTAACTCAGTCTCTCGGAGGTGGCACAACTGGAAAATCCCGTCTAACCGTGAAATCTCATGGTCAGTCTCAATCCACAGTTTATAAGAGCCTACTCTGATCTGACCCAAGGGAATTTTAAGTGCGTGCATCCAATGGTGAAGTGTGTAATGGGGCCGAACAATGAGTCCATCTCTCAACAACATAAAGTGCTCAGCATAGAAAGCCATCTTCAAATGCAACCCATCCTGAGGGTTTATCCAAGTAGCTTGTACATATTTCTTGTAAATATCCTCTCAGATGATTTTATTCATCTCTTGTTGGGTTGGTAGGAGGTGTCCCGGTGTACACAAAGAATACTTGAATGGATGGAGTTGGTCTATCTTGATACCAACTGAAGCAAGGAGATCTAAGACTCCAACAAACCAACATTGGGTTTTGAGATGAAGGACTCGCTACTGCAATGGACTCTGATGAAAGGTAGGCCAAGTATGGATATTGTTCCTGCCCCTTCGCTATATCTGCCAATCCCCACACACAGTGAAGAAGAGAGATGATACCAAACATTGTCTCAAGGAGAAGGGAGCAAGCTCCAAACTCTGCAAGAATGATGGGCTGAGGAACTATTTGCTTGGACCAAATGATGCATTGAAGAAGGGTGATCTGCACTCTCTCTACAGAAGACCAATTAGACTATAGTAAGCTAGGACCCCAAACCTCCGAACCATATAGAACTGTGGGTCGAACAAGACTGTCCATCAGTGACATCTTGGCTGATATCTCCAGAAAATGATTCCAAAAACATTGTCTCTCGAGAAGAGCCAAGGGTCCATAGCCCTTGTTGATTCGAGGCTGGAGTGCAGGTCGAAAGCTAAAGCGAGATCCTGCGAATAGTACCCCCAGATAAGTGTATGTGCTGGTGATCTTAATCTCCTCTCATTTGAAAAGAAATGGAGGTCACAGAGGAACTTCTTCGACGTGTTGAAGATCATAACCTTGGTTTTGGTAGTGAAAATGTATCTTGGGATTTTTGAGCTCTATGGGATAAAACATGGTTGCTTAGTTACCTATCACCCTTAATGAAACTTAGCCTCTTCCCTCTTTATTTTCTACTATATGGCTCATTTGAAGTTAAGGACATATTATCCTTCACACGGTTCCTCGTATTGAAAATGGCATCGGAATGTCCCTATAAATCCTATCTCTGAAAGAACGGTTCATTGTTCCATCACAAGACTGCTTTCTCCACATTCCATATAAATCCTATCTTTGAAAGAACTGTTCACTGTTCCATCACAAAGACTATCTTCCTGTTCCTTTCTTTGAAAGAAATATTCCTAATTTTAGAATATGCTCACCATTCTAAAAATAGACATACACCTAAAAATAGCTTGTGTGGGCCCCACCTAGTTTAGGTCAGTATTTTTCACTAGGATTAAGGAATGATGTTTCTGGATGCCACTTTCACTGTTTCCTGTTGCAATCTTCAACAGTACAAGCTAAGGGCTCAAGTGGTTAATCTAAGAGCAGTGAATGGGCAGATATTGGACAATTTCAATGTTATTTCGCAGGATTAAGCTCAGATCATAGAAGAAAATTTCCTTTCAAACTCAAAGGCATTGGAGCTCAATCATAAACTCGAGAGATTACACCAAACAATAACTAAAATTTGACATTCATCTAGCCACAAATTCTAATTCTAGGGACAAAAGCTTAATGCAATTCCTCAACACAATGGACTCACATATTCATCCACATGTAGCAGGATCTTGCATCGAGTGTAAGATGGAATGCAAGGAGGTACACATGGCTTTGACATCATCAGCGATAATTGCGAAACATTTCTTGTAACATCCTGATAACTATAACTGAATCTTGGTCTCAATGTAACTTTCTGTATATATAGAGAGCTTTGGAGCTTACATTCTCTTGGAAACTCAAAGTGGCTTCTAGTACTTAATTCAACCTGGTACACCTCATATTGTATGACATTCTACATTGTGATGAAAAGCACATTGATGGAGATTTGCAGCTGACAACACTTCCCCAAAAGACTAGTTCAATATTTTTCAATCATGGAACTGTTTCCCTCCTCATTATTATTAGAATAGGAATGGACCATTGACTCAACAAAAATATAACTAAAATTGGGAGGTGCTTGATAATACTCCATTATGAAAACAACAGGCCAAAAGGATGAGGACCTAAAATCCATAATCGAGCTAATTGAACCTAAAACAAGAGGGGAAACGAGATAATCTAGCTAATCGACCCTTAAACAAGAGGGGCAACGAGAAAGAGGCTCAGGACAGAATATAAGGCTTTGGTACATGCAGAGGCGGTGGGTTGTAATGTTGCACTACTTGCTGTGGGTGGATTCTAATGGCTATGCTAAAGGGGCTCAACTATGTGCTCAATTACCATGTCATCCTACCTTGTCTGATAAAGCAACATTGATTGAAAGGGGATGATAACATATACCAGGTCAAACCCTTCAATGACTACACAACTACAGTACGGTCTCTGGGTCTTCAGTTTATTCTTTTTATACTTACCTGCTCTCCGTATAGGTTAGGGCTCAGCTGTTAATTATGAGGTATTTAACCTGGGTGGTACGCTGTTCAAGCTTATAGATAGGCTAACAAGCAGTTCCTACACATAATAATATGTAGTTATATTTCGTTTTCCTTGGCCTTGGGCTAAGGGCATATCTCAGGCATCTATCTTCTAGCCATTTCTTCAGGTGGCTAACTTTAAGGTTAAGGCATTATAGGTCTTTGTATTCCTCTATGCAGTGTTGTTTCCTTGTACGTAGCTAGCCTGCCTGATTATTAGACCTTGTGGTATCTCTTCAAGGCAGCCTCTAGGCCAGTACGTTGTAGCTTAAGTGGTAATCCAGGTTGCATGAAATCTTCCACTTAAGCCAGGTTGCATGAAATCTGTAGGCAGGTGGTATCTATAGCTAGAGGCAAGTGGAATGTCGCTAGCCTAAAAGATTTCAATATTCGAGCTCACCAGTTATTTTTCGCCATAAATGCAACAATAATAAGAATTGCGACCTACTTATTATCAATTTCATATTGCTTCTAGGCATGGACAAGAATATCAGAAGACGAATATGAAGGATTGAAATGGCCAGATCCGTGAGAAGGAGACGAAGTATCTCTGACCTTCTTAGATAAAAAGGTTACATTCTACCCATCGTGGTAAAGCTAGTCATGCGCATCCCATAGTAACTCGAAATAAATTCGATGAGGATTGTAATCCATGAACATGCCACTGCTATGACTACTGATCACTCGAAAAAACAAGGCACAATCCATACCTATAGACGATGCACTCTGTAGGCACCGGTTGCCGGCTACCTGTAAATGTTGGCTGGAAGGAAGTCGGTGCAGAAGGTTAATACCTAACAAATGTGGTCCAGAAGGTGTAGAGACTTGCGTTCTTGGACCGTTAACACATAATTTCAATAATGAGGTAGGTTTCCAATTCTTGTTTTTGACCTAGGAGAAAATTGCTATGTAACAGGTAGAGAGAAGTGTCGACAACTGTTACATGCAGGCATAAGTGGTGGCAGTAAGCAGGCGTGGCAAGCAGGTGTAAGAAATGGTGGCAGTAGGCAGGAATGTGTACAATATAGTTAGGTGTACAATATAGGTTGGTGGGTTAGCATAAAATGTTTGAGAACATTTTATATTAAAATGCACACTCTTCTGGTTGATTTTGATTCTGCATACTTGGAGTCCTCTGCATGGCACGATGATTTATATTGTGAGAAAAAATTCATGGTTGATCTTGTTGGTATGCTTGTAACTCTCCGGCTTTGAATCATCCCCTACATGACAAGTACTCTTCAAGAATGCCATAAAACCGCACAACAGAAAATTTTCTCAGATATTGCCCTAAGATCGAATCTCCTTTAGAGAAACAACACAACAGAACAATTTCTAAGATACAATAAATCACCCTCAGATTGAATATCCTCCATATATTTCAGAGAGTGGTAGTGAAAATGTATCTTGGGATCTCTGAGCTCTATGGGATGAAACATGGTTACTTAGTTACCTATCACCCTTACTGAAACTTAGCCTCTTCGCTCTTTATTTTCTACTATATCCTCCAGATAAGATAATATAATTATATTAATGTCCAACAAATGACCACAAAAGTAGGTCAATGGGATTGTAGAACACAATGATGTCTATACAAGGAGTACCAAAAGGTCTCCTATATAAAGAGAAAGAAGTAAGAAATAAAGCAAGAAAACATAATTCCTGAAAACCAAAATGAGGAAAGTCCTGGACTCCAAGTGCAGAGGACACAAGATAATGGTCCACTAAATCTCTCTCCTAACACTCGAATTCGAATGCAAAAAACTCAATATGGAGTGTTGTCCCGAGGGAGGGCTAGGGGAGGATCTAGAGTCTCTGTTACGCCACTACCGAGAAGAAGTGATATGTCGTTGATGACTGGGCGATCTCAAATGCTAGCTAGTAAGAGATCTGGTCCGGTAATGACTCAGGGGTCCTTGTGCTAGGGGGATGGCCCCTCTAGCCCACACTAATCTAGAGTTTGAGGCTTAAATTGCCACTTCGTGCCTCTTGCTGATAGGAGCACTGTAAAAAATGACGTAATCCGTTGCACAAGATCTACTCTAGGAGGAGGCTGGATAATCTGTGTGCGAAGTCTCGTGGCCTCTTGTATGTACAAGGCTAGACATCTCTGGTCTGGGTATCGAAAGAAGCTAGATAAGGTCTGGATCCATCTGAACAAGCAATGGAACCTCCCACGAATCTCATAGTAAATGGGGCAATGGAAGATGAAATGCTCCCCCAACTCAGTCTCTCGGAGGTGGCACAACTGGAAAATCCTGTCTAACCATGAAATCTCATGGTCAGTCTCAATCCGCAGTTTATGAGAACCTACTCTGATATGACCCAAGGGAATCTGAAGTGCGTGCATCCAATGGTGAAGTGTGTAATGGGGCCAAACAATGAGTCCATCTCTCAACAACATAAAGTGCTCAGCGTAGAAAGCCATCTTCGGATGCAACCCATCCTGAGGGTTTATCCAAGTAGCCTGTACATATTTCCTGTAAATATCCTCTCGGATGATTTTATTCATCTCTTGTTTGGTTGGTAGGAGGTGTCCCGGTGCACACAAAGAATACTTGAATGGAGGGAGTTGGTCTATCTTGATACCAACTGAAGCAAGGAGATCTGAGACTCCAGCATACCAACATAGGGATTGAGCCGAAGGACTCGCTACTGTAATGGACTCTGATGAAAGGTAGGCCAAGTATGGATATCGGTCCCGCCCCTTCGCTGTATCTGCCAACCCCCAAACATGATGAAGAAGAGAGATGATACCAAACATTGTCTCAAGGAGAAGGGGTGAGCTCCAAACTCTGCAAGAATGATGGGCTAAGGAACTGTCTACTTGCACCGAATGATGCGACAAAGAAGGGCGATCTGCACTCTCTCTGCAGAAGACCAATCAGACTCTAGTAAGCTAGGACCCCAAACCTCCGAACCATATAGAACTATGGGTCGAACAAGATTGTCCATCAGTGACATCTTGGCTGATATGTCCTGAAAATGATTCCGAAAACATTGTCTCTCGAGAAGGGCCAAGGTTCCATAGCCCCTGTTGATTCGAGGCTGGAGTGCAGGCCGAAAGCTAAAGCGAGGTCCTGTGAATAGTACCCTCAGATAAGTGTATGTGCTGGTGATCTTAATCTCCTCTCATTTGAAAAAGAAATGGAGGTCACTGAGGAACTTCTTCGACGTGTTGAATATCATAACCTTGATTTTGGTAGTGAAAATGTATCTTGGGATCTCTGAGCTCTATGGGATAAAACATGGTTGCTTATTTACCTATCACCCTTACTGAAACTTAGCCTCTACCCTCTTTATTTTCTACTATATGGCCCGTTTATAGTTAAGGACAGATCATCCTTCACATGGTTCCTCGTATTGCAAATGGCATCGAAATGTCTCTATAAATCCTATGTCTAAAAGAATGGTTCATCGTTCCATCACAAAGACTGCTTTCTCCACATTCCATATAAATCCTATCTTTGAAAGAACTGTTCATTGTTCCATCACAAAGACTATCTTCCTGTTCCTATCTTTGAAAGACTAACGCTGCCAACGACTTGTGTTATCAAATGAAGCATTCAATGTAGTTGTGTTGCACATTAAATGATGTGCAACGAACAACATATTGAGTATGGTTTCATTATCAAGTTTTATTGGATAGAGTGCATATGCTTAGCTTAAGAGCTATATAATTACACCGAAGGTGTTTTATTGTGGGCTTAGGTGAACACACTGTTCACCATAGCCAATAGCCACACTCTATTTTCATCGTCCCTCTAGCCAATAACTTCCCATTTTTCAAGGTCAACCTCGTTGAAGACACCTTCATGTTTCACGGGCTTTGGTTAGATAATGGCTTTTTCACGTACAAATTACTTGATTATGCAAGACCATATATTGCGTCAATTTCTGCGCCTTAGCTGCTAGAGCTCATGGATAATAACTTATATTTATTCACATGATTAAAAAATGCATAGTTCTAAACATATGAAAAACGGTTTCAACATTTCACAGTTCGTAAGAAACAACATTCAAACAAGTCTTCTTTGCAAGCATGTGGCAACAAGTCCAAAGGAAAAGAAAAAGTCATTGATGATTATGCTTTATATAGTCCCACATCCACACCTCTCACTTGGTCATCTGATCTTTACGTGAAAGAACTCTTAAATGTAAAAGAAAGGTTGGAAGTAGTAGAAGCTAAAGAGCTGGAAAGAGATTGTACAATCCATATTATAACAGCTGAAAACCAGGCTTTAGAAGAAAGCAACAAAGTTCTGAAGGAACAAGTGTCACTGTAACTGCAGGAAGATCTTCGAATAGGGAAAACAGAATGGCAATGCATGAAAGCGGAGGTGCAAAACATGAAGAAATTTTCAGTGGAGAATACAGAGGTGATGAATGCGAAGCCATCCCAGGATAAGGGGAAAGAAGTTTCCCAAATAGACAACAATGAAGAAACATCAAGAGAAGGGAGGAAAGGAGATTCCACAAAAAATTCCAAAACTTGGGCTCAAGTTATTAGAAATTCTGCTAAGAGGGAAGGAGAAACAAACATTCAGGTTAACAACATGCAAGATAGAGAAAGCAAGGAAAGACAGGATAGAGCAACAAACATAATTATTAAAGGGGTGAAAGATTATGGGAAAAATGAATGTACTCTTGAACTTGCAAGAGACTTCTTGAAAGACAAGCTCCAATGGCAAGGACAAATGTGGAGAGTAGGTAAGCTTAACGGTGAGAGAGCCAGGCCCATAAAAGTTATCATGTCCACCTTGCGTGATAAAGATATCATTCTAAGAAAGAAGCAACTCTTGAGGGGTTCTCGGTTTTTTCTAGAAGATGATTTAACTGTAAGACAATAAGAGGAAAAGAGGCACGAAATGACAAAAGTTAGGGCAACAAGAGACGAGGGAAAAAAAGCATGGATTTATAAAGGTAAAGTCGTGATTGCGCAATTTGGACCTCCTTCCAAAACAAGGCAGCAAAATGATAACAAAGAAAAGGCAACAAATTCTTTAGCAAGAAATGAGGAAGCAAGGTCATTATGGGCAAGCAGGGACAAAGAATCAACTGTGAGTCTTGCATGTAAAAAAAAATAGCAATCAAGTCTTACCCAGGTTTCCTTAAGATTAGTTTGTTGGAACTGCAGGGGTTACCCATGGAGATGAGGACCTGGGTTAGGGCTTATTATGGAAGGTAGAGACATAATTTGCCTCATAGAAACACATGAGCATGAAGGGTGCAAGACACCTTTGTTTGAAGGATACTGGAAGATAGCAGTGTGGAACAAGGCAGCAGGGAATGGAAAAGGGCACAGGGGTATCATGGTATTAGTAAGAGAAAAAAAAGTTCGTTTCATTCAGCTAGAAAAAGAAGACCCAAATAAGCAATTTGTCTCGATTAAAATATCAGAAAATGGGAATCACATTAGAATTGCAGCATGCTATTTTGCGCCACAAGTTTCAAAAATCTACAAAAGTAGAGGGCTTGACCACAAATATCCCTTTGCATCCCTAAAAATAGATATTGCAATATATTCTTAGCTAGGTGAAGTCCTTATAGTGGAGGATTTCAATGCTAGAACTATAGGTGAACAAGCTAGCATTCTTTGTTGTAAAGAAGACAATGACCCTATCTGGCCTACAAAAGAGAGTAATCATCAGTGGGAACAAATATCAGAGGATAAAGGCTACAATCTCTTTGGAGAACAATTGCTTACGCTATGTGGGGCTTTCGATTTAATCATTTGTAATGGTTTGAATAGATGGGAAAAGTCCGGTAATTTCACTTGCAATACTTACAATGGAGCAAGTGTAGTAGATTATGTAATTTTCTCGCATAGTTTGTGTGATAAAATGGAGGAAGTGATGATTGGAGATCAAATTTGGGACTTAAAATCAGATCACAAGCCAATTTATTTAAGTTTCTCTTGGACTGGAAAGAAGAAATTAGGGTCAAAAACTCAGTGTGTTCAACAAAATCCCCAAAGTGTAGAATTCTTTTGACTCCAGAGAATTGTAATACCTTCAAAATAATGCTAGAGAGACTCTTCAAGAAGAAGGAAATCTCATCTCATGGCTTTCATAGTCACAAATTAACACATTTAATTCAAAGCGCACTTGCTGAGTACAAAAGAGCAAAAATTAAGAAGTTTGAAACAAATTGCTTTCCGGTTAATGCTTGGTTTGACAAGGAATGCAAAAAGGCAAGGACAAGGTGGAAGGAATCAAACACGGATAACATAAAGCTCAAAGCTTACAAGCATATAGTAAAAAAGAAAAAGGTTGATTTCATGGTTTCAAGGAGAGAAGAACTAATCTTCCTCGGGAAAAATAACCCCAAATTATTCTGGAAGGAGCTCCAACTGAAAAAAGGTGCAAACTGAAAACAACATTACAGCTTCTAAATGGTTTGACTATGCAAGAAAACTTTATGAGCAGGATCCCAAGGTTGACCCTCCTCCCTTGGTCAACACAGACACAAAACTCTTCACGGTGCAAGAGGTAGAGATGGGTATCAAGAAGTTGGGCGCGGGAAAAAAAAAAGACTTAGATGAACTCCAAGCAGAGTATCTAAAGTGGGGCTTAAAAATTATTTCACCTCACATCACAAAAATTTTCAACAACATCTTACAACAGGGGTTCCCCACATATTGGATAACTAGTATGGAAATACCTCTTTTCAAGGGTGGTGACGTCAATAATCCCTCCAATTATAGAACCATAATGTTAAACCCATTGTTTGCAAAGTTATATGGAAGCATGTTAGAAAATAAAATCAACAAGTGGGCAGAAGAAAGAGATAAACATGCTAAAGGGCAAGCAGGTTTTAGACCTAAACATTCCACAGTTGATCATTGTATAACTTTAAGGCACATCATTGAAAAAGTTTGGGAAAAAAAGGAAGAAGTTTTATGTTGCTTTGTTGATTTCAGAAAAACCTTTGACATGGTTCCTAGGGATAAGCTTTGGGGCAGAATGGAGGAACTCAGGGTTCCTAGGCATTTGAGAGCAGTTGTGCATAGGTTGTATGAAGAGGTGAAAGTCAAAATCAGAACTTCAGCTGGCATTTCTGAAAGTTTTAGAAGCAATATCGGGGTCAAGCAAGGTTACCCATTGTCTCCTACCCATTTTGGGTTATATATTGACAAGCTTGAAGAGTGGCTAAATTCGCAAGGGGGTGACGGTATCCATTTGGGCAAGTTCGTTATAAGGCTTCTTTTGTATGCAGATGACCTTATATTGATTGCTAAATCGACTCTTGGTTTGCAAGAGCATTTACGTTCCATTGAGCATTTTTGTATAAGGGTTGGGATGCAAGTCAATATTAGCAAAACGAAAGTAGTGGTTTTCTCTAACAAAAGAAAGCATAACCAACATAAGTTCTATTTTGAAGGCAGCATTCTGGAAGAAGTTGCAGATTACAAATACCTCGGAATTGACTTCAACAAAAATTTAAGTTGGGATGGTTGTAGAAAGAAAAGAACTTTAGGGGGTTGGAAAGCATTTTATGCTCTTCAAAACAGGTGTAGGGAGGAAGAGCTGTGGGATTGGAAAACCACTCTAACTCTTTTTGGGCTTCTAGTGATTCCGGTGATTCTCTATGGTTGTGAAATGTGGGCTAGCAGCACAACCGAGATGCAGTGGAAACAAATTGAGAAAATTTAGAAGTGTTTGATTACAAACAAATTCAAAATTAAAAGTGCAGTTCCTTATGCTATCATGTTAAGTGAAATAGGGGCTACTCCTATTGAAGCAACTGTTATGGTGCGAGTCATAAGGTATTTGAAAAAAATTGAGCAAATGGAAGAGGGTAGATGCCCTAAGGTTGTATTTAGTGACAGATTGTGCAAAAGAAAGAAGACTTGGATGCGGAAAAAAAACAAATGGTTTAGTAAATGGGGTATTTTCTTGAGCATGTGTCCTTTTTCCACAGAAAAAAAATCGAACCTTCTATTAATAATAGAGAGTCACATAGCATATGCATAGCATTTCTGATCAACTCCAATTCTCCTTCAGAACGATGAATAAAAGTAGTCTCAACTGCCTTGAATACCTGATAAGTATCCCTAGAGCAGCCTGTCTTGAGCATGTGTCCTACAAACAGTAAACATATAAAAACTTTTGTTATGGATAAGTTCCACAAACATACTTGGGAGAAAGAGCTAGGGAGAAAGAAGAAGTACTACATTGAAGAGTTTAACCCCATGCATAGCCATCAACAAAAGGCGTACATAGGGGCTAATATTTCTTGGAGATCTAAAATTCTTATTGCTCAATTAAGGACTAATTCTCATCAACTCCGTTGTGAAACAGGGCGCTGGAAAATGCCAAAAGAAACATGGGAGGAAAGAGTATGTATTTTTTTCTCCTCCAGAAAAGTGGAAACAGAAAAACATTTCATTTTAGAATGCAAGGCCTTCAAAGACATCAGGGAAAACTATGCAGGTATTATGGCAGCTAGTTCTTGGGATAATCTATTCAACGAAGAGTTTGTCGATAAGCTGGGAGCGGTTATTGTAAAACTTCAAAGGAAAAGGGCCGAATACAAGAGCCAGATAGAGAAGCAATCTGTCCCATAGGCTATTTTTAGCCTTGTGGACATTTAAAATTCTTTCTTTCTTTCTTTTTATGTTATAATGATGCAGTAAGTTTTTATATGGATAGTTAATTGCATTTTTATTATTTCATTGTTAAATATCGATTATTTTAAACTCTTCATGTTATTGACCAAGTTTATTTAATTTTTAAAATTATTTCTTGAAAAGGTTTTTATTTATTTTTTTCTAAAATATAATGGTATAAGTTTTAGTAAGATGGTGAATTTTAACTGTTTAAAATGTGTTTTTTTGATATATAAATAAATTCACAATTTTGTAAAATCAACATAAATTTTACAGATTATAAAGAAAAACTTAAAATTCTCATAAATCATTAGTACAAAATTTATCAATAAAATAAGTTACAAAAAAATATCTAACAATCACATTGTGTTAATTTGATAAAAGAGTTGATAATTTACTTGTTTACGTATTTATATAATTTCAATATTATAAATATAAACAATTTCCCTGTAAGTATGTCAAAACCAAATAAATAAATAAATAAAATTCTAATTGGTTAATCCTTATTGTATTGAGATTCCAAATAAACACAAACTCATTCAGAATCTGTCTTTGATTGCCCTTGGCCTATTTTTTTCGTGTCTAAATGATTTTCTCAAATCTTCTATTCCTTTAGTGTACCTTTGCACTTTTTAGAGACAAATACTAGTATATTATTTATAAAACTTTTATTATTTATGCTTTGCTTTCTTACCAAAAAAGAAAAAGGAAAAGGAAAGAAGGCAGGGATTAGTTGAGCAGCAACAAGTCCCTGCAAAGTGAAAAGGGCATGGAATGATGCGAAAACAAGACTAGTGCAAATTTAAAATTTCCTTTAGCCTCAGATTAGTTAGCAGGGTGATCTGCTTTAAGTTCTTTTGGACGTCGTCATAGTTCTTTTACGGAAAAAACATTTTAGATGTTTGCAGTGTTGGAGAATATCCTCATATAATAGGCTGAGAGCCTCTCCAGATTGGCCTACAAAAGACCTTCGAAAGCATCCTTAAATGCAGCAGTTGGTCGAATAGTTCAAGACCTACATACACAAATCTTGGTTGTTTAGTTAGTTTAATTTTGTACAAATTAACCCCACTTTTAGCTGCAAACAGTGATTTAGTGTAGGTTATAAATTCTATGATATATAATACATCGAAGATGATATACGATACATTGAAAAGAGAGAAAACCATACTTATTATAGATATTTATTTTATGTCTCACATGGTCGGTTTTTGATGACGGTTATGAATTAAAATATATATTAAATATAATTATAGTATCTAGGAGTTTTTTTTTTCTTAAGAAAAACTATAATGCACATAAACCTTTTTTTTTTTTTCAGAAAGAAAAAAACGCTGAATATATTGAAAGTATATATACAGTACATAATCATATAATCTCAGCGGTGTAAGGAAACAACGAGAAATCAACCATCATTTGTCCCAAGAAAATCTGCTCATTCTAGAGCAGGCTGAAATGAGTGGACAACCCCATGAACAGGTCAAGATCCGACCCGGTTACATATACAGTCATGTATGAGAAATAGAAAATTTGAAATGGATTCAAAATATTCCAGCTACCTGATTCATATCGAAATAGAGACAGAACTGGAATAGTCAACAGGTATGGTTGTAAAGATAAAAGGAGGATGCTCTAGTGATAGCAAAAAAGAAATGAAGATTATATGGAGTCAGCCCGACCCAGTAAATGATAAACATGATAAAGGTACGGGAGAAATAAATCATATGGGCTGCAAAAAATATATGGAAACACGCTCGCCTGGTAAAAAGTTCCACGCTCGCTTGCCATAAACCTGAGAGCATGGAATTAACATTTGTAATGGCATACCAAAATTTGAGATTACGACACTTGCTACATGGAAATTTATCCGGTAGGTGGTTGAACATAGTGGTGTGGGTCCTTGCACGAGGGCACGTGCTGGAGCATTTCACTATACGCAGCACTCATTCGTCCATGTTAGCTGATTTCTTCACAGGACTTAAGAAACAACATCAAGGATATCCTCATTCATTTCGCAGTCCGTTGCTTGCTTGCTTTCGAAGAACATACAACCACCTAATCTAGTGTAGTTCTGGTTCAATTGAATACTGATCTTTGGAATGGGCCTTTGGGTTCTAATTCACTCTATTGATAAGATGATCAAGCTGTATTATTATGATAGCATGTTTAGCTTTTTTTTTTATGGAAGTACACACCCTTTATCAGTATAAAGTACAGTTCCAGCTAGCTCAGAATATCAGTTCAGTTGAAGACTTTCAGACATCAGCAGGGTTCCTCGCTATCGACCTCTTGTTCATGTTTCAGTTCCGCGTTTCCTTTAGGGTGACTCTAGGCCAGGACTAGTTCAGCAGCCTTTTGGTACCCTATCATAGCATGCAATGTCGACGTCCTGGGTTCGATTTCGTCATTCTTCAGCGACACACTCTGTAGGTGTTATGTAGAGTTTTTTCACAAATAAGCATGCATATGAATAAAAAGTCTATTTTATTTGGTGTCGAATTGTTTCTACCTCCTCTTCTAATTCCTGTGCACAAAACAAGCCTCGATAAGTCTAGTAAAATCCCAGATATGAGACATAAATATTTCACCTATTATGGGTAGTACAGGCAAGCAGAAGCTACCCAAGAGGTAGTTCCTGTCACAACTCCACTCAAAAACTAAAAACAAATGCACAGCCAGAAACGTGAGACAAAGCTCACACAAATCAATGAATTAACTTGCTCAATTACATCACACTTATATAGAAAACTGCACTCACCTAATCTTCCTGAAGACGAGGAAACAAACCTGAATATGTGCAACCAATTCCTAAATTAACACTCTCGTTCAACCACTCAAAACTAATTCTATTTCTGCATTATTCTCACATCCTCCCTTAATGGAGAAATGGATTTTCTACAATACCTAATTGACTTCTAAAAACTTCAAATTTGATTTTACCAAGGGGCTTAGTAAATATATCAGCCACATTATCCTTGGTATTACAAAATATCAATTCAATTTCATTCGACTCAATTTTCTCACGTACAAAGTGGTACTGTAACTGAACATGTTTTGTTCTAGCATGGTAAACTGGATTATGTGCTAATTTGATAGCACTCTGATTATCACAATTGATACATGTTGAACCACTTTGCGCTTCTTCAAGATCTACAAGAATTCTCCGCAACCAAATAGCTTCACAGGTGGCATTGGTCAAAGCTTTGTACTCTGATTCTGTTGATGATAAAGAAACAGTTGGTTGTTTCTTACTACTCCAAGATACGACCCCTGATCCAATATGAAATGCATAGCCAGAGGTAGACCGTCTGTCATCTAGATTTCCTGCCCAATCTGAATCAGAAAAACTTGTCAGTGCAACATCAGATTCATCAGTATACATAATACCTAAATTCACTGTTCCCTTTAAGTATCGGAGAACTTTCTTTGCAGCATTCCAGTGATTTCCTG
This sequence comes from Pinus albicaulis, assembly GCA_034641835.2. Taxonomy (NCBI): domain Eukaryota; kingdom Viridiplantae; phylum Streptophyta; class Pinopsida; order Pinales; family Pinaceae; genus Pinus; species Pinus albicaulis. The sequence goes on from CM076577.1 coordinate 414,317,635, forward strand.
AAGGCTTAGCCATGAATTGACTAAGGATACTGACTGAGTATGCAATGTCTAGTCTGGTAGTGGTGAGATAGTTCAAACTTCCCACTAACTGACGATATAATGTTCCATCTGCCTCTTTCGATCCATCTTCTTTGTACAACTTTGCATTCTGTTCTAAGGGAGTTGACATAGCTTTGCAATCTGTCATATTGAACTTTTTAAGAATCTCCTTTGTATATTTTCTTTGAGTGATCAAAGTTTTACCAGGCTCTCTCCATACCTCAATTCCTAAAAAGTAATGCAATTCACCCAAATCTTTCATTTCAAATTCCTGTGACAACTGAACTTTAATTTCTTCAATTAACTTGTGAGCACTGCCTGTTATAATGAGATCATCCACATACAAAGATATTAAAGCAACATTTCCTTTTTCATCTTTCTTAACATACAAGTTAGGATCATTTTTGCTTTTCAAAAATCCATTCTGAAGAAAGAAGGTATCAATCTTTACATACCATGATCTCGGCGCCTGTTTCAAACCATATAATGCCTTTCTTAACCTGCAAACCAGATGCTCCTGTCCCTGTTTGACAAACCCTTCAGGTTGAACCAAATAAACTTCTTCCTTTAAATCACCATTTAGAAAAGCAGATTTGGCATCCAATTGATGTATATTCCAATTATGTTTTGTGGCTAAGGCAATCAGTAATCTAATTGTATTCAACTTAGCTACTAGTGCAAAAGTGTCTTCATAATCAATTCCCTCCTTTTGAGCATATCCTTTTGCTACTAATCTTGCCTTAAATTTATCAATTGTACCATCTGCTTTAAATTTCGATTTGTACAACCATTTGCTTCCAATTGGAACTTTATTTTCAAGAAGTTCCACTAATTCCCATGTTTGATTTTTCATAAGAGAAGCATACTCATCATTCATAGCATTTATCCATTGTTCATGTTGTTTAGCTTGTAGATAATCAATTGGTTCTTCAACATTCATTATATTAGACATTAAGGCATAATCTCTATACCTTGCAGGAAGCTGAGTTTGTCGAGATGACCTTCTTGGCGCTTCAATGCCTGTGGGTGTCCCATCCATGATTCGTCGGCTTTGAGGTGAATCACCCCCTTGTGATGACTCACTGCTGCTGGATGTGCTCATACTGCTCTCATCCTGATCCTGTACTTGTACCTGTACCTGTTCTTGTTCCTGCTTAATCAAAGTATCAAGTTTGATATGTGCATCATTAGATATATGCCATGCATCATTCTTTGTATTACTTTTATCAGCCTGCTCATGAAACAACACATCACGACTTGCAAATAGTTTATGGGAACTTGGATCAAACAATTTATAGGCTTTCTGATCCGCACAATACCCAATGAAAACACACTTGATTGACTTGGCATCAAGTTTTCTTCTGTTAGCCTTAGGAATATGAGCAAAAGCAGTACATCCAAAGACTCTGAAATGACTCACATTAGGTTTATAACCATGAAGAACCTCAAAAGGAGTTTGAAAAACTAATTTCTTAGTGGGACATCGATTCTTCAGATAAACAGCAGTATTAATGGCTTCTGCCCAGAAACCATTAGAGATGTTCTTACCTTGCAGCATACTACGAGCAGATTCCACCAAGGTTCTATTCCATCGCTCAGCAACACCATTTTGCTGAGGGGTATGTGGCACTGTGAACTGTTGTTGAATTCCATTAGTTTTACAATAGGTGTTAAATGCTTTTGACTTATATTCACCCCCTTGATCAGATCTGAGTATTTTAATGTACTTACCTGTTTGTTTTTCAACCATAGTTCGAAACTCTTTAAAATACTCAAATATGTCACTTTTCCTTTGAATGAAATAGACCCAGGTATACCTAGATCTATCATCAATAAAAATAACAAAGTATGAAGCACCACCAAGAGACCTAGTTTGCATAGGTCCACATACATCACTGTGAATTAATTCAAGTATATCATACTATCGTTTCTCGGTATGAACAGGAAACTCTTCTCTATGTTGCTTACCAAGTGCACAAGATTCACATGGTAAATGTTCACACTTCATAACAGGAAGACCTTCAACCATTGATTTCCTTTGCAACAACGATAAATCATTGTAATTTAGGTGCCCATACCTGTGATGCCATAATTCTGCTGTCGATGTCTCTTTGGATGTCAATGCAACATGGCGCTTCACTGTCACATCCAATCTGTATAAACCTCAAACTCTGGTACCTGTTGAAACAACCCTGTAGTGGTCCTGAACATCTTTTACAATACACCCCAATTTACCAAATTCAACTTTTAAATGATTATCAGTGATAGTGGAAACATATATCAAATTCTTTTTGAGAGCAGGTACATACATCACATTATGAATCTGTCGCATTTGTCCATTAGGTAAGTACACATTTATTATGCCATAGCTTTGAACTTTAAGTGACCTGTCATCTCCTAGGTAAATGTGTGTGCCATTAGATTTCTCATAATATTTATCATACCATTCTTTATTACAAGTCATGTGTGCTGATGCACCAGAATCTATGAACCAAGCATTCTCATCATCAGTTTCAGCAGACAATGCAACATCAGAAAGAAACAACTTAAGATTTTTAAATCCATCAGTCACTGAGGTGTCTCTGTTTATGTAATTCCCATTATGCCTTCTATGTCTTTGATTTGATTCATTATTCTTTCTCCTATAGCAATCTTTAGCCAGATGTCCAGGTTTTCCACAATAATCACATTCAATGTTCCTCTTAACATAAGAATCAGGAGGTGCCATACCTTTCTGCTTTGCTTGAAACCGGCCTCTGTTCCTGTCCCATGGTCTCCCTCGGAATGGTCTTTTGCCTCTTGCAGTCAAAGCCAAATCAGAACCATTTGACTCCAGTTCAAAAATTTTCATTCGCTCTTCTTCTTGAAGAAGAATTCCAGCCAATTCTTCAAATGTAGGAGGTGTCGGTCTAGCTGAGAATTTGTAAGAAAAAGTGTCGATAACCCTGCCACCGCAACTCTTCAGGGTTTGAATTCTCAACCTGACGCGAGCTGCAGCTGCATCGAAATGGAAGCTCGACAGGAGGACACTTCGGACATGGACTTGGAGGCCTCTGGGATGTGCATTGACGGCGCGAAGGAAGACGAAATGTTACAGAATGCGAATGCCATGACTGTCGAGGAAGTTGTGAAGAGAAGGTCTCACAGAATGAAGCAGTGCCTTGCGAAGCTTTACAGGAGGCATTATTGGGCTCTTATGGAGGAGCTCAGGTTTAAGTATAAGGAGTATTATATGAAATACAGGAAGAGCGGGGGGTTTGAAGACGAGGCCATGAAACAAATGGATCAACACATGGAGGGGGTGGATGAGAGAAGTGAACCACATGGGTCTGCAGAACAGGGTATTCCTAGACCAGAAAAAGGAATTGAGATTCCAGAATGTTATTTTCAGGGCTGCTAGAGACAGGGCTGGGCTTAACAGTCATAGCCAGGAAGGCACCGATGCCAGTAATAGCCGGAGCTGGCTTAATTGAGCTACTCAACTGTGGATGCTGGGCTATTAGGCTTTGAGGTAATGATATTGACTGTATACTATTGATTGTATATAACATCATAACTTTCTCCATATTCAATACATGGGACAACTAAACAAGTTGGAGTGATACGAGCTGTTTGTAGTTTGTCTGGGAGAAAATTGGGTTTTGGTAGAAGGTATGTGCTAGTTCCCGTGGGTTTCAATAGAACACTTTGGTGGTTTCTCCAGTCCTTTTTGAACATTTAGGGAGAGCTCGCAGCAAAGCGAATTTCAGTGGCAGCATCCCCGCTAGTTTCCATTCCATCCACCTCGTCCATACGACAAGATCATGGCGTTATGGAAAAAGTACATACAGTAAGAACATGCACTAAAATTCTGCTATGCATTCAATAAAGTTGCTCTCTACTCTTTTTTATTCTGCATTAGGATTAGTCTGGATTTTTCTTTTCTTGAAACTTTTGGAACTTCTTGACATTCCATCTTCATTAATTCTTCCAGGTTCAAATTTTGAATTCTGCCATGTTCAAAATTTGAATTGAATCAGAGGCCAGCTCTAACATGTAAGATCAGCGCCCTTATCCTGAGATCTCGATGGCGTCAATGACAAGATGTAGATCTTATATTTCAGCATATATGAAGTTATATAGAAGGGCACAAAATTTGAGTTCTTTGTGGCATCAATGAACAATATTTTTCCTGTAAGTAATTTCGACGAATGTAATGAATGTTCCTCTGGCCTTGACTATTTTGGTAATTTCTCTGGGCTCCTTCAATTTTAGTAAGATTCTGGGCCTTTTGCTCTGCTGTGAATTAAAGGTCGTGTAGGTCTGTAGTAATTTCCTGAGATTCAGCGGAAACCGTGGAGAATGTGATGTACAAGCATGTATTTTGCTCTATATTTCTAATAATTTTAGAGGCATTGTAACTCCAGGCGTTGTATTGGGCATCTTTGAATGCAACAACTCAAAAGACTACGGTACCCTATGGGATTTTGTATTTTTTGGAATTTCTCCCAAACTTTTTATAAATGACAATGTATGGTTTAGTTTTGAAGTTATTTAAATGATCAAGAGATTTAATTGTTCGAAATTTGTATGCTTCTATTTTGAAATTATTTAACTGGTTTGTTAAGTGGAAAAAATGAATATATTTAAGCTTTACCCTCCTCAAAATTAGAGAGGGGGAGCAAATGAGGGAACTCAGGGGCAAGGAGAAGACATTCAGAGAGACATTAAATCCAAAGAGAGTAGAGATATGAGAACCTAAACAAACATAAATGTGAGTATAATGCTACCATTTTCAACTATAAATATTTTTGGGGAAATTTGAGTGATTACACTAATTTTTGGGTGTCTAAATATGTGCAAATCATGGATTGAAACAATGATGGTGTGTTTTGAGTTCTTTAAAATTGAATTTTGCATGCCAAATACTCATTGACGAGCTCTAAAACCTAGCTGAGAAATAGGACTCATGAATTGATACATGTTGGGAAAACATGAGAAATAATGGGCAAGTAATTCACCGAAAAACTATAAAGCAATAAAGGTCTCCTTGTAGTCACTTTTGTCCACCCAAGAGAACCCATTGGCCACACATGTGGCCTTGTCTTTCTCGATTCTTATGTCTGCTACTTTATTCACCTTCTAGATCCATCTGGAACCTACCACTAATTTTTCCTCTAGTCTTGGGACCACTTCCCAAACACATAAACCTTGAATAGAGATTATAACATAACAATAGTGTAAGCAGATCAAAAAACCATATCACAAAAAATTTCACCATTATCTCATTCCTTTTTCCATTCTCTGTAGACCCTAGGTCAGAATCACATCATATTTATTACCATGTTGGACATTTTACATTATGACAATTTTATGATGATGTTTACTATCTATTCACATCTTTCTTATATTACAAACTAGCTCTCAAAGTCTAGAGTTGGGCTAGACCAATAAAAAAAACTTGGATTGTTTGAGTAATCTAGAATGGACATATTGTAGAACATAGTTATGAACCATGGACCTAAACTTCAATATTTTTAGTTTTTTATGTCATACATTGATGGACCTTCATAATTAACTAGATGACTGGTTAATCTACTAGTGTGAATCACCTTTTTTTTAGTGATAATGGATAAGACATAAGAAGCTATGTAAAGGGTTCAATAACACTTTGTTGTATTTTAAGCACAAGCACAATATTTAGTTGTGTAAAACAAATTACACTAGCAATTGCATAACAAGAAACAAGAGAGAATGAAATTGCATTGAAAAACACCAAGTAGCTCAAGAGATCAATTTCAATTACTTCATAACAATTGTGTGCATTATTTATTGACATGAATACATATTTATAATACTCCTTGAGAGAGAGAAAATGTACACTAGGTTGGGGTTCCATAGTGCATGCACACTAGAAAATAAAAAATAATTACCCTCAGTAGCTAGTAGCTTGGAATTAGAGGACGAGCCACTAAAATAGAGTGAAAATATAAAATAGAGACAACTAAATGCAAGTGGAGTAAAAAATAAGCTAGAACTAAAGTGTAGACTCCCTCGTGCAACTCCTAGCTCAGAAATAGAAAAAAGAAAAGAAAAGAAAATACTAAAAATGAAAGGATAAAGTTGATCTTAAACGAATAAGGTTTAGGATAGGGTAATCTCCCAAGATAAGAAAGGAAATGTGCATTTATGAATGGAAAGGTGAGAGAATATGAAATTCTTACTAATTGATAGGAAATAGCCATATCACTACCTATTCAACACCCAATCATTTCCACATATCATCGTAAGTGTCACTCGTAGTTAAAAATAGACTTATTAAAAAGAAGAAAATGTCAAAAATAGAATATGATTCCAACTAATAGGGAATCTCTTCTAGTAAAATAAAGGTGGTGACATATATGGAAGAGGGTCAAATGAAGTCCTAAACCGCACAACACTTATAAATGTCATAAATGTGACTATATATTTTGTTAAATCAATAAACTTGTATTTTTTTCTTTGAAAAAAAACAACTTTTCATAAGGAATTTCTATTTATTTAATTAGAAAAATTATGTAGATTTTTTTTTTAATAAATACAAATTATGTTAAAATATATATGATTAATTGATAAACATTTTATTCTTCCATAATGAGATCCATATACTTTCCCATTTTATTTTTCATAAAAATTTTTCATTTAACTTCTATATGGAAAAGTTTATAACATAGAGTTTACATACATATCATATTAAAATTTTAAATATTTGTCACATCAATAATCTTTTTTACCTTTAAACTCAACAAAACTATGATGATATTGGAACATTTTTTTTAATATTTTTATAATATAATAGAACTTTACAAAATTCCAAATAATATCATACTTTTAAGTTTCATAAACCATTTTAAAATTCATCATCATCGTTATCATTAAAAATGTATATTAATTTAATTTTTAGAAAAGAAACATTTCTAAGTAAAAAATAACTACAAATTTGTCATTAAAAAAATAAATTTTTTAATAATATTTATCATCATTATATTTTTAATAATATTTAGCATCATTTTCATTAAAAATATATATTAGTTTTATTAAAAAAAAAACATTTCTAATTAAAAAATAACTACAAATTTCTCATTAAAAAATAAAAAATTTAATGAAAAGTTAAAATTATTTCCTATTTTACAATTACACCAAAAATATATAAAGTTAAAATCTTTTTTCCATATTACTTCACTATTAATAATATTCTTTTTTTCATTTCACCTTTAAAAAAATTCTCTCCTTGCACATGAGTACCTGAATTTACTCGTCCTCTCTAATTTTGACAAAGGTAAAGCTTAAATATATTATTTTTTTTACTCTCCAAATCAATTAAATAATTTCAAAACGAAAGCATACAAATTTCGAAACAATTAAATCTCTTTATCAATTAAATAACTTCAAAACTAATCCATACAAACTTATTGTCATTTATAAAGAGTTTGGGAGAAATTCCAAAAAATACAAAATCCCATGGGGTACCGTAGTCTTTGAGTCTTTGAGTTCTTGCTTTCAAAGACACCCAATACAACGCCAGAGTTACAATGCCTCTAAAATTATTACAAATACAGAGAAAAATACATGCTTGTACATCACATTCTCGGTTTCTGTTGAATCTTAGGAAATTACTACAGACCTACACGACCTTTAATTCACCTCAGAGCAGAAGGCCCATAATCTTACGCAAGTTGAAGGAGCCCAAAGAAATTACCAAAATAGTCAAGGCCAGAGGAACATTCATGGCATTCGTCAAAATTACTTACAGTAAAAATATTGTTCATTGATGCCACAAAGAACTCCAACTTTGTGCCCCTCTGTATAACTTCAGATACGCTGAAATATAAGATCCACATCTTGACAGTGATGCCATTGAGATATTAGGATAAGTGTGTTGATCTTACATGTTAGAGCTGACCTGCCGAATCGCTAGAGCTAGAGGAATCGGAAATGTTCGAGCACAATGGAAACATACACCACTGGAGCTTGCTGAATTACACGAGCCTAATGTTGAAATGTCGTAATAGAAAGGTATTCTATGGAAATATAAATTGGGCACCAATTCAATTCAAATTTTGAACGTGGCAGAATTCAAAATTTGAACTTGGAAGAATTAATGCAGTGGAGGAGGGGTGATGGGACTGGGGTTCATGGGCAGGGGAGGGTGGCTGGCGGAGGAAGAGGGTGGCGTATGGTGGTGGGCCAGAGGATGGAGTGAGTAGAGGGAGAAAAACGGAACAATGACGGAGAGGGTCGGGCCGGAGCGGGGTGATCGGCCGGAAGGGCACGACCGAAAGTGTCAAATCACCTTCCGGTTTGTCCTAGGTTTAGCCTCTTCCTTTCTCTCGTGAGTCACACACTGAAGAAGCTGCAACATGCATTCACAATTTATTAAGGCCCAGAGAAGGCTCTTGTTTCATATGCGCCACTGTAAACACCCACAATATATGCCACTGTAGACACCCACAATACAATAAGGCCCAAAGAAGGCTCCTGTTTCATATATGCCACTGTAGACACCGCAACAACATGTAGTACCTGGCGCTGCAATAACATGCACCACCTCAATAAAATGCACCACCTGGCAACTTCAACATTGCACAACTTACTTTAGCTGAGCATTATAACATTTGGGAATTACTCAAGACTAAAGCTATGAAAATAACATAGCAAAAAGACTGCGGAAATAACATCTGACATTAATCTACATTGTGAACATACACCAAAAATTAAAAAAAAAACATAATATATGTTCTGCACGAGGAAGAGGCCAATGATGGCAAAAATTTTGTGCCTAAAAAAATGATTAAAGTGTTGGATTGCTCAGTTAAATGTTTTTCTAGAAGGATCACTGAGTTAAATGATTATGGCCATGATGCACTCAAGTGCCATGAGATCGAAGTTGTGGTGGTGGACATATCTGTATAGCGCATCAACCCCTGGAATAGCCACCGCCTGCCGATATTCGAACCGGGGCTGGAGGATGTCGTCCAGGTCTGCCGCTGCAAGAATCTCTTCTTCAACTCCAACAGACAAACTGTTGAGATTGTGCATATTAGTTTGGCTACAATCTCATGGATAATGCCAACAATAGGATTTGTTCCAAATCTGAAGGCATCAAATCCTGAAGATGAGATATCAATCTTATTTTCTTGTGATAGGATGGAATTGAATTTAATATTAAGTTTTCTTCTACATCTATAAATTGTAAGCCCGTAGAGGTAAAAGATATATGAGGGATGAGGAAGAGGAAGTGCAGATGTGAGAAATATGTTGTTTTAATCTCTTGTTGAATAATAATAAAGGCGATACCTTTGTTTGGTGGATGTAGCCCAGATTGGTTGGGTGAACCACGTTAAATCGTTGTCTCTATTTCATGCTCTGTGTGTGAATTTATTTAATTTCTACTGTGCATACTCTAACAATTGGTATCGGAGTGTGTTGTTCACTGCAGAGGCAGAGTTTGCTGATATTGCGACTTTGGAGATCGTGAGAGTGCTGCCTACCTGAGGAGTGTTGTGTGAGACGTTCTCTGCTTTTACAAATCGCAAAACAGTCTCAGCTCTTTTCTGAATCAAAGATATTAATTACGCATAATTCAATTATGGGCTCAGCATTTAGCTTAGCCATATTGGGTGTACAGAATGTTTGATGCATATAATCTTGCCCGACGTGCTGTAGATTCGTCAATACCGTTGTTTGGAAGATGGTTCAATGAATGTGGTTACTTGTGGTCAAAAACGCTTTCGTTTGCATCAGTGCTGGATCAATTAGGATGCCATGTGCGCAGGTTCAGATTATTCAAGAAGCTACTCTATTACACATTCCAAAGGATGCATTTGGGTTTCAGGCAAAGATCCGATGTTGATCTGCATGGCTGTGTTAGCGCAGAGCAGAACTGTGGGATTGCAATACCATTGTTTCATTACGTGCAGAGCCGTGAGTTGTAGGTTGAACCGCGCGTGAGGGTTGTTAGCAATTCTGTGTTTGCTTATATAATAAATTATATCATGATGATTACAATTATTATTGACATGTACTGTATTGCTAGTTGCTTGTATTTGCATAATGATTGAGTACCACTAAGCAACAAAACACCTACGTCGTTCTGCATTTTTTAATTGACATCATCTGGTGTTGTTTCTGTTGTTAAATATGTCAAAAAATCAAAGTGCTGGGTTTGAGATCGAGAAGTTTAATGGAAGAAATAACTTCGAAATCTGGAAAGTCAAGATGCACGATTTACTCGTACAACAAGGTGTGGCGAAGGCACTTTTGGGAAAAAATAAACAATCTTTCTCCATGACAGATGACGAATGGAGAGACATCGATGACAGAGCACTAAGCGTCATACGATTGTGTTTGGCGGATGATGTTTTATTTAACATCGCGTCACATTAGGAGAATTTTGAGGTCTAAAACGGGCCTCCTAAGAAAAATGTACAATCAAAATTCACTTTATGAGAACCAATTAGATTTTAGGGGATGACATCATCTCTAATGGTTTATGTGACATTGCTTGAGTTAAAAGTGCTTACTTGTCACATTCTCAATGGTGGATAAAAACTCATGGTCAACCATGGTAGTGCTCTAAGTACTTTTAAAGTCAAAGTCAAAGTACTCATAATAAATTTCATTTCACACTTTTTGAATAAAAATATATTATTGTCATTTCATATTTCTTCAAAGAAACAATGCATATCCCTATACATTTATTTGATTATATTATATTATATTATTTTTATATAGTATATTAATTACATGTTATTATACAATTTAAATAATATAAAATTTAATTAATAACATATAATATAATTAAGAATTTATAAATTTATATTTATATTTTATTTTAAGTTATTTAAGTACAAAGAACAAATGCATTAGTTGTTTAATGATAATGATTTTTTTTTTAAAACTCATTCTTATTTATAGTCACATCAATACAATTTTTTTATTAATTTTATTTTGGTACAAATTTTGAATTGAATTTAACTATGGTTACATTGGTTGTGGTGCAAAAAGTGAATTGAAAATTCATAAATATTATTTTATTGGTTTAACTATTATTTTATTATTTCCTTAGGAGGCCTATTTTAGACCTCAAAATTCCCCTAATGAAGAAAACAACCGCTGGTCTATGGAAAAAGCTAGAAACACTGTACATGACTAAATCCTTAACCAATAGGATTTTTCTGAAAAGACAGTTGTATAGCTTGCGCATGAAGGAAGGTACAACAATAACCGATCATTTGAATACTTTTAATACTCTCTTGGTGCAGTTAGATAGCATAGAAGTAAAATTTGATTCAGAAGATAAAGTTGTAACTTTATTATGCTCTTTGCCTGAGTTATGGGATCATTTTGTTACTTCTATAAGTCTTAGTTCATTAGAAACCCTTGAATTTGATGATGTTGTTGGAGTTATGCTGTCTGAAGAAACCAGAAAAAGGTCAAATTTAGAAACCTCTACATCAGAAGCAATGATGGTTAGAGATCGATCTAAAGAAAAATGCTTCAGTCAGAAAAACAACTCTCAGTCAAAATCAAAAGGGAAGAAGAGTAAGCTAAAATGCTGGTTTTGCGGCAAAACGGGACATTTGAAGAAGGACTGTTGGAAGAGGCAAAAAACATCCAAAGGAGACTCTTCAACAGAAAATAAATAGGCAACCACGATAGATACAAGTTCAACATCTGGTTCAGGTATAAGGTATGAAGTTTTGTCAGTTAAATTTTCAAATCATGATCAACATTGGCTGTTAGATTCTGGTGCGTCCAATCACATGTGCATTCATAAAGAGTGGTTTAAATCTTAGAAGTCAATCAATGATGGAGTAGTTTACATGGGCAATTATTTCTCATGTAATTTTGTGGGAATTGGGAGCATCCATATTAAAATGTTTGATGGGACAATCAAAATCTTAACTATTGTAAGACATGTGCCTGGACTCAGAAAAAATCTTATTTCTCTAGGAGTGTTAGACATAAATGGATATAAAACTTTTATTCAAGGTGGAGTAATGAAAATTTACAAAGGAATCTTATTAGTAATGAAAGCAAAAAAGACTGGAAATCTTTTTCAGTTAGAAGGAAGAAAAAAGTCAGATCATGTTTCAAATGTATCTGAAAATGAAAATGATTCTATTCGACTATGACATCAATGGTTGGGCCATATGAGCGAAAGAGGATTCAAAATTTTATTTGATCGTATGTTACTTCCTAGTTTAAAATCTTCTAAGTTAGATTTCTGCAAACATTGTATTTATGGGAAACAAAGCAAGCAGAAATTTAAAACTGGAAAACATACTAGCAAAGGAATCCTTGAGTATATCCATTCTGATGTTTGGGGTCCATCTCCTACAATCTCATATGGAGGATCATCATATTTTGTATCTTTTATAGATGATTTCTCTAGAAAAGTATGGGTCTACATGTTAAAAAGAAAGTCTGATGTATTCACAGTTTTCAAGCAGTTTAGAGCATTAGTAGAAAATATCACTAGAAGAACCATTAAATGTTTAAGAACTGACAATGGTGGTGAGTTTACCTCAAAGGAATTTGATAATTATTACAAGGAAGTTAGGATCGAAAGGCATAGAACTACTGTATATACTCCTCAGCAAAATGGAGTTGTTGAACGCATGAACAAGACTTTCTTAGAAAGAGCAAGAAGTATGCTAAGTAACGCCAATTTACAGAAGGAATTATGGACAGAAGCAGTATCTATGGCTTGCTATTTGATAAATCGATCACCATCAATTGCAATAGGATGCAAAATTCCTCAAGAGATATGGAAGGGTCATCCTTGTGATTATTCTAAACTGAAAGTTTTTGGTTGTGATGCATATGCTCTAATTCCGAAACATCGACGTTTTAAATTAGATCCTAAATAAAAAAGATATATCTTTGTTGGATATGGTGATGGGATTAAGGAATACAGGTTGTGGGATCTTACAACTCACACGATCATCATTAACAAAGATGTTAAATTCAATGAATTTTCACTCGATAATCCAGATGTAGATATTAAATTGAAACAGGAAAATGTACCTAAGTTTCAACATATTCAGTTTGAAACCAGTTCAAATAATGAAGATAGTAAAGATGAACAAGTTTTAGATGAAGATCATGAAGAAATTCCTACATATAATAATCAGCAAATTGTGGAAGAACCAGAAACATCTTTAAGAAGGTCCACGAGAATCAGACATCCTCCTAAAAGGTATGATGATTATGTTACTTCAGTTGCTTTAACTGCTAATGATGATGAACTTTTATGCTATCAGGACGTTGTAGAAGGTTCTAACAGTGATAAGTGGAAAGAAGCTATGAAAGATGAGATGATGGCATTATACAAGAATGCTACATGGGACCTCGCAGAACTTCCTAATGACATAAAAATTGTAGGATGTAAATGGGTTTACAAATTGAAAAGGGGTGTTGATGATAAAGAAGACAGGTATAAAGCGAGGCTGGTTGCGAAAGGTTTTTCTCAGAAAGCAGGAATTGACTTTCATGAGATATTTTCACCAGTTGTTAAATTGTTTCAATTCAAGTTGTGTTAGCATTAGTTGCATTACTTGATTTAGAATTACATCAACTAGATGTTAAGACTGCATTCTTACATGGAGATTTAGATGAAGAGATTTATATGGAACAACCTGAAGGGTCTGTTCAAAATCGCAACAGGAAATTTGTCTACAGGCTCAAGAAATCATTGTATGGTCTGAAGCAGTCGCCTAGACAATGGTACAAGAAATTTGATTCTTTCATGATGAGCCAAAGTTATATAAGAAGTGAATATGATCATTGTATTTACTTTAAGAAATTAAGTAAAGACATATTCATTATCTTAGTATTATATGTTGATGATATGCTTTTAGAAATCATTGTATGGTCTGAAGCAGTCGCCTAGACAATGGTACAAGAAATTTGATTCTTTCATGATGAGCCAAAATTATATAAGAAGTGAATATGATCATTGCGTTTACTTTAAGAAATTAAGTAATGACATATTCATTATCTTAGTATTATATGTTGACGATATGCTTTTAGCAAGCAAAAGCATAAGTGAGATCAATAGGTTAAAGGCTCAGATGGCTAGGACGTTTGATATGAAAGATCTAGGAGCAGCGAGACAAATTTTGGGCATGGAGATTTTCAGAGACAGGAGCAATGGTAAGTTGTGGTTATCACAACAAAAGTATATTGAGAAAATACTCTTAAGGTTTGATATGAACAATGTGAAGCCAGTTTCAGTCCCTTTAGCTTCCCATTTTAAGCTTTCTTCAAGTTTATGTCCTAATACAAATGAAGAAAAGGAATATATGTCTCGAATACCATATGCTAATGCAGTAGGAAGTTTGATGTATGTGATGGTTTGTACATGACCAAATATTTCACATGCAGTTGGGGTTGTCAGTAGGTATATGACAAATCCAGGGAGAGAACACTAGGCAGCAGTGAAATGGGTGATTCGGTATTTGAGAGGCACAAGTGATTATTGTATCACTTATAACAGAAGTAGTGAATTTGTTTGCGGATATGTTGATTCCGATTTGCGGGTGATTTGGATAAGAGAAGGTCAACTTCAGGGTATGTCTTTACTCTTGCAGGTGGAGCTATTAGCTGGATGTCAAAGCTACAAAACATTGTTTCTTTATCCACTACAGAAGCAGAATACATAACTGCTTCACATGCTTGCAAAGACCAGTTTGGTTGAAAGGTTTGTTTGGTGAGTTTGGTAGGTTGCAAGACAACATAAAGTTATTTTTTGATAGTCAAAGGGCAATTCATTTGGCTAAAAATTCAGCCTATCATAGTAAATCAAAGCATATATCTATAAAGTACCATTTTGTAAGACAAGTTATCACTAAACGGGGAGTATCTCTTGAAAAAGTGCATACAAAGGAAAACTGTACAAACATGTTCACGAAACCAGTTTTATTAGAGAAGCTACAATGGTGTCTGGCTTCTCTTGGCTTGCAGAAAAAATGAAAATAATAACAGGGACAAGGTATTAGGTTAATTGTTGTTAAGGTGAAGATGGTTGAGATTGTGCATATTAGTTTGGCTGCAAATCTCATGGATAATGCCAACAATAGGATTTGTTCCAAATCTGAAGGCATCAAATCCTGAAGATGAGATATCAATCCTATTTTCTTGTGATATGATGGAATTGAATTTAATATTCAGTTTTTTTCTACATCTATAAATGATAAGCCCATAGTGGCAAAAGATATATGAGGGATGAGGAAGAGGAAGTGCAGATGTGAGAAATTTGTTGTTGTAATCTCCTGTTGAATAATAAGAAAAGCGATACCTCTGTTTGTTGGATGTAGCCCAAATTAGTTGGGTGAACCACGTTAAATCGTTGTCTATATTTCATGCTTTGTGTGTGAATTTATTTAATTTCTGCTGTGCATACTCTAACAATTGGTATCGGAGCATGTTGTTCACTGCAGAGGTAGAGTTTGCTGATCTTGCGACTTTGGAGATCGTGAGAGCGCTGCCTACCTGAGGAGCACTGTGTGAGACGCTCTCTGCTTTTACAAATCACAAAACAGTCTCGGCTCTTTTCTGAATCAGAGATGTTAATTATGCATAATTCAATTATGGGCTCAACATTTAGCTTGGCCATATTGTGTGTACAGAATGTTTGATGCATATAATCTTTTCCGACGTGTTGTAGATTCGTCAATACCGTTGTTTGGAAGATGGTTCAATGAATGTGGTTACTCGTGGTCAAAAACACTTTCGTTTGCATCAGTGCTGGACCGATGAGGATGCCATGTGCGCAGGTTCAGATTATTCAAGAAGTTACTCTATTACACATTCCAAAGGATGCATTTGGGTTTTAGTCAAAGATATGATGTTAATCTACGTGGCTGTGTTAGCGCAGAGCAGAACCGTGGGATTGCAATACCATTGTTTCATTACGTGCAGAGCCGTGAGTTGTAGGTTGAATTGTGCGTGAGGGTTGTTAGCAATTTTGTGTTTGCTTATATAATAAATGATATCATGATGATTACAATTATTATTGACATGTATTGTATCGCTAGCTGCTTGTATTTTCATAATGATTGAGTACCACTAAGCAACGGAACACCTGCGTCGTTCTCTATTTTTTAATTGACTGCGTGTGGTGCTGTTTCTGTTGTTAAATATGTCAAAAACTCAAAGTGCTCGGTTTGAGATCGAGAAGTTTAATGGGAGGAATAACTTCGAACTCTGGAAAGTCAAGATGCACGATTTACTCGTACAACAAGGTGTGGCGAAGGCACTTCTGGGAAAATCCAAACAACCTTTCGCCATGACAGATGACGAATGGAGTGACATCGATGACAGAGCACTGAGTGGCATACGATTGTGTTTGGCGGATGATGTTTTATTTAACATCGTGTCAAAGAAAACAACGACTGGTCTATGGACAAAGCTAGAAAAACTGTACATGACTAAATCCTTAACCAATAAGATTCTTCTGAAAAGACAGTTGTACAGCTTGCGCATGAAGGAAGGTACAACAATAACTGATCATTTGAATACTTTTAATACTCTCTTGGTGCAATTAGATAGCATAGAAGTAAAATTCGATTCAGAAGATAAAACTGTAACTTTATTATGCTCTTTGCCTGAGTCATGGGATCATTTTTTTACTTCTATAAGTCTTAGTTCATTAGAAACCCTTGAATTTGATGATGTTGTTGGAGCTATGCTGTTTGAAGAAACCAGAAAAATGTCAAATTTAGAAACCTCTACATCAGAAACAATGATGGTTAGAGGTCGATCTAAAGAAAAACGCTTCAGTCAGAAAAACAACTTTCAGTCAAAATCGAAAGGGAAGAAGAGTAAGCTAAAATGCTAGTTTTGCGGCAAATCGGGACATTTAAAGAAGGATTGTTGGAAGAGGCAACAAACATCCAAAAGAGACTCTTAAACATAAAATAAAGAGGCAAACACGACAGATATAGGTTCAACATCCAGTTCAGGTATAAGTGATGAAGTTTTATCAGTTAATTTTTCAAATCATGATCAACATTGGCTGTTAGATTATGGTGCGTCCAATCACATGTGCATTCATAAAGAGTGGTTTAAATATTATAAGTCAATCAATGATAGAGTAGTTTACATGGGCAATGATTTCTCATGTAATGTTGTGGGAATTGGGAGCATCCATATTAAAATGTTTGATGGGACAATCAAAATCTTAACTGATGTAAGACATGTGCCTGGACTCAGAAAAAATCTTATTTCTCTAGGAGTGTTAGACACAAATGGATATAAAACTTTTATTCAAGGTGGAGTAATGAAAATTTACAAAGGAATCTTATTAGTAATGAAAGAAAAAAAGACTGGAAATCTTTTTCAGTTAGAAGGAAGAACAAATTCAGATCATGTTTCAAATGTATCTGAAAACGACAGTGATTCTATTCGACTATGACATCAATGGTTGGGCCATATGAGCGAAAGAGGATTAAAAATCTTATCTGATCGTATGTTACTTCTTAGTTTAAAATCTTCTAAGTTAGATTTCTGCAAACATTGTATTTATGGAAAACAAAGCAAGCAGAAATTTAAAACTGGAAAACATACTAGCAAATGAATCCTTGATTATATCCATTATGATGTTTGGGGTCCATCTCCTACAACCTCATATGGAGGATCATCATATTTTGTAACTTTTATAGATGAATTCTCTAGAAAAGTATGGGTCTACATGTTAAAAAGAAAGTTTGACGTATTCACAGTTTTCAAGCAGTTTAAAGCATTAGTTGAAAATATCACTGGAAGAACCATTAAATGTTTAAGAACTGACAATGGTGGTGAATTTACTTCAAAGGAATTTGATAATTATTGCAAGGAAGTTGGGATCGAAAGACATAGAACTACTGTATATACTCCTCAGCAAAATAGAGTTGTTGAACGCATGAACAAGACTTTCTTAGAAAGAGCAAGAAGTATGCTAAGTAACGCCAATTTACAGAAGGAATTATGGACAGAAACAATATCTACGGCTTGCTATTTGATAAATCGATCACCATCAACTGCAATAGGATGCAAAATTCCTCAAGAGGTATGGAAGGGTCATCCTTGTGATTATTCTAAATTGAAAGTTTTTGGTTGTGATGCATATGCTCTAATTCCGAAACATCAGCGTTCTAAATTAGATCCTAAATAAAAAAGATATATCTTTGTTGGATATGGTGATGGGATTAAGGGATATAGGTTGTGGGATCCTACAACTCACACGATCATCATTAATAGAGATGTTAAATTCAATAAATCTTCACTCGATAATCCAGATGTAGATATTAAATTGAAACAGGAAAATGTACCTAAGTTTCAACATATTCAGTTTGAAACCAGTTCAAACACTGAAGATAGTAAAGATGAACAAGTTTTAGATGAAGATCATGAAGAAGTTCCTACAGATAATAATCAGCAAATTGTGGAAGAACCAGAAACATCTTTAAGAAGGTCCACGATAATCATACATCCTCCTAAAAGGTATGATGATTATGTTACTGTAGTTGCTTTAACCGCTAATGATGATGAACCTTTATGCTATCAGGAAGCTGTAAAAGGTTTTAACAGTGATAAGTGGAAAGAAGCTATGAAAGATGAGATTATGGCATTATACAAGAATGCTACATGGGACCTCGTAGAACTTCCTAATGACAAAAAAACTATAGGATGTAAATGGGTTTACAAATTGAAAAGGGGTGTTGATGATAAAGAAGACAGGTACAAAGCGAGGCTGGTTGCGAAAGGTTTTTCTCAGAAAGCAGGAATTGAATTTCATGAGATATTTTCACCAGTTGTTAAATTGTTTCAATTCGAGTTGTGTTAGCATTAGTTGCATTACTTGATTTAGAATTACATCAACTAGATGTTAAGACTGCATTCTTACATGGAGATTTAGATGAAGAGATTTATATGGAACAACTTGAAGGGTTTGTTCAAAATCACAACAGGAAATTTGTCTACAGGCTCAAGAAATCATTGTATGGTCTGAAGCAGTCGCCTAGACAATGGTACAAGAAATTTGATTCTTTCATGATGAGCCAAAATTATATAAGAAGTGAATATGATCATTGTATTTACTTTAAGAAATTAAGTAATGACATTCATTATCTTAGTATTATATGTTGACGATATGCTTTTAGCAAGCAAAAGCATAAGTGAGATCAACAGGTTAAAGGCTCAGATGGCTAGGACGTTTGATATGAAAGATCTAGGAGCAACAAGACAGATTTTGGGCATGGAGATTTTCAGAGACAAGAGCAATGGTAAGTTGTGGTTATCACAACAAAAGTATATTGAGAAATACTCTTAAGGTTTGATATGAACAATGTGAAGCCAATTTCAGTCCCTTTAGCTTCCCATTTTAAGCTTTCTTCAAGTTTATGTCTTAATACAAATGAAGAAAAGGAATATATGTCTTGAATACCATATGCTAATGCAGTAGGAAGTTTGATGTATGCAATGGTTTGTACACGACCAGATATTTCACATGTAGTTGGGGTTGTCAGTAGGTATATGAAAATCCAGGAAAAGAACACTAAGCAACAATGAAATGGGTGCTTCGGTATTTGAGAGGCACAAGTGATTATTGTATCACTTATAACAGAAGTAGTGAATTTGTTTGCGGATATGTTGATTCCGATTTTGCGGGTGATTTGGATAAGAGAAGGTCAACTTCAAGGTATGTCTTTACTCTTGCAGGTGGAGCTATTAGCTGGATGTCAAAGCTACAAAACATTGTTGCTTTATCCATTACAGAAGCAGAATACATAGCTGCTTCACTTGCTTGCAAAGAAGCGATTTGGTTGAAAGGTTTGTTTGGTGAGTTTGGTAGGTTGCAAGACAACATAAAGTTATTTTGTGATAGTCAAAGTCCAATTCATTTGGCTAAAAATTCAGCCTATCATAGTAAATCAAAGCATATACCTATAAAGTATCATTTTGTAAGACATGTATCACTGAATGGGGAGTCTCTCCTGAAAAAGTGCATACAAAGGAAAACTGTACAGACATGTTCACGAAACCAATTTTATTAGAGAAACTACGATGGTGTCTGGCTTCTCTTGGCTTGCAGAAAAAATGAAAATAATAACAGGGACAAGGTATCAGGTTAATTGTTGTCAAGGTGAAGATGGTTAAGATTGTGCATATTAGTTTGGCTACAAATTTCATGGATAATGCCAACAATAGGATTTGTTCCAAATCTGAAGGCATCAAATCCTAAAGATGAGATATCAATCATATTTTCTTGTGATAGGATGGAATTGAATTTAATATTCAATTTTCTTCTACATCTATAAATGATAAGTCTATAGAGGCAAAAGATATATGAGGGATGAGGAAGAGGAAGTGCAGATGTGAGAAATCTGCTGTTGTAATCTTCTGTTGAAAAATAATAAAAAAAATACCTTTGTTTGGTGGATGTAGCCCAGATTAGTTGGGTGAACCACGATTAAATCGTTGTCTTTATTTCATGCTGTGTGTGAATTTATTTAATTTCTGCTGTGCATACTCTAACAGAAACACGTTGCGGAGATAGTGTAGCTGGACGCAAATGCTTTCTTGGCGCAGAGGATTTCGTTTGTGAATGCCATGTTAGCCGTCTGCGAGGCCACAGGGGTCGACGTGGCTGAAGTCGCGTAAGCCGTTTGGAAAGATTCTCGGATTGGATTTTGTTGGTCGTGCTTGCAGAAAGATATCTTGAATTTGGTGCACATCTGTGAATGCAATGGGTTGTCCCATGTTGCCAATTAGTGGAAGCAGGTTGTTCATATCAATTATAACCAGAAGAGCAGATTTGTGAACAGGGTCGTGTCGTCCATGTTCAATACCGTGTAGGGCAAGAAATTGCGTTCATATCAATTATAACCAGAAGAGCAGATTTGTGAACAGGGTCGTGTCGTCCATGTTCAATACCGTGTAGGGCAAGAAATTGCGTTCTTCAGGTTTGCGTTCAAGAAAGATACCGGGGATACTAGAGAAAATGCTGCCATTGATGTCTGCCATGGGTTACAGGTGGACAGGGCACAGCTGAGCATCTACGATCCACAGGTAACCGAGTATCAGATCCGAAGGGATCTTGCCACGAACTTGACAAGTTCGATTGGGATCACCCTCAGCATGTTGTGCCCAGCAGTCCCACCGCCTCTAAGCAGATCAGTGTTGTGGGGGATGCTTATGAGGCCACTAAGAATGCTCACGGGGTCTCTGTTCTCACTGAATGGGATGAGTTCAAGAACCTGGATTATGGTAAGATCTATGAGAATACTGAGAAACCCGCCTTCGTCTTCGATGGCCGCAACGCGGTCGATGCCGAGAAGCTGAGGAAGATTGGGTTTATTGTGTACTCAGTTGGGAAGCCTCTGGATCCATGGATCAACGATTTTCCTGCTGCACCTTCAAGTTGAGAGGCCCAGGGGACGGTAATTCTGATATCTGGATTCTTCTGTTTATTCAATTGAGATAAGCACGGCTAATCTTGGCACACACCCTTTGGTAATTCTGGTATCCATTCAATTGGGATTTGAGTCTTAGCATTCTTAGTACATCCCGTATAATTTTGACGTGCATTAAAATTTTGGTGTCTGCTCAATTTTTCTTTTTAAAAGCGTTTTGGAACTTCATTTGTTGGAGTTTTCTTGGCAATTCAAGTTTTGAGTGAATCTGAATTTCATTCTGGATAATTGGTGGTTGTCTTTTACTTTTCTGAATAATTGGTGGCTTCTGCATATGTAAAGGGAGGTGGTCGCATGGCACACTGTATCGATGATTCTATGAACTTCATATTGATTGGCTTATGAGAGAAATCGGTCATTGGGACTAGCCTAGGTTCACAATCGCCGATGGTTCCTCCAACGAGTCCGTCAACAACAACTTCTAGGTCGATTTGTGCCTGAACGGTGGAACCACCGACTTGCACCCGCTTTTTTGTTTTGTTGTTCCACGTTATTTCCACAGCGATCATAATAGTCTACATAATTGGGCTATCAAACTGCAAAATATCCGATCTGCGAGGGGTTTCCTGGCTGGTTCTAGCATGTGAAAAATGGGGAAGAATGGCGTGAGCCTCAAAAACTTCCCATTCTCTGCTTAATCAATGCGATCTAACTGGCCCACGTTTGTAGATTTGACTACACACAATTTTCTGTTTGCATTTTCGAAGGAGAATCGGCATCCACATCTTCAGAAAAATCATGATCTTCTTCATGAAGCCTGCAGGATGGATTTTCTTCATTTTTACATGATCCAAACCCTTCGTTATTTGGATTGATAGTGGCCTGGTTGTTGTAACTTTCACTATTTTTTGTAATTTCCATAGAATTTGCGCCACAGACTTTGACTTCTGACATTGCTGGGCAAGACAACCTGTTCATATATTACCTTATCAGGATTAATGCTGGTGTTTGATATTGAGAACGCAAACTGCTCCTTTTTCAAATCTGGGTTGTCTCTTTCGAACACTGTTTCATCATCTTCTAACAAATGGCTTGAAAACTCCTCTTCAATGGCGTTTTCAATTTCCAAGGGGCTGGAAGTGCCTTTTTAGTGCTGGTTTCATTTCCTTCAATAGGACGACCAGGACCCTATTCTATGTTGCCTTAGGAAGCATACAATTTTCTAATTTTATGAATGTTTGGCAGCTAGTCAGAGCCGTTGTCCCACTATGCACAAAATTCCTCCATAAAGTTTGCAAAAGGCACAAATATTCCTTTGCCACAGTTCAGGAATCAGTCTATTTTCCGCTGCTACAGTTCATGAACCAGTCTCTTGCACATCTCTTCAAACTTCGGGAAAAAAAAATCACCATAGTATCTTAATGAAGAAGGCCACTGCTCTTGCTGAACTTCATTCATGCCAAAAGGTGCTGCACCAATGAATCACCATATCAGTGGAATCTTCGAATTGTCTCTAGTTCTACATAAGGTGGTCATGGGTAACTTGAGCTTGTCATGGTATTAAATATTTTGTTTGAAGCTTCTGATGGGTTTCTATGTGTTCAGCTATTGTACCGTTGAAACTCCTTGTAAACTCCTTCCAAATTTTATTAGCAAGGGTCTGTTGTGTTCAGCTATTCTACAGTTGAAACTCCTTGTAAACTCCTTTCAAATTTTATTGGCAAGGGTTTGTGGTGTTCAGCTATTCTATAGTTGAAACTCCTTGTAAACTTCTTTCAAATTTTATTAGCAAGGGTTTGTTATGTGTTCAGCTATTCTACAATTGAAACTTGAGACTCCTTGTAATGTTCAAATTTTATTACCAAGCAAAGGCATTCACAAAATTTTACAAAATTTTTTGACAAAATTTTACAAATTTAGTTGTAACTGAATTGCTTAAAAGCCATTTAACTAACCATAAGAACTAACTATCACAACCATACAATTAACTCCTTGTAGAGTTCAAATTTTATTACCAAGCAAAGGCATTTACAAAATTAGTTGTAACTGAATTGCTTAAAAGACATTTAACTAACTATCGCAACCATACCATTATAATAAGTTGGATAGAACTTGATATTCAGTTCAGGAAGGAAGAATTATGCAACGAGGCAGAGCATCTTGACTATCACAACCATACGAATACAATAAGTTGGATAGAACTTGATTTTCAGTTTAGGGAGGAAGTATTATGCAAGCGGCAGAGCATCATCATTTTGTTTGGTATAGTAAATATTTTGTTTGAAACCTCTAATGGGTTTGTGTGTGTCAAATTTTATTAAGGGAGGAAGCATTATGCAAGAGGCAGAGCATCATCATTTTGTTTGGTATAGTAAATATTTTGTTTGAAACCTCTGATGAGTTTGTATGTGTCAAATTTTATTAGCAAGGAAAGGCATTTACAAAATTAGTTGTAACTGAATTGCTTAGAAGCCATTTCGCTAACCATAACAACTATCACAATCATACAAATACAATAAGTTGGATAGAGACCTATTGGTTATAACCAATGTATTTACAGTAATCAAGTCATCGATAACCCCTATAATCACTGTAAGTATAGCCCCTTATTCATCGATAACAAGCATGTTACAGTTTTCTCTATGTATAATGACCTGTAAAATATGGGTTTCGGTATGGCCTGCCAGCGAGTGCCTTATTCCATAATGAAGAGTGGGAGGCACGACAAGCAAGATGCATGCCCACCTGATGAGAGGGACAACATGGGCCGCAAGAGATGCGGAAGTGAAAAACACCAGTGAGTCTAAGCCAACCATTCACTATCTTACTTGGGAACCATATAATCATAACTCACACTTGGGAAGACCTGAAACTCTGCAATATTTCCTCACCATCAAGGTGGATATCTCTGTTACAATTGGAGTTACCGAGAACTGTCGTTGCAACATTTGAACGTATGTTACCCACTAATTGCTATCAAGTGCTTGTTAGCTTTTAATTGTTTTCCTTGTATCTAAATCAGACGGTCTGATGCGGCTGCTCATGTGTGGTCGGGCTGCTTAGCGCCATATGATGCGGTTGTTATGTCTGATCAGGCTGCTTAGTACCATTATGATCGGGCTGCTTAGTGCCATTATGATCAAGAATTCTGAAAGTACATTGGCAGCTTAGTACCATTATGATCGGGCTGCTTAGTGCCATTATGATCAATAATTCTGAAAATACATTGGCAAAGTCCACTCCTTGGCAGGGACTTGCTGCTCCATTCTTGTTTTTCTTTTTTCCTTGCTCCATTTTCGTTTTTCGTTTTTTCATCATGATCTTGTGACTAGTGATAAATTTGAAAAGTAAGTTATAATTTTAAATTTAAGGGTGTATATTCTTCTATCCCTTCTATCATGACAAGTTATAAATAATTATATTTCAATTGAAAATATAAGGGTATATATTCTTCTATTCCTTTTATCATGAAAAGTTGTATAAATAATTATATTTCAATTGAAAATAGTAAACAAAGTAATATATCATTGTTAACACATAAAGTATATAGCAAATTAGTAAGTGTGTGATGCAAATTTTTTTCATATGGTACACAAATACATAAGATTATGACCTTTGGTTTCATATTCCAAGAGGTCGTTTGACTTTTTATCACTGTTTTGGTTAGCTTGAGGCTTTTCACCTTCCTCTCAAGTAAATTATACAATTTCACATAATCTCCTAAGGATTATGTTTCCAACATTCCCCCTTAATTCAAAGGGGTGTACATAAGTTCAAAAGAGAGATGAAATACATATGTCGATGGTTGCCAACGACTATATGTGCTCACTAAATCTTGCAGTTTAAGAAAGACCACAAACCAAATGGGGCAGCAGAAGCCAAAGTATTCTATGGGTGGTGATTTAAGGTTGACCACCAACTCTAGAACTTGTCTTGAAGCATTTTCCAAAACAATTATGAATATGGCTAGAAGTCGACATTTTCCGCTAAATGAAAGTGCTTTGTGATGATGGTTTAAAGATAACCACAAATTAATG
Source organism: Pinus albicaulis (assembly GCA_034641835.2). Classification (NCBI taxonomy): domain Eukaryota; kingdom Viridiplantae; phylum Streptophyta; class Pinopsida; order Pinales; family Pinaceae; genus Pinus; species Pinus albicaulis. Next base: position 414,343,130 of record CM076577.1, read on the forward strand.
AGATAATAGTTTGAACATGATCACACACTTTAATCTAGTAGAAATGGCATGTCTTCTACTAAATGATGGTTTAAGGAGGACCACAAACCTAGTGTGACTCTAGCTCTTGGCTCTAGTTAATGAGACTGGCTTTGACTATGGTTCAAGCTTGCTTGATATGTATTCGAAAATAGTACTTGACTATCAATTCCCCCCTTGTTAGATACAAGGTGATAAGAAGAAAATCTCTCCACTACAAGATGTGTCAATGTTGATTTTCTATAAGAGAAATTGATATTCTAATATGATAATTACTTTCCAAGATTGTTGGATCAGGTTAACTTATGTCACATGTACCATTAGGCAATTATATATAGAAAATCTAAACAATAATACAATGCTAACAGTATGGTAATAAAGAGACAACCAAGCAAAAAAGAAACAACAAATTTACCTTGAGAAAACCCAATCTTAGGAAAAACCCAACACACTTTTCTTCTTAGGAGAAATTTGTTCTTCAACAATATTCAAAATGTTTTAGGAATTTGTACCAAAATCCAAGTCAAAGATACCAGTCAAACATGGTCATATACTAGCTAGTTCAGGCTAGTCAAACCTTCAAAAATGCCAAAAGTCAATGCTAGTCAACAATTTGATATTCAACCTGAGGTTAAGCTGGGACCTGCAGTCAACTATTGTCAATATATAAATTTATTGTGGTAAAAATAGCCTCTTTTCAACAATTAATCTTAGTCAAAATATCTGTCAAATAGTAGCCTAATTCTCGGTTAGATGAAGCAAATCATATTCGGTCAAACAGAGGTCAAACAAATTCTATACTTGGTCAAACAATCCAATTCATCCTTGTTGACTTCGCACATGTGAGCAAAAGAATAGTAGAAGTGTTATGTGTTTGAATTGGTCAAATTGAAGGAGGTCATCTTATATTTATATTAGCTAGATGGGGCGAATTTTGACCTACGTCACACCCCTTTACTTGTGGGGCCAACTTGAATTTTGGGGCCTACATGAAGCATAAAATAATAATTCCTGATGCTACAAAAAATCAACACTCCAACTTAGCGAGGGAGGTGTTCTCTGCAATAGATTTCCCTTGATGAAATTTCCCCTTCCTTAAGAAAAGTTTATGAGCTTGTCATGTTGATGCATGTTATAAAATAACTCCATCCTAGATTGGACAATGTAACTCCTCACATATCCAGGATTGGCCAAATTCATTTATGACTCCTTAGGAAAATGTATCAATCACCTTTGATCATGATCAGGTCTAGGCATCCAAAATTTTCTAGCTTCTTAGGAGAGAATTTTCCTTTGGACCATTCACCTTACTTGCGAAAGTCCTTTATGACCGAGCCAATTCCTTCTGGAAACAAGTTCTTTCTGGTTCTAAAGGTGAATTACATAGTATCTCCTTTGGTTGACATAACCAAGTCCTTTTGGCTTCTAAGGAGAAGATATGTCCAATATCATAATTTCCTTGGGACATTCGCCTCGAGTTGACCTAGACAAGTCCTTCTAGCTCCAGAGGTGAATGTATATACAATTCCCCCTGCCATTGTCTTGGGCCATTCACCTTTCTGGTCAAATTCCTTTATGACCTAGCCATATTCTTCTAGCATCCAAGTCCTTATGGATTCAAAGGTGAATGTATTCATCTCGTCTTGGTCAAAGTCCTTTATGACCTAGCCAAAGTCCTCTATGGCTTAAGGAAATGGTCGGCCCAATCCTACAAAGACCTCATCATTCCCTTCCAATGAGGGATACATTCACCATTAAACTAAGCTTGTCTTTGTCCACAATCTACTCATTTGTGCATATGTACTGGAGTTCTATTGTTCCTCTTTGCATCATGTCTTGAATGAAGTGATCTGGACATGTCCTTCTGGTTTCTAAAGCTTCATGGCTTGTGATATTCCTGCAAATACTCATTTCATCTCATGAGACATATCTCAAACCACATCGAATTTTACAACACATGTACGACATGCTTTAATATTATCTCGACTCAACCGTAAACTGATTTAGGGTGTTTACTGCAAAGTGAATATTTGGCTTGGTGTTAACCAAGCACATCACGAATCCAATCAACTTCTTGCACGTCATGGGATTCACCAAATTCGAATCTCCAATCCAAAAAATAGTGTATTTACTAGAATCCTTCATTTCAATCTTCAAGGCCAAACTCCCTATGTCACGAAAGAAAATTGTCTCGTCATTGTTACTCCCTCTATCATGCTCGCAAGTGCTTCTGTTGAAGCTATAATAAAATCCTTTAGTTGTAGCTTCTCCCTCTTACTTGGAGAACCCTCTTGTCACAAACTTTGCTTCATTCTTCTCGATGCTGCTAGAATCATTTCGTTGGAAACCTTTACGATGTACCTGCAAGCCACATTTAAGAGCCCATGCAGGAAACAATTAACCAAGAAAAAAATTACAAAGACAAGGGGTTGACCAAAGAATAATAATAGTAATTAAGGGAGAAAGATATGAATTTCATATCTTTTGATTAAATTGTTGAGAGTTGGGAATCGATGGCTCCCTCTTGATCCTTGCTTGCTTGCAGAAATCAATGAAGTCCATATGCAATCTCATCATACTTGGATTCTTTCATCTTCCTATGAGGTGGATGGTCATCCTAATTCTCAACATCATATGCAAATGCATGATTTGTAAGGGATAGGGTTTCTTCATTAAGTCATACATCACATAAATTCTAGGTCTTGCTCTAGGGTTTCATCTCACAAACCCTAATACTTTCTTATTCAAGACTTCAATACAAGATGTAGCTTCCAAGTCTTCTTATGGACATGCCTCTATCTTGTTAGGTCCTCTATTTCCAAGCATTTGATTAACCTAAAAAATCCTTAGCCTCTAGTGACAGCTAAGCCTCTTTGAAGCTAAACCCAAAATTCTCAAAACCTCTCTAATGAAATTTTTGTCTATGTACATATTATCATAAACTTCATCTCCCTCTAGACCAACAAATGATTCTGACATTTATATTATGTTTACAACCAGTCATATCACCAAAGTGGCTTGATATAAGGCTAGGAGTGTTTCCAGGCCTATTCAATGTTTGAGGTAGAACTACAATTTAAACCTACAATAGCATCTTCTTGATGTCGATATTATTTGCTACCTTCACTTAGTAGTGCACAAACCTCTTGTCCTTCTAAGGTTCATACAAATTGTTGGCGCAATGTTTGGGTGTAGGCCATAATTTTTGTATTTAGCTTCCTTATCGTCACAAAATTATTCTTTCCTCCATTGACCAAATTCCAACATTTTTAAGTGCCTGGTATTAGTTGTGATCACAGCTTAATCCATTGATGGTTTTTATCTTAGATTTGAAAATGGATAATATGAATTATCCCCCATTCTAGTCAGTTCCTCTTTTGCACTACTGTCCATACTTTGCAATGTTAGGCAACTAGAGGCTTTGTTGAAATAAATTTTGGTAAGGTACCCCTATTAGAAGAAAGGGGTAACAACTAGCTTGAACTCTTGCTTGAAAAAAAAGTTGAAGGAGCCTTTCTCCTCAGGTCCATCTGGATCAAGAGTAACTTCCTTAAATCAAATTAACATCTTCCCTTTAATCCAAATTTCAAATAATCAAATTTACCAAATCACATGACATGCTTGAAAATGGTGTCATCATCTAAAGCATGATCTTGAAACTCGGGTCATAAAAATAGATTATTCTGTAGACTTGAATTAGACCATTTCAAGTAGCAATATTTCCTTAAAAAATGGTTCATACCTCAAATTCTCATCACGCTTTCTGCCATCTTAGAATGTCTTCTTGGCTCCTGAGTTCTGCTCTTGGATATGCCATGAAACCAACCTTAATCAACCCTTCAAATGTCCTTTAGAGACATCACAAATTGATCTTTGCAATTAGGCTTAGACATTCATCAAAGTTCAACCTTTCTTCTGTGATAATGACAAACTTTTCAAAACTTGGCTTCTTCAAGTTACTTTGATGACTACTCTTTCACAAGGCTTTGATACCATATTGATTATTTGTAAGAGAATCCAATCTTCTAATATGATAATTACTTTCAATGATTGTTTGATAAGGTTAATTTATGTGACATGTATCATTAAGCAATTATACATAGAAAATATCAACAATAATACAATGATATCGATAGGATCATAAAGAGACAACCAAGCAACAAAGAGACAACAAATTTACCTTGGGAAAACCTAGAAAAAATTTCTTCTTAAGAGAAATTTATTCTTCAAAGATATTTACAATTCAAAATATTTTAGAAATCTGTGTCAAAATCCAGGTCAAAGATACCAGACAAACCTAGTCAAAACCAACTAGTCTAGGCTGGTCAAACCTTCAAGAATACCAAAAGTCAGTGTTGCTCAATAATTTGAAATTTGACTCGAGGTCAAGCTTAGACCCACAATCAAAGGGCCTATGAACAACTGTGATCAAAGTCCAAATTTATTTGCAGTTAAAGCCCGAAATCCCTGTGGTCAAAATCTAAATTTCCTGTGGTCAAAATAGCCTACTTTCAATGATCAATAGTCAAAATCATTGTCAAACAATAGCTTGATTCTCAATCTAAAGAAGCAAATTAGATTTAGATAAATTGAGGTAAAAAAAAAACTTCTAAACTTGGTCAAACAATCTAATTAATCCTGCTTGACTTCACGTGTGTGAGTAGAAGAATAGTAGAAGTGTTGTGTGTCCGAATTGGTCAAAGTGAAGGAGGTCATATTGTATTTATATTAGTTATATGGGGTTAGTTTTGACCAAAATTCACACCCCTTCACTTGTGGGGCCGACTTGAATTTTGGGGCCTACATGAAGCCCAAAATAATAATTTAATTTTTCCTTTTGTACAATTTTCTTTCGCCAACTTGGGAGGTTTTTCGGCATGCAAGAATACCTATCGATGCTACAAAAAATTCAACAATGAGTACTCAAGAATTACTTCTATGTTACTTATATATCTTCTTATTTATTGAAGAGCATTGCCAAGAAGCCATCCATCCAAGGAGAATCTTTAATCTTGCAGAAGTCTTCTATCTAGAACATCTATTTGAATGATGAATCTACTTTCCAAAATGCTCACAAGGGTGAATATCAAAACATTGATCTTTCATGTGGCCAACTCGATCACAATTTCAGAAATTGATAATTTGAAGTGGATGTGGAGCAAGTGAAGATAAAATTTCCTGAAAAATTCAAACACTTTAAAATTGGATTCCTTTGGAATAGTTTGTAATGTGAAAGGTCACTTCCATTTCATGTCCAAGACTGATTATATGCTTGTTATTGATAACTTATTCTAAAGGTCGGATGATGGACTCGGGAGGTGCAAGTTGAAATTATTCATCTTTATTTGAATCTACCACCGAAGTGGTGTCACTAATATGACCATGTGCTAAATGCTAACATGAATAATTTTCAAATAGATAATTGTTATAAACAAGAACCAATTTATTATGTTGATCCCTTTGTCGCAGTTCATCTCATTGTAGTTGCAATTCAAGTTGGAGAAACTTGAATTTTTCTTGTGCATCTTGTAAGAAAATTAAAATATTTATGAAAGTGGCTTTGCAACTATTGACAATACCATTATTAGTATAGAGTATTTGTTTAGTTTTGTAGGCCAGAAGATACTTCTATTCTTGTGTCTTGACTAGAAGGACCTTGATTTTCCTCTTTAGGAGCTTGCATGTGACATGCAGGGTGTGCAGGTGAGTTGCACACATGTGAATGTGTTGCATATGACATGCATGAGATGTGCATGTAAAGCAAGCTAAATTTATGACTTGTATTTGAGTCAAAGTAAAGAAAGCTAAAGATAGGATAGTTAACTAAAGTAAAGTCACTTATCTTCAGTTAACTTGATGAGCTAATTTTGGCTGTAAATATTAGCTTACAAAAGTTTTAAATTGAGCCTAAGGTGAGGAGTTAAGACACAAAAACAACACAAGATTGAGAGAGACTTCTTAGTGAAAGTGTGTTGGATCCGAGAGAGTGCAGAGATGCTAGTGATCAATTTTGTATTTTATTAGTTGGGCCATTATTTGAGGATGGGAGGCCAAGTAAGTTATGTGATTAATTTATTAATGAATAATTGATGATTGGGATAAATATGTTTGTGTTTGATTCATATCGAATAATTTTTCTTCCGCTAAATATTTTGGTCAAGAAATTAGTTGTGTATTCATTCAGTTAATAATTGTTAGGAACTGAATACCAAGTGTTGGATTCAAGAAATTCTAACTTGGTATCGTATTCCCAATTGTGAACCAATCTCAAAATTGCAGGTGCTAGGTATGTATTGGATTGTCGAAGCCAAGTTGGTTGGGATCATACAAATGGAAAAAAATATATTAAATCAACGAAATATTTTTTATTGGGGCCAAATAATCTTTGGATTAGGCAATTTTTTTTTAAAGAAAAAAAAAGTGATAGCAAAATTAATTGTTAGTTTGACAAGGATGATCATTGGGATGCATTACAAGGATATGTTGCATGGGGTAGGAATTTTCAGCCCATGGAAGGAGCATATTTTTATGTTATATGAGGGGCAATATTTGTGGGACATCATGGAGAAGTTTGTCCAAATTCTCGTAGATCCTACTCAATTGGTTGAGTTTAATAAGAAGAACGTGAAGGCCAAGAGAATAATCCTAGACTCCATTATACTGTTGAGATTTTTGAGTGTTTGGGGTAGCATTAGACGTGCTCTAGCTCCGAAACATTGTGGAGGGACTAGAGTACATGAGATATCCAAGACCTAGAAAGGGATTTGAGAAATTCCATCCCGTTTAAGAGAAAATTAATTAATTAATATTTTTAATTAAGGACCCTAAGTCTAACTTAGGAAAATTAAAAGATTAAAGGTAATTAATTTAAACATGTGATGAAATGACTTAAGTCACACAGATCAAGTTTTTTTTTAATCTTAGCCATCGATTTATGATTAGATCGCAATCGTTGGTTTCCCACGAGAAAATTATGAAGGAAAGGCTTGGGGTTAGTTGGAGGACACACACAATGGCAGAACACTAAGACTAAGGTGGAATTCTAGGGCGTGGTTTACTAAGAATTTTGAAAAGTGTTTCAGCTACAGCGAGGGGTAGTATTGGCGAGAGAGATGATCTAATCCTAGGCCAAGAGTCAGCAAGAGGCAGAGAAGCAGCAATTAGATTAGCGTAGAGGGAGCAACAACTACGCAATAGTTACATAGCAGTTGCGTAGTGTAGAGGGCTTCAAGTGCTACACAGGCCCAGAAAGGGTAGCACAGAGGCAACATGAGGCCAACAGGGCTGATGTAGGCCCAGCCAGGGCAGCATAAGGGTAGCGTAACCCAGTCTGGGGTGACGCAGGCCCTTCCTGAGCAACGCAGGGATAGCCACAACCAAGCAGAGCTGACACAGAGGGATTTAGAGCGTCGCTGAGGTTTTTGAAGATTGAAAAGGGTTGAGTTCTGTAAATCCTGTTTGAGGGTGTGAATCAGTCTAGTTTTCCGTCTCTGGAACAGAGGTATTGCTGCATATTTTTTATTTCTATGTTAGGTTAACCAGTAAGGTGCCCAGATTGGTTGTACTTAGAATCTAATTAATAATATAAACCCTCCAATACATTCAAAATTGTTATATTTTCCTTTTTCTATGTTTTTCCTACAAGTAATAGGTTAACCCTTTGAAAATGATATTAGTAATTGGCAACCAAACCACCACATTAAACTCTTGATGCTAATCTTTTCTACTCTCGACTCGAGCCAAGTTTCACACACATAGTAACTGTATAATTTCACATGCATAAATATTATTCTCTTTCTTAACAAGAACCATGAATTGATTGGTGAAACACTTACCAACAACACACAATCCACACGGGAGCTAAATGCTCATATGTAAGCATAATTAAAATAATTTAGTGACATAATATTTTAGACTTGATGTTTAAAGGAGGGCCCAAGAAAAGAGAGATTCACTAGGCTAATTTTTACTCCTAGGCATATTTAATTAATAAATGAAATTACTTTTTCATCGAAATTTGATGACATAATTTCAAACAAGATTGTTAATTTTTTTGGTTTAAAATATATTTTTAAACGCATAAATAGATTCAGTGCCTTGAAAAACCCTTGGGGCATTTGAATTCCACAAATTAAAAAACTTAAGCTCGAAGTTTTTAAAAATATCTATTAAATTTTAGTTAAAATTGATCGAAATATATACCATGAAAATGACCATTTATTCTATTAATTAAACTACACTCTTATTCCTGTCTCCCAAATCGACATTTATTTGCCATTCTTCATTTTCACTATGAGAATAAATCTTTTCTGCGATCACTTACTAGTCTCCATGAACCGATCCCATAACTAGAATGTTCATGAAAATAAGTAACAAAGGCTTGTAGAAGGAAAACATGGGTTGCTTGGGGATGTTGAATTACCCTCAAAATATCACTTGTATGAAGTATTGGAGGCATCTCCCGGTGGCTCAAAAGTCTTTATTTCATGGTATTTGAGGCACACACTTTAATGTGAGGTCCTATATTAATCACTTACTATGAGGCATAGACTTTGGGACTAACCATGAGGTACACACTTTGAGACCAAAAGTCACTTTGAGACTAACTTTAGTGTGCAAATGATACTGTGAAGGATATGTTTACGCAACATGATGAATGGCAACTTTGCTAATGGGAGACACATATAAAAGGAGGGTTAAGCAAAAGCTAACTCAAAATATCAATTCTTTATCATTGAAGTCGAAGCCTTGAGAATTAAGATATGTTAGTGAATATTCATGATACCTCCATTGATCACATGTGACATTGAATCCATTATATCTATTCCACATGGAGGGAAACTCAGATCCACATTAGCTCACAACAACAAATAAATCATACACAGAGACAAAGAAACAAATTCATAAAAACATCTAGAGGAATCCTCGAGTGTTCTCACACTCTTTTTATCCACAATGTGCATCAAACAAATAAAAGAGGACCACAAAAATGTGGGCAAGTTAGGGCAAAAACTTGTGGCTTTGATACCACTATTAGCATACACAAAAATAGACAATATTATGATATGCGTGTAATGCATATCTTATCCATATTCTGCACATAAATACATAATATTATGATGTTTGGTTTCATGTTCCAAGAAGTCTCTTAGTCTTCTCATGATTGTTCATGTTCACTAGAGACTTTTCATTTCCTCTTAAGTAAGTGATATAATTTCACATAATCCCCTAAGGATTATGTTTCCAACACACATAAATAGTGCTAAACAAATTACTTATCTTACAATGTTATATAATGCTAAAAATTAACCAACCACTAAATAAATTGTAATTTTAATTTCAATAAAATCAAATAATAATACCCAAAGGGGTTGGATTTAGTGAGGGATCATAAGATTTTAGTAGTGATGAAATTTCAATTTCTATGAGCGTATTTGGCCCTTAAAGTTTCCATTGAGGAAGCTACAAGTATTAGTTGAATGCAAGAGGCTTGCATTGCATTCCACGTGCATAAGTGGATCAAAGCCCACCCTCTACTCATCCTTAGAATTAAACATTAATAGTTATGGTTTTGGCCAAAATTCATTATTCTTGCATATGAAAAAAATTAGGCATTGCATCAAAGTGCGTTATGATTGCTCCAAGACTATGACAATGAAGGTCCAACCTTAGCCAAACAAACACATTTTTACTATGTTCCAATAGTCATCTTGATCCTTTCCTTATGCTCACTTTCCTTTTTCTTGATTCACTTCAGACATGTTTTCAAATTAACGAGAACTATACTCTCACACTACAAGGAAAAGACCCTCTAGCCGAGGTTGTAAAGGAGATTTTTAGTGTTATAAAATTGGCCAAAATTATCAAAAAAACATTTGCTACAACATCCGTTTATGGTTACGGAGGTTTTGGTAGAGTTTTTAATGGAAATTCAACACAACTAAAAAAAAAGGGCGGCCGGAGGTTATTACAGATGTTTTTTTCATCGGTGCACTACTTTGGCTTTAACGCACCAGTGCGTACATGTAGAATGTAGCCTGAGGTGGTTGAAGGAGAATGCACCGGGCCGTTAAGGTATAAAACCACACCGAGCGTAGTGTTGGTGATACAATGCACGAGGCCGTTCTAATTGGTTTTGGGATTTGTGCGGTGTCCATAGGTCGTATCAATGCATCGATGCATAGAATTATAGAAACGCACTGGTGTGCAGTATCACAGAAAGGCACTGAGATTTATAATTGGTATCAGTATTCGTGCGGTGCCCATAAGTCGTACAAATGCACTGGTGCTTATAGACACATAAACGCCCCGGTGCGCAATATCACACAAATGCGCAGAGATTTATAATTGGTATCGGTATTCATGTGGTGCCCATAATTCGTACGACAACACCGGTGCGTATAGACACATAAACGCACCGGTGCGATGTATCGCACAAGCGAACCGATATTTTTAATTGGTTTTGGTACTTGTTTGGTGCCCATAGGTCGCAGAAACGCACCAACGCATTTCATAATACAAATGCACTTGTATACAGTGACTGACACACACCGGTTTTCATTTTGTATTTTTTAGAAACATCAACCTATGACAATGCAATTATTGTGATTGTTTTAAATTCATTATTCATTAAAAGTCGACACATCTTATAACAATATTCATATTAATTAAATTTTTATTAATGCATTTGAATGTGATGTTTGGATTAATTTCTTATATCATATCATAATTAGTGTTTTTTTTAAAATTTATTATTCATTAAAATTTGACATATATATATTTTATAACAATATTCATATGAATTAAATTTTTATTAGTGCATTTGAGAACAACAATGGATAATGAAATAGAATAAATTAAAACACATTTTAATATATATATATATATATATATATATAGTGTCCCAATTGAAAGATAAAGGGATACCAACAATTGTCCCATTTTGTATGATAAAGACTGTCTTATATATATATATATATATAAGACAGTCTTTATCATACAAAATGGGACAATTGTTGGTATCCCTTTATCTTTCAATTGGGACACTATGTCCATTACATTAAACAAAATTTCTGATTTCACAGACATATTTCAAAAAATACAACGCCTTGCTTTGATGTTTAAACATAGTGATAATCATTCTTCACTTGAACTGTTGTCACTACTAGAGCTACTTCCATGACTTGGGTTATTTTTAGGAATGTTTTGTTCACGATGTTGATTGTTTTCTTCTTCTTCACCTTCCATCTACAAACATAAAAATAAACTGAAATGAATGTATATATACTAGTGAGAATAATGAAAATTGCAATATTAAATAATATAGATCAATGTAAATTGAAAAAAAAATAACATACCATAGCAACAATTGACTCATAAACTATACACATACTTTCAAAACCATGTACCATGCCATCTTTCAAAATTTCACCTGTTGGCACAGTTCCATACTTTGTTTCCTGCAAGTTTTATACCCCATAACAAATCATATATTTAATATAAAAGATGTTTTGTTCTATTAATTATAGACGAAGCTAAGTAAAACAAGATCGATAGATGTTTACAAATTCCACAATTAATTTCTGATATGCCAACATATACTCACAACTCATATTTAACCCAATTTCAATCAATTCGTCTGATGGTTCTTCTTTGTATGTTAGCACCTGTTTGAAGACATTCAATGATGATTTTTGTAAAACGACTTAAAAAATACAAAAATGAAATCTAGTTAAGTTGTTATAAGGAAGTAACAATTACTCACAGACTTAGATATCAACCATTTTCTTCCTTGTCGTCTTGTTTTATGTGTTGAATGGGTTCCATTTTGTTTTATTTTCTGCAAAAAATTTATTGAAAATTAATATTTAATGCTAAATTGTGTATTTATTGTACCTAATGATCGAAAAATTTAATAATTACGTATTACATTTCAAGCACATTGTTGTTGAGATGGCTCCTCTTGGATGCAATTTTGTCCATTTCTTTGACCATCTCCTTGTACACCTTTTTGAACATTCCTACTGGCATATTTATGATATCAACTTGTTCATCTTTTGAGATTTTCATAATCTTCCTGAAAATATAACATGACAATAAAATATTTAATTTTTATATTGATATATGAAAAGTAAATATAACAAAAGTGATATTTATAAATAATTCTACACAAACATTAAAGAAATATTATTTTTTCATTCATTTTTTGTTGTTGTTGTATGTTTTTGTTATTAAAAATCTGACATGTTTCATTGACCAATTCTATGGAAACTCTTCCTGTAGTTTAGATAAAATTTGGTTCATGGAATCATTGGATTGATTTTTGTATTATAAGTAGAAAGAACGTCTATACATTCATTTCACTAGATCCCTCAAACTTTTGTAAAAGTTTTTCCCCCTTTCGTTAACTTCCAATGCCACTCCATATGAGCTAAGGAGCAATTCATTTTCATTTGCATGTTCTATTTTTTTTCTTTTCTTAGAACAACGCTCATTTTCTGAGTTGTTGGTCCCTGTAGAACATTAAACAGATGTGAATTAATAGACTGTTTGACACATGTTATCTAATAATTTTAAGTATATTATTAATGATAATTAAAAAAAGAAACTCATATTAGATCGATAGTATTTTTTCATTCACCTGATTTATCATTTTACAAATTTTCCATCAAGCTTTTACGCTCTTCTGGTCCTAGATCGAAAATAATCTTATCGAGCTTCGTCATTTTGTGGCTCTACATGATACACAATAAACAATACGTATTAGTTAAATTTACATATAGTTCAAAAATAATATTTTTTATAAAGAATTTACAAAGAAATTGCCTTTTTTACTTTTCTTGATGTGTTATCAGTATTTTTGTTACTTGATCTCTTGTCAGTTATTTATTTATCAATCTGAAACCTGTACCATATCATTCATTAATATATTTATAAATAAATTGTCCACTTTTCAGGTAAAAAATAAATCTCAAGACATCGGTGCACATTTCATAATGTACGCACCGCCGCCGGTGCGTGGGGATATTAAAAACGCACCGCAAAACATTGTAATAGACCGTATAGTGTGTGGGGTATTATAAACACACCGCACAAACAGTGTAATAGACCGTACGATGCTATCCTCGTAACATAGAGCACCAGTGCCCTATTTCAGTTATGGTGCACTGATTTTAAAAAAAAATGTTTTCAAATTTTGTACTACACAATACTTGCACGATGCGATTTATAATACAGTGCACCATTGCGCTAGCTTACGCAGGGCGCACTGATAAAAAAAAATCCATTTTTTTCAAAAAATTCATGCAATGGTCGAATGGATTGGGACCTGACTATGCAAGTCGTCTCGTGGGTTGGATGTCAATCTAAAATGAAAAACCCTAATTCTAAAATCATAGAAAAAGGGAGAAGAATGGGCAAAAACAAAAAATGAAGGGTTTAGGGTAAAAATGGATAAAACTGCAGAAAAAATGTAAAAAAATTGCATAACAAAAAAATAAAATAAAATAAATTCAATCATGAGATGGTTTGAAATTCTATGATACAGGGTTTGAATCACCAGAGGTTTGGTTTTTGATTGTCTGAATACTTCTGTTCGAACGTATTTTGCTGCTCCACAATGCCCTTGTGCTCTGTTGCTCTAGGTATGTCTCCTACAAATATATGGCTGAAAATTTTAGCAAAAATAATGAAATAATGAAAAGTGTTTAGTATTTAAAGAATTATTTTATGAAACTAGATTTTCGAAAATATTTTGCTGCCCATTTTTCAATTTTCATTTTTTTTTTTTTTTTTTTTTTCACTTAAAGAAAATAGAGTTGCGCTTTTTTATTTGCGTTTATTCGATACTGGTGCGTCACTTAATAGAACTACACTGGTGCGATTATATATACAGTAGCACTGATTTGCAGTTTAGGCACTGAAATTATTTTTAGGTGTGTACACCAAAATTTAGTGAATTCCAACCATAGAGATTTAGAATTAGAATTTTGTTTATTCCTGAGAATTAGAATTAGAATTACAATTAGAATTTAGAATTGGATAAATTCTTGATGGAAATAACTATTCTTCCAATGCATTTTGTTTATTGCAGGAGGTCCCCACTGACTATGTGGACAGAATGCAATGTGGGGCATGTGAAGATGCAATACTACATGGCCCAAGTGGGCAATTGTGGCATGTGAACCTGTTATAATTGGCACTTAACTATTTGCAAACCATATGTTTTAGAATATAATCTGCAGATAGACGGATGGCCTGCCAACAATTAGTACATATGATCTACAAAAGGGTAATGTTCCGAGAGCAATGACAACGAGTCCTTCATTCTGCATTTGTTAGCAGAAGAAGACCGATTTTCGACTAGACGATGCAGTTATTACATGTGGAGGCAATGGTTTCCCATAGAAAATGAGTATAGGGTTGAGTAGAGGAAAGACATTGCAAAATAGGCTATTACATTAGCTTTTCCAATGGGAAACCGATTTGCAGGTGGAAATATGATAGTTGTAGGTATCAATGCTTTTATTCCCACAGAAATGGTCACTGGATTTCCATTTATAATACAAGCAGACTTTTTACTGGTTTCATCCACAGGACCACAACTCAGATAAGATAGAGATGCCATTTAGGTTCAATTGAAAGCCGAAGATGTGATTTTATGTGACGCCAGCTTTGCCGGTAGAAGTTTATGTAAGCCAACCAAAGCTCGGAAATTACTCCCAGCTGCTTTTAAACGCATTCTGAGGAATATTTCCCTTCATGTGACCTACCCGCTCGATCAACAACGTCAATTGATCTTTCTCTGTTGTCCTTAAGGGAATGAGAATCCTTCTCTTCATGGTGCCTCTTGGCTTTATCAACTGCCTCAATTGATCTTTCTCTGCCATCAACTCTGCTCTCCATTTCTCCATCATGGGACCTCTTAACCCTATCGCTGGCCTCAACCGAATGCTCTCTGTTGATCTCAACCTGTACTCCTTTTCTCCTTTTGTACTCTGTCGAGCTCTGTAGCCATCTGCATCCTTGTAAGCGTCTTTGTTTGTCTTTCTTTTTGAATCACTCATTTTATCTGCTATAAAATTCTCAGCCAAAATTTGAACTCTCGTCTTTTCAAACCCTCATCTCCTCAGAAAAATTCTTGCCAGTGATTCGAACCCTTCGCTGCTCCAATACTGCACTTCACAGAATAACCTTGTTCCAGTGCACGCTGTTTTATAAGCACACCGGGGTGGTTTGTAAGATTGAAGTTTTTGTTTTGGCGTGGTGTTTTATGACCACCAGTGCGTGTTATGATGATAAGCGCACTGGATTGTATAAAGTTTTTTTTTTTTTGGTATGTAAGATCATAATAAAATAATGATAATTTTAAAGTACATGAATTTATTTGCATTATTTTCTAAACTTTATTATATTAAAAAAATCATATTATTCTAGATTTATTATTTTACAATTATTTACAAATTCACAAATTTAAATATTTTAATAAAATCATTTCACATTAATACAATTAAAATTTTACAAATATTTTCCATACAATTAGAAATAGAATTAGAATTTTATAATTTCACATACAATTACGATTAGAATTAGAATTAGAATTTTAATTTTACATACAACTATATTTACAATTAAAATCATTTCACAGTAATACAATTAAAATTTTACAAATATTTTACATACAATTAGAATTAGAATTAGAATTACATTTACAATTACAATTACAATCATTTCACAATAAATTAAATATTACAATTACAATTACAATTTTACATTAAATATTTTACATACAATTACAGTTAAAATTACAATTACAAATACAAATACAATTTTACATACAGTTAAAATTTAAATTTAAATTACAATCACGACATAATATTTAATAAATATCATGGTCATTTAATATTAAATTAATTAATAAACATCATGATCATGATAATCATCGTACAAACATCATATTCGACTAAAAAACACATTCAAACATCAAATTAACATTATATATTAATATCATCACAACACAAACATCAAATATACATCTCATGTCAAATAACTCATGCTATCACATACACATCTATCTGCAAGCTAAACATTAAATGAACATATCTAACATGACCTAACAATATACACATCATGATGATCACCAACATGTAAATTAAGTACAACTGCAACATGAACATAAAATACATGGACCATATATATATAATTGAATAATGTTAAAAATATACAACTGTAATATAAATGTCATGGATTAGCTGGTGGTAGTACAACATCAATAATAGTACTAGTGGAGGCCTGCTCAGTCAATGGTGCAGCCTCGACGATCGATGGTTGACCTGCTCATGATCATGACTAGTAATGATGGATGGATCAGCTGGTGGTAGTTCAACATCAATATAAGCAATACTAGTGGAGGTCTGCTCAGTCAATGGTGCAGCCTCAACGATCGATGGTCCAACCTGTTCATGATCATGACTGGTACTGATGGATGTTACAGGCTGCTGACTGGACGTGACCGATGGTCCAACCTCATCTCCATGATGACTGCTAGATGCTAGTGTAGCCTCATGTTCATCAGACGTGGTGCGAGGTGAACGGTCATGAGATGATGAGTCGCCGCTCGTGGACTGTCCATCATGTGCTACGACTCGACGACGCTTATAACGTGCAACAGTCCTCCTCAATCGCGTAACAGCTATCGTAGCTCCTACGACATGCCGCATCAAGCTATACATGTCACATGGCATGCCTCTCCACATTCGTAATAGCTTATCATTGGCCTATATGTCTCTGTAATGAGTGGGCCTGATGCCTGCCTCAACAATAAATGCACTGAGTTGGTCGCCCAACTCCATCCTGTCTAGTATTAGGTCGACCATGCCTAGCAAAAGACAGTATCGGTGCACCAGCCAGCAGGAGCATGTCTCTCTCCACCGACCTCTTGATCATGATCCTCGACATCTGCCATGTCCTAATCGTCATCAGGATCCACACTTGGATCATGTGGTGGTTTCGACATCTCCTCGCCATCAAAATAGCCAATGTATGCAAAATATATACAAGTACACAACAATAATTAGACAATTTCATTACACAATTTAATAAAAACAAGTTAAAGAACATATTAGAATAAATATAAATAAAACAGTAATATTACCTCTATCATTTGGCGGCTCATCATCTGTGAAGAGGATGTTGACACACCCTTGCCAATACAATCAAGCATAAGGACATGGGACCATAATGAAGGGATGCAGCTCGTCAACACTAGCTAGTAATTCTAGTGCATCATGCGATATCTTAGATGGAAACATAGTCTCTCCCCTCTTGGGCATCATTTGCCCCCACATGTGCATCCAGGCCTCCAACATCGGCCTATGAGGCTGCCGAACAAAAGAAGGCCTCATGTCTGGAAACCTCTAAAAAAATAAACAAAAAGCCTAAAGCAAAATGGAAGTTGACCCTCCCTTGTGCATGAGCATGACATCTATCTAAGGCCGTACAAAACTGCTGCAAAAAAATGGCAGACCACCTGACAAGTCATGGCTCCTGTACTAAAGAATCAACATAATATAGAAACGGACAACTAATGTATTGCCCGCCACTAGTGTTGTGTGAAATGGTCGAAATGAGAAATGAGAGGCATTGCACGTCCTGTCTACCAAATGCACCAATACGTAACTAACCTCTAGGGACCTGAAAATCTGAAGGAGATAGTACATTTGCTCCAATGTATCTCTGGGAACGAGGGAAAATCCACCCCTCCTCAATAGCCCTATAATGAAATAAATATCCTCCTCAGTGGGTGTGTACCACTGGTCAGGACCAACCTGGAAAGCCTGTTGGTGGGAATTCCACATGTGGATAAGATGTCTCAAAAACACAATATGGGCCTTTAGGGAAGTAGCTTCCTCATAGAACTTGATGAGGCCTACCTGCCTTAGGAGCCCTTGGGTATCTGCTATAATAGGGCGAGGGTATGCATCTCTCTCCCTCTCTCGTGCCTCCCACTGGCAAAGCATGTCATACTACTCCGCCTGTTGTTGATGTTGTTTCTCCTCTTCTCTTTGAATCATTGACATATTAAATATTTTTTTTTTTATTAAATCAAACATGTATTTAGGAATATACATATATAATTTTTTTGGGAAAAAAAACAGACCAGTCGGTGCGCCACAAAAACAGTCATGTATCGATTCCTCTTTTGTTTGTAGAGCATCGAACCCGGTGCCCCAGATGACATAAAACGCACCGTATGCGGTGCACCTGAATTTTTTTCAAGCACCGTTGACTATATATGGTGTCAGAAGAGCAGTGTGCTGACTAAAATATATGCCCCGACGTGTATAGTCGTGTCAGTGCACCGACTTCTTGACAAATTACTTAGTCAACGGTGTGGTCTTTTACCCGGCCGCATTGGGTCGTTAACCCTATTGAAATGCCGAATGCTGTGTGCTGACAGGCACCGAGGTGGATATTTCCGTCAACACACCGTGTTTCTATTCCCATGGTCAACGACGTGACCAACTAAATGACCGCACCACACTTTTATTTTTTATTTTTATTTTTATTTTTTAATTTTAAAATAATGCGGGGCGCCTTTCGGTACCGCCCCGGACATGGTGCAGATACCATTAGCACCGGTTGCGATACAACTTGTAAATTTTACAGGTAGCACCGCTTACCGATGCGAGTCGAATGGCTCATGCACATCGTGCGACAATTTTTCTTTTTTCTTTTTTAATGGTTAATTTTAAGCTTATTTCAAATTTTAATTCGCTAAAAAGCTTAATTATGGAAAAGCTAGAAAAATACCTGTACATTTCACCGTCAAGGAGGCATATTGGCTGTAGAATTTGCAAAAAAAAATTTGCCCACCGTTTTGAAAAATGCAAGTTGGAGATTGGTGGCCAATGCATAGCAGCAGTGCGTGCAATGGGTGCAATAGGAGCACCGATGTCAGGGCGGCTCAGAGAAGGAGAAATTGCACCGGTGCTTGAGAGCTCTAGAGCACTGAGAAAAGTGAAAAATTCAGTTTTTTGTCCGTAATTTTTTTTTTATTTAACCCTGTTTCGGTGCACAGTGTTTTATAGGCGCACCAATGCGGTTTCTTAAGACCGCACCGGGCGGTTTCGGATTTGGCGCATTGTTTTATGATGCACCGGGGTGTTTCCTTAACACCGCACCACACTGTTTCTGTTTTGGCGCGGTGTTTTATGATGCACCGGGGCATAATAGTCGTGAAGCACCAGTGCTTTACAGTAATAGGACGCACCGGGCGGGTGTGTATGGATCGCACGGTGTTCGGTGTGCCAATGTTTTGTGCGACCGGTGCTTTCTCTTGTAGAGCGCATCGGTGATTGAGAGTAGAAAAGTGAAAAATGTGGCTTTTTGGTCGTAAGTTTTTTTTATATAACCCTATTATGGTGCGCGTGTTTTATAGACGCACTAGTGTTGTTTCATACGAATGCACCGGTCCATTTCTGTTTTGGCGCAGTGTTTTATGACGGACCGACATGGAAGAGTTGTGAAGCGCTGGTGCATTACAGTAATAGGATGCACCGGTTGGGTGTGTATGGAGCTCACTATGTCCAGTGTGCCAATGTTTTGTGCACACCGATGCTTTCTCTTGTAGGGCGCACCAGTAATTGAGACCTCTAGAACACTGAAAAAAATGAAAAATCTGGTTATTTTTCCATAATTTATTTATTTATTCAACCCTTTTCTGTGCACGTGGTTTATAGGAGCACCGGTGCTATTTCTTACGAACGCACTGGTCGGTTTCTATTTTGGTGCGTTGTTTTATGATGCACCGGTGCAGTTTCTTAATACCGCACCAGGCAGTTTCAGTTTTGGCGTGATGTTTTATGATCCACCGACACGCAAGAGTTGTGAAGCACCGGTACTCTACAGTAATACGACGCACCGGGCGGGTGTGTACGGAGCGCACGGTGTCCGGTGTGCCAATGTTTTGTGCACACCGGTGCTCTCTTGTAAGGAGCACCGGTGCGATGTTGAATGATAAACGCACTGAGCGGAAAACATCCACAAAACCCTCTGCCCGCCAACTTCCGCTAGAAATGGATGTATGGGGTATTTTTATAAGGGATTCCTCAAAAACATCCGCTATAGGATCTTTTCCTTGTAGTGTCAAAACAAGAACTTTGGCCTAAAAAACCTTTATTTTCGCACAAAAAACATGAAAAAGACCCTGAAATCGAAAGGTGGTGATGTTGCATCACCCTTTTTTTTAGGATTAAAATTCCAACAATTATCAGCAATGGTGTTAAAGATCAAATAACACAACTCTGAAAACCTTAAAATTTTGACATTTTTCAGCCATGGAATTAAAACAAAATATCATTAGCACAAAAACTTTGAAATTTAAACATTTTTCAGCCATGGATGATTATAAGCCAAATATTAAGACTTAAAAAACCTTAAAATTCAACACCTAAATCAAAGAGTAATTCTACCGAAATGGTTTTTTTAATGCTAAAATTCTAGCTTTTTTGAGATCGTAGCCTAAAACAACTTGACCATTTTCAATGCAACACTAATTTTTAACTATCACTTATACAATTGCCATTATTGTACACAAAATCACGAAAAACACCCCAAAAAAAGAAGTTAGAATGCAAAAGTTTTAAATTAAAAATATGGAAATTTTATTTTTTAAAACAAATTAAATAATATACTAAAATGTATTTTCCAAAAAGAATAAAAATATAATTAAATCCAAAAAATTAAGTTATCTATAAGAGTAGATAATTGACATATTACATAAATAAAAACTAGAGTGAAGGCCAAAACCTTTACATGATTCCTCTTGGTATGAAACTACACCTTTTTTACATATCCAAGATATGTCCTTTCTATTTCCGTGGCATGTTTTGCAAGCTAGTCTTCATTGGAATCTAAGAAAAAACTTGAAAAGACACCTAACTATTTCTTATATTTACAATAAATGAACAAAATTGAGAAGTTCACAGATAGTTGCAAGCTGAAGGCCCTGCCTATAAATCATCTTTAGTTTGCCTACTGCTTTGTTCTTGGTCTTCCCTTCTTGAGAAGGAGCATCTTTGAGTTTTTTCATCAAGGGGTCCTTGCTCGAGTCTAATTACACCTGCTTTCTTTTGGCCTCTCTACACATTTCATCCTTGATAATTTTTATTTTTACTGCCAAGACAACCAGTTCTACTTCAAAAATTGCTTGGATTCAATCAATCATCAACTGTAAAAATTCATATTTATTGTCCAATAACCCTACGTGCACCATCCTTTCCCGATCAACCAGACCCACCGTTTCTCTCATGACATTCAACATAATTTACA
Organism: Pinus albicaulis; assembly: GCA_034641835.2. NCBI lineage: Eukaryota > Viridiplantae > Streptophyta > Pinopsida > Pinales > Pinaceae > Pinus > Pinus albicaulis. The sequence continues at coordinate 414,364,478 of CM076577.1, forward strand.
TTACCTTAGAGAGCCTATCCAACATATGATTCATTTTTTCCTATAAATGTTCTTTATGAGTCGATTCACTATGAGCTGCTTCAGTGACTTAGTTCCAGTTATCTCTTCGTGAAGGGACATTGGATTTGGATTCCCCATTTCTCTATCATATGCATGCAAGGAGCATTATGAGGTATCCCATTTATATATTTTACCGTGGAATGTCAACCAAGGATGATGCCATCCCCAAGATTTCCTATCAAGGGGGGTTATACTAGAGTACTTTGAGATCATATTCCATGCAAAGCATATCACTCTCATTAAATCAGGCAAGATACACCTTATGAAGAGGGAACAAGACTTTAAATGAGTCCTGAGTTAGAAGGCTAAATTCCTTGAGGCAAGAAGCCAACATTCCTGCATCCACCACACCATGGCTTGGGAGAAAACAATCTGGAGCCACTTGTCGCACCATTCATTGTCAAGCATTAAGGGTAAATAAATGTTTTTGAAATTGGAGCAAGCCTCCTCCCCTTTCCAAGAATGAAAGAAATGGCAGTGTTGCCATTCTTTTATCCTCTTTGATATACAAATAAGCTTCATAGAATAAATACAATGCTAGTTTTTTCTAGTGGATTTTGTTAATTTTTAGGGTTAGATTGTTCTCTGCTGTAGATAATTGCATTTTTAAACTTTTTGAACATTTTACACATTACATTTGTTAATTTTTAGGGATAGACTGTTCTCTACTATAGATAATTTCATTTTAAAACTTTTCAACATTTTAATATAACATTCACCCCATAACATCATTTCATCATTAGCAATACTGTATAGAGAACAATAACTTCAACAATGCAGCTAAACAATACAAAATAATGGAAGAAAATCATGCACAATAAAGACATTAGGATTTAGGTTAAATACTGGGAAAAACCCCACAAGGGGGAAAGACTAGCCAAATTCTTCTTCTATTAGATATTCATCAAATATACAGCTGAGATACAAAGCACATTAAGTATGAGACACATATTTTAACATCCAATACATTAGGCATTCTATGCCAAACGTGGCAGCAAACACATCTATCATTGTCACAAGTAATATCAGCCTCTTTCAAGTATATCTCAAATCATCAACACAAAAGCATTGTATACATAAGAACACAGTATATATCATTGACATAGGAGCACTGTGGAACATCACTTTTTATCCCTTTCACCATAAGATCATTGTCATCAATACTGTCATGTGCACATCTATCACTACCCCAATCATCATTGTTATAGGTGCAAAGTTATTTTTCATATATCAATAGGTCACTATCAAGGTTACTGTTGCACCCAAGATCACTGGCATACTATGTTAATGTAATCACTATGACCAAGGTCATTGTCATTATTGTTCATCAAGCTCATTGGTATGTAGATCATTGTTTCATAGTTACATAAAACATCATCTCTCTATCATATGGATTGTCGTCTCTCAGTTATATAAATCATTGTCTTACAATCAAGGTCATTGTCTAAAGATCACATGTGAGCCATAAAATATAAAATATGAACCATAGAGTATAGTGTTTGCTACAATTATAAAGTGGTCCACAAATACAATGTGAACATTAAAGAAAGTAATGTGAACCATTTTGAAAGCAAACCACATAGATAATGTCAACGAGTAATAGAGATATGATCGAACTACATTGTACTTACGAGCCATTGTAATGCGGGTCACAAAGAAGTAATATCAAGTCATTGTTATGCAGGTCACATAGAAGTAATAGTGAGCCATTGTAATATGGGTCACAAAGAAGTAATAGCGAGCTACTGTAATGTGGTCACAAAGAAGTAATAGCGAGCCGCTATAATATAATCTATCCATAGAGAAAGAGCGTGGACCTATTGATGGTCAAAAATGACTTCATCAACATCTAAGAAGATCACCCGGCCAGGGCCCCAAACCAAACCCTTCTCTGTTTGGAATGGTGGCTCTGACTGGTTCAATTAGGTCGATTTACCCTCTTTCCCTTCCTACTAACTTGTGGTGTTTCTATTTCTTAATAACAAGAAGAGAAATATTGGATTTGCCTTCTTGCAAAACTCTTACAAAAAATTAAATCCTTAATATGAATTAATGGCTCAGCTAAGCCACACCAAAAGTTAACCTATGTCGACATGAGTGCTAGTCTAGTCTAAATATATTATACTAGCCTATGCATTAAAGTTATATTAGATATTAGTCTATATTATAAATATTCTATAATAGATCTAAACTAATATATCATATCTTATGTCAGTATCTATATATATTACTATGTATTAATGCCTATAATATAATAATATAACTATATATTAATATAATAATAAATCTGATATAAAATAATAACTAATATTATTCTACAATATTAAAATGCAACTTTATTACTAAAACTAAACTATACTAATATTACAATGCAATTCTATGTGTTATAATTCTTTATTATCTTATTTTATTTGATAATGCTAAACATGTGTATTTTAATTCTATACTAGAGAGTGACACTACTATTTACCTATTCTAAAATACACTACACAATTAAGCTAATCATAATTAAATGTGTATATATATAATCTATATTATACTAGAGAGTGACACTACTATTTACCTATTCTAAAATACAACTACACAATTAAGCTAATCCATTATATTACTACTAATGGGTTAACAATGCGTATGATATTCCTATTATCCATTATATTAATTTTATTAATCAATGTTATAATAATGATTTATGTTAAATCATATGTAATGTTAAAAAAAAAACAACACAGGTTATTAATTATAATAATAATTGAAGATTAAAATTAATAATACTAATTGAAAATTAAAATTAATTCTACAAATTAATGTTACCAAATATAAAATATTGTTAATTAATATACAATATGGTACAATTCTTTATGATTGATTTTTAGTGATTTGAATAAAGATTAAGATCAACTAAAAGGTTGATTGATATGAGGCTTCAATCAGGTTACTAAGAACTAAGATATTTTCTTCTATGAAGGAGGACTTTATGCAAAGCGAAAATGGAAATGTAAATTAATCTATCTTAATCTGGACATAATATAGATTCAAGCCTAATTAAGAGTGAAATGCAAAAAAGGAAGAAGGAACAAAATAGTTTGAAAGTTAGAATGAGATGAAGGCAATAGGCCAAAGAAATAGTTCGATGACCTATTACTTGTTCAAGCAGATGTGTACAAACGAAATAAATAGTTAACAAACATCAACTTGTAAACATTTCTAAATTCAGATGGAACCATTCACATTAGACCAAAATGATATCATGCATATCACTAAAATAGTTCAAATAATGTGACATATATAATGCAACCATTCACATTAGAACAAAATGATATCATGCATATCACTAAAATAGTTCAAATAATGTGACATATATAATGCAAGACACTTATTACTTTCAACTAATAAGTAGCTAACAACTTAACGCAACAAGTATATATTGATGTACAACCTTTAGCTTCACTTTCATCACTAGTTAACCCTGCAAGATAGCTTGACAAAATTACAAATGATCATAGACTGATAGACTGCTGACATTCAACAATAATGTTGAAAATCATACGCATATACCTACGTGAAAGTTTTATTAAAGATAGACATAGTAACAATATTGTTTTACCACTGATTACAAAAGTAAAAAGTGTTCCATTAAAAGATGAAGAAAATTAAATCATATTCCTGAGAAGCAAAGATTGCAATAGTGCGATCCTTCAGCTACCACAAGAATTGATTTCCTAACTGCAGAGAAAGTTAGATCCCTCATTACAAAATTGCAACAAAACTTCCAGATTTCCTGCAAACAAGTTGTACTTCAAAAATATTTTCCTTCCATCAACTCGAAACCCCAAAATCCCATCTCGACCCTCTCCTCCATCTCAGCTCCTTTTCTCGTAACCTTTTTATTAAACCCCTCCAAGATTTTCCACGAGACTCCATACCTCTCGTCCCTTTTATCCCTTATGCCTCCCACTAATAATTCCGAGGCTAATTAAATGAGCCAAAAAGCCACTCACTCAGTTTTTTTTAAAAATATTTTAATAACCTTTATTAAATAATATAATTTTTAATGTAATATTTAAATAATACATAATTTTTAATTAATGTGTACTTTAATTAATTTAATTGGTATATAATTAATTAATTTAATGATCGTAATTAATACTTTTTAAATGTAATTATTAGGTTTATTATAATTTATTAATTTAATTTAAAATTAAAATTTTTAATAAAAAAAGCTCAAATTATTGTTGAGGGATGCATTTTTCAGAATTATAGCAATTTTGACACTTCAACTTTGGAGAGCTCCATCTTGAATTCTACTTGGCCAAATTGAGCCCGATCGAGCCCAAGACAACTCGTTGGAAAGATGAAATTATGGAAAACATTTTTGAAATGGTTGTATGACTAAATTTGGTCATTAATTGTGTGTAAAATTTAACAATAAATAGAGTTCTAAATTTGCAATCAAAACTAAATTTTTAAGCATTGTTTTTGCATTTTCATTCACTCAAAGCTACTACTGTTGCAAATCCATCTGATTATGTCCTCTTTGACCAATAATATTTTTACAGGAATCAATGAGAAGCTTAGATTTTATTTATTTAATTATATTTTGATTTGGAATTTGGTTTCCAACTTTTAGCGTTAAAAAATTATGTGTAAATTTGATTCGTATTTTAGTTTTGGCAGGAGATCTGTTAGGGAGGAGAAATGAGACAAAGAATACTTGGAACAATTGGATGGAAAAAACAAAGGAGGAGAAGAATATTTACAGTTCCAAATTATATGGATCTGAACCACTCTCAAACAATTGTCCATTTTGGGAATTTTTGTAAATTATTTACTATGAGTTTTGAGAATGAGGAAGAGGTTCCTCTCCTCTACAACTTAAGAGCTCTCAACACTTTTGTAAGGGGATTTTGAGTTGTATATTGGGAGGAAAAGCTCAGATCTGATTATTTGGATTTCTCTTTTCAAATCTAGACTTTGTGATTGGAGGTTGGGCCTGCACTTTTGCAGCCTTCTCCCTTTAGTGGAAGAGCTTATAATTTGAGAGAGATTGTTGGAGATCAAATCAAGGAACAAAACAAAGAGACAAAGTTTCATGAATTTGTATTAAATTACTTTTATTTCAAATGCAAGTTTTATCTTTTCTATGACATATTTGTGTAAAATAATATTCATGTTGATCATTGTTGTTTGATGTGAGGATGAATGTCTTTTGAATTAGCCATCTAGTTCATTAGTTTCATAGATATGTTAATTTTTTATTTTGCGCTTATGCTCAAATCAGATTTCTAAGTAATTATTTACTCAAAAATCTGCTATCAAAAATTCAATTTAACTGCCACTTGCATGAAGTGAACTAGTTCCTAGTGTTGATGGTTAATGACTCAATGTTTTAAAGTCTTCGAACATAGCATGTTTTGTTATCACAATATCAGCAAGTAGAACTATTTCATTTTCCTGATATTAATAATTAGAGAAATACATGTTAAAATACCAATCATTTAATTACCTCAGTTAGGTTAGATCTACATCTTCCTAATCGAGATAGGCTTAGGGTTTCTTCCCTTTTGCTCACATTTTAGCATTAATTCGCATTTAGATTAATCACTACATTTATAGAAGTCCCCTTCCATAAAGGAGAAAACTTTAGTATGGCTTCGCTGAGCCTTCAAGTCATCTTAAGGGTTTCTTTCTTGCAAGCTAGCAACAATAGGGTAATTATGATATATTTGTCCTTGTTTGGAAAAATAATTGAAATATCACAAGTCATCAAGAGAAAGAAAAGAGTAACTGAAACCAATTGATCTAGTTAGAATCACTACATCAAACATATAAGGGATTAGTTGGGGCTCTGACTGGGTGGTCTCCCCTACATGTTGATGAGGTCATTTTTGGCGTTAGGAGGGCCACAATAAATTGTTTCTTTGAATATTTTGTGCTTTAACATTTATCTTATTACTATGGCTCCACTCAAAAGATCACCTTTGAGTTGCTTTATCGGGATTTCACCAACTTCCACTACAATAAAGGTAGTTGAGGCTCTGCCTAAGATCAAATTCGATGGTAAGACTTCTACTTCTGATCATCTCCTTCATTTTATTTTAAATTGTAACAACAATATTGACGAGGAAGGCATTATTTGTAGGATATTCACTCTTACGCTGAAACGTCAAGCTAAAGACTGGTGTCGATCCTTGCAAGTGGCCTTTGTACATAGTTGGGATGAATTTTTGAAGGCTTTTCTTCACACTTTTCAAGAATATGACTACGAAAAGGTTTGTGATCGGTTGAAAGAATTGCGTAGGATGGAAGATGAGTCTTTGGACGATTTCCTAATTAAATTCAAATTAATTTTTATGAAATTTTAGTCCAAAGATTTGCCTCCACAATTTCAACTAATGAGATGGTTTAAACATTTAGTGTCTTTGTCCCGTAATTGTAACGATTACAAAGAACTAGAAAGAACATGCATCGTTAATGTAGAGTCAATTGCTCAAAATGACAACGTTGATCCTCCACAAATTAAAATTGCAAATACCGTTAATCATCAATTTCAACCAGATGTTGTTGCTGCTCAAACAAATGATGTTGATTTCATAACTGTTCTGAATTTAAACTTATGTTTCTTTATCTGATGAAATGGAAATTCAAAAATATGTAAAGTACACTAGCAACAATCAACAACAAGCCAATCAACCAGAGAACGCCAACAACATACAAATTGATGCAATTAATTTAGAATATTATTTTGCTAATAATAAATCACATGTTATGGAACAACCTAACAACAATTTGCAGATCAATCAAACATTTGGCGGATCTGATTTTTGTGAAGACATGGATCATCAATCTGAGATTTGCAATGGTACAAATGTGGAAAAATATACTGTGAAAAATGAGCAATCTTCTGTACATCAGAAACTTTCAGGTATATATATTCAACCTCTTATTTCTCTATATATCCTAATATTTTCTGTAACAATAATTTAATTTTTAATCAATCAACAGTCCCTCTAAATAAAAATTTAATTTTAGAAAACATAGAAGTTGTTATTAATTTAATTAATGGTGAATTATTGTCTAATTTCGATATTGATAGAGAAAATTCCATTGATAGTATGTTCAATAGTCTTGGACATTATCTTAATCTTGCATGTAATTTTCTCCCCAGTTCTGATTTACCTTATTCAAGAAAATAATACTAATGAAATCAATTTTGAGGACAACAATCAAACATTTGGCGGATCTGATTTTTGTGAAGACATGGATCATCAATCTGAGATTTGCAATGGTACAAATGTGTAAAAATATACTGTGAAAAATGAGCAATCTTCTGTACATCAGAAACTTTCAGGTATATATATTCAACCTCTTATTTCTCTATATATCCTAATATTTTCTGTAACAATAATTTAATTGTTAATCAATCAACAGTCCCTCTGAATACAAATTTAATTTTAGAAAACATAGAAGTTGTTATTAATTTAATTAATGGTGAATTATTGTCTAATTTCGATATTGATAGAGAAAATTCCATTCATAGTATGTTCAATAGTCTTGGACATTATCTTAATCTTGCATGTAATTGTCTCCCCAGTTCTGATTTACCTTATTCAGGAAAATAATACTAATGAAATCAATTTTGAGGACAACTTGAAAGATGAAAATATTGAGTCTCTTCATTCTTTGGAATTTGTTTTGTCAAATTTCCATAATCCCAATTCCTTAAGTCAATCTATTTTGAAGATGAAGAAAACACCATCACATAAATCATTCCAATATTTTCTCATTTTCAAGCCCCCATATATTTTAATGATTTCAGGTTTCAGGATTCCATTATTATTTATGATTCTTACAATTGGAGTTTTCTTTTCTAATCATGAGCTTGAAATGATTTCATTTCCACGAGTTGTTGCTAACAAAATTTTTGATTTCATTTATTTTGTTGGCACTTATGGGAAGGAAGTTTTTGCACGCAAATCCCAGCTATGTTGTACCATTATTTATAATATTGATGTATGTTATAATTTGTCTTTTTGTCATTTTCTTTAGTTTGAGTTTGTTTTCCTTTCAAACTTCACTTTTGAATTTCTGAAAACAATACACTGGCACTTTTAACCCTATCAAACCAGGAGGTAATTCCTCAAAATCAGAATGTGTATTAGCTGAAGAATGCATATGGATTTATACATGGAGGTGAGGCTATTGGGATTCATCTCCCAATGACTCTTGGCCTTCCTTATTTTGCTAATATTAAATAATATACAATATTAAATGTGCACACCCATCCCATAGGATTAGGTGTCAACATTCCCCCCTTTAATCCGAAGGGATGTTGGTGAGTCCAAGCATCAATCTGAACTTTTCAAACTTTTCTCTTCCAAGTGCTTTGGTGAAGATGTCAGCAGTTTGCTCATTTTTGGAAAAATGATGTAGATGGATGGTTTTGGCCTGAACATGATGTCGAATTAGATGGTACTTTGTATTGATGTGCTTTGTTCGATCATGGAACTTTGGGTTTTTGGCCAACTTTATTGCAGAAGTGTTGTCGATCATGAGTGGAGTGGAATACATTTGTTTCATCTGCAAATCTTCCAGGATCTTCCGGAGCCACACAATTTCTTTTGTTGCTTCAGCTGCTGCCACATATTCTGCCTCGGTCGTGGAATCTGTTGGAACTGACTGTTTGCGTGATCTCCATGAGACAGCTCCTGATCCAAGACTCATGGTGTAACCTGTAGTAGACACCCCTGTTTCTTTGTCGCCATCAAAGTCTGAATCAGAGTATCCGATCAAGTTGAAGTTGCCTACCTGTGTATATTTGAGTCCAAAGTCTTGAGTCCCCTTCAAGTACCTTAGCACTCTTTTTGCAGCAGACCAATGTCCTTCACAAGGTTTTTGCATGAACCTTGAGAGGATTCCAACAGCAAATGAAATGTCAGGTCTGGTGGTGGTTAGGTAGATAAGACTTCCTACAAGCTATCTATACTTAGTTGCATCCTCAAATTCCTTCCCTTCAATAGATGTGAGCTTCAAGTTTTGTTCCATTGGAGTGGTTAAGGGATTACATTCATCCATGCCAAACTTGTTCAAGAGATCGCCAATGTACTTCTTTTGAGAAATAAATATGAATTTAGGATGTTGAATTACTTCAATACCCAAATAGTAATGAACATGACCCAAATCAGTCATTTCAAAACCTTTCTTCAACTCTTTCTTCATGGATGCAATATAGCTCTCATTGTTTCGTGTTATCAAAAGATCATCTACATATACCACAAGATATACAACTGTTTTTCCAACTTTCTTAACAAACAAAGTTGCATCATCAAGATCAAAATGTTTGAAGTCAAGTTTCAGAAGATGCTCGGTCAATTTCTCATACCAGGCTCGTGGTGCTTGCTTGAGGCCACACAAGGATTTTATGAGCTTGCAAACTTTGTGTTCTTAACCCTTTACCACAAATCCTTCTGGCTGGGACATATAAACTTTCTCCTTTAGATCTCCATTCAAGAAGGCTTTTTTTACATCCATCTGATGGACTTTCCATCCATTCTGAGCTGCTAAGGCAAAGAGAGTCTGGATGGTGGTCCATTTTGCTGTGGGAGCAAAAGTTTCTTCATAATCGACTCCTTATTTTTGTGCGAATCCTTTTGCCACAAGCCTGGCCTTGTGCTTGTCAAGTGAGTCGTATGCTTTGTACTTGTTCTTGTAGACCCACTTACAGCCAATTGGTTTCATTCCCAAAGGCGGATCAACCAGCTTCCAAGTGCCATTCTTTATCAAGGCATCATACTCCTTCTGCATCGCTTCTTTCCATTCATCATGAGAAGCGGCTTCTTTGAAGGAAGTTGGTTCATGATATGTAGACAAACTCAATTCACAGTTATAAGCAATATCCATATCAACAGGGGAATCAGAATTATCTACATCACCTTCGATTTGTTGAGTGGAACTTCTTGTTCCTGTTTTTCCAACCTCATCAGGATGAACATTCTCCAGTGTCTTTGTTAGCCATTTGGGAGGACCTTTCTGAGATGGCCCAGGCTGGTCATTTGACTAAGTTGGGATTGATTCAAGATTCAATCTCCCAATTCTGTCAATCACATCATCCAATGTGTCATCCGTGGTTGTTTCTTCATGTGGGGGAGAGAGTGCTTCAGGACATGATTCCACAGTTTGATTCAATATCGGAATCCCCCTTCAAGATGTGGAATCACATTATCAAATTCTTGGAAGGACTTTGCATGTGTGAATCTATCCAGGCGATCAAGTTGCCGCTCAACAACCTTGTCACTCTTGGAAGATTCAAGAAATATGACATCTCTTGCTATCACAAATTTCTTATTTGCTTCATCATAGAGACGATATCCTTTGGAGGTATTGGAGTACCCCAAGAAGATACATTTTCTACTTCTAGCACCAAGTTTGTTCCTTTGACCCCTTGGGTATCAAGGCATAACAGGTGGACCCAAAGACCCTGAAATGCTTTACCGAAGGAATGTGGCCATGCCACATTTCAAAAGGAGTTTTGTTTCTAATTGAACTTGAAGGACACCTATTCTTTATGTAAACAGCACATAGAACTGCATCAGCCTAAAACATCAATTTTACATTCTTGAAAAATAACATGGAGCGAACCATATTTAAAATAGTTATGTTCATTCTTTCAGCTACACCGTTCTGTTGGGGATTATATGGCACAATTGTTTGATGTTTGATTCCATGTTGACGAAGATAATTTTCAAATTCGTTTGAAGTGTATTATTTTCCATTATCAGTACGTAGAGAGCCAATATGTGTTTGTGCATCATTTTCAATCCATGCATGAAAATTCTTGAAAGTTTGAAAAGCATCAGACTTATTCTTCGGTAAGTAAATCCAACACATTCTGGTGTAGTCATCAATAAATGTCATCATGTATTTGTTTCCATTTGCAGAAGCAATAGGCATAGGGCCACATAAATCTGAATGAACAAGTTCAAGTTTTCTATGTGCTCTAGAGTGTGAATCATGAAATGGCTTTTTACTATGCTTTCCTAGAATACAAGCATCACATTCCTTAGGTTTTCTAGGAATTGTAGGCAGTTCATTAACACCATTTTTCTTCAACAAACGAAGGCTTTCATAGTTTAAGTGTCCAAATCTAGCATGCCATAAAAGACTTGATGAGAATGTACCTTCATCATGATGTGAACTGAATGCAAAGTTTTGAGCATGAGCAGATGAACCTTTCAGCTTCAAGAGTCTCCCTTCTTCTATTCCCTCCATGACAAGTGAGTGATCTGATGCTTTTCTGACCTCTTCCTTGCCATCAAACAAGTGAATTGAGTGTCCTTGCTGCCGGATTTCGACCAGGGACAGCAAGTTTCTCTTCAACTCAAGGAGGTATAGAACCTCATGTAGGATATGATCAGGAAGACCAGGCAGTTTAAGCCTGACTGTGCCAAGCCCTGATGGCTTGAGTTTGGATTTATCTGTGAAATATACTGCTCCATCAACTTTGTCAGTGAAATCTTCAAAAAAATCTTTTCTAAATGTCATGTGACATGTTGCTCCTGAATCTAGCAACCAATCATCACTCCATGAAGTAAATGAAACATCAAAGAGGTTTTCAGTTACTCCATTGTTACAATGTGCTAGAACATAGTGAGCGGATTCAGGTGCTTTACCTTTGTCTTTGTCATTGGTTTTACCTTTGTCTTGATTTCTGTGCTGCTCAATTTTCTCCCATGGTGTTCTGCATTTGGATGCATCATGTCCATCTCTATTGCAACGTGTGCAATGAAGATTGGATTTGTCAGCTTGTCTGCCCCCCCTTTCTGTGAAGTTTCTTCTTCCTCTTCCTCTTATGCCACCTCTTCCTCTGGATGAATCTGGAGCATGACTCTTTTCTCTATGTGCCAAGTATGCAGCCTCTTCGGAAGATGAAGGGACTGTCATCTTCCCAAAAAGCTTCTCTTGTTATAAAGCTTTTTCCTCAGTGTATCAGTGATGTGCTCAGTTTCACTTGTACAGAGCTCAGAATATTATGAATGATCGGATATATTGCCCTTAACTTTATATACCAAGAGAGATATATGCATTTTACCGATGTTTTCAGTATCGTAGTTGTAGATCTTATACAAGGAAGCTAAGCAAGGGATCATCATTCTTTGTTTTAAGGAAGTGAACAACTTAATCATCAATTGAACATTTTCTAATTCTGAATGTGAGTCATAGAGTTCTTTTAGCTTCTTCAAGGCATCATAGGCATTTGAGAATGATGAAATATGGCGACTCACCTCTTCACTTACGGAGGATGCAATCAAGGCATAGGCCTTGTAGTTCTTATTTTCCCAAATGGCAAGCTCTTTGTCTGAAGTGGGCTTTGTTGGTGGATTTTCTTCTTGTCCTTCACAGATTCCTTTCCACAGCTCATTAAAAATGAGTGTGTGTTTAATCTTTCGAGACCATTCAAGATAGTTCTCTTTGCCGGAGAGAACCACCCCAACAATAGAGATGAGAGAATGCATTAGATTGCTGGAAAAAAATCTTCTGAAGAGGAAAAATTTCAGCTATAAAAAATTTCAACTCTTGAAATTTGCTCAATTAAAGGGGCAAAAACTCTTGCTGGAAAAATACTCTGAATTTAAAAAACTCTTTGCTAAAAAACTGAATTCTGCACTGAAAAAAATATATGTATTTTTTTTTGTTTGGGAAAAAAAAAATTTGTATGGGAGGTCGATATGGAATGGTGGTATTATGAATGTAAGAAGTGGTATTATGAATGGTGGAGGGGTGGTATAAAAGTGGTAATGTGGGGAATGGTATTAAAGAATTGAAATAGTGGTATTGTATAATGAATGGAGGGGCGGAAATAAAAGAAGCGGACTTGTATATATAAAGTGGACTTGACTGTATATGTAAGGGAGCGGACAGTATATATAAAGTGGAGCGGTATGGTATATATGACATCGTATTAAATATACAATCACTTGCTCAAACCAGGTTACAAAAACCAGGAGCGTATTATTAGTGGGAAGCGTTGTGTTATAAACCAGACAGCGTGATATATAAAATATGATAGCGCTGTATGATAGCGTTGATATCAACGTTGTATTATACGACTGTCATATATGGATGGGAGGAGCCGAGATATCTCTGCGTTATAGCACAGAGATATAACGCAGATGGTATATAACAGTGACAGTGTGATATATATATGGAGGGGGCCGTATGGCCGAGGAGGGGAGTCGATTGCGCAAGATGGAGCGTTGTATGGGTAGCAATGGAGTCGAGTTTGGAGCAGCGAATATGTTATGAGGAGCAGGAGCAGGAGCGGTGAACGTGGAGTCCAGGATGCAGTCGATTTGGCAAACTGGGAGTCGACTGCCTGAGTAGTGGGTGCGGACTGGAGGAGAGGTGTAGAGGAATGAGCAGGTGTGCGCAGGGTTGAGGGATGGTGTATGCGTGAGGGGCGTTGGGTAGGTGAAAGAATGTAGGGAGAGAGTGAGGGCGTTACAAAAAAACTGAAATGGAAGTGTGCAGGACTGTAGAATTGCAGAGTGGCAGGGGCTGCAATTTGCAGAATTTCAAGGTCTGCAGAATTGCAGAATCTCCAGAAGTTGCAGGAGCTGCAAATGTCAGACCTGTGGATAATTGAAGAGAAAAAAAATGCAGAATAACAGTAAAGCAATTTAGGAGCAGCAAAAAAAACTATTAATGAAAACTGACTGAGCAAAGGAGAGGGAGTTACACCACAGGCAGAAATGCCAATAGTGGGGTTGGCTCTGATACCATGTCAAACCAGGAGGTAACTCCTCAAAATTAGAATGTGTATTAGCTGAAGAATGCATATGGATTTATACATGGAGGTGAGGCTATTGGGATTCATTTCCCAATGACTCTTGGCCTTCCTTATTTCTTAATATTAAATAATATACAATACTAAATGTGCACACCCATCCCATAGGATTAGGTGTCAACAAACCCTATGACTTTAGACTCCCCTCAAGTACATTATGTTGGAAATACTGAGAGGGGGGTGAACCAATATTCATTTCAATTAGTATTATTATTAATCTTTTCGAGCATTATTTAGTCTTCAATTATTATCAATGTTTGTACAATGATAAAAGTAAACAAAAGGAGCACAAATGCACACAATTTTTAAGGTAGAAACCCCATCTAGGACAAAAAACACCTGAATGATTTTCTAATAATTCTTTAATCTTGAACTCCAATTGAAAAGAAAGCTCCAACTTGCTAGAATCTAGAAAAGCATTCTTCTCCAGCTCGCACTGGATGGACGCTCCAACTCCCGAGATTCTTCAATAGTCAAATGAATAGATGCCCCAACACCCAATGAGCTATAACTCACCATAGCGCTACCTTACCACCCTGAATTTTTCACAGGCTTGAAATTGTTGGTGACTTCATGCACCAGCCTACCACCAGCCTACCACCCTATAGAAGAATAAAAGAAGAATGGACTCCAGTACCATGGAAAATGGTCCACTTTACAATGATATAGAATGATGTAGAAGAAGAAGACACACTAGAACATAACCACAACTATGACACAACCACCTAATGATAATCCTAGACCTCCCGACATTGCCTTTTCAACTGTTGGCAGATAGAGACTTGTACAAATTTTACAATGATTCTTTTACAATGACTCAGTACAATGATACATTTACAATGACTGTATGCAGAGCTGCCCACTTGAAGACTTCATGTGGTGAACTTCTCGCTGTTGTTATGCATCTTGATTGTTGCTCTTGTCATGATACCCTTTCTCACTCTTCAGAACATTAGATCATGCATTAAGTCTTATCTTGATGAATATATAATACATGCAAAAAGTCTTCAAGGAAATACCTCATCCAGCAGAGCATATGTCAATGCTAAAAAAAAAAAATTAGAATACAAAGAACCTAATGCAATTAAGAGATGAACATGCATATACAGTAGATACTTACCTGGAGATTACCTCTGCTGCATCATTTTACTGCACCTTGCTTTTATTTGCCGCCCTAGAAATTCTAGTCCTTTGCAACCCTTGACACCACATGATCTAGCTTTTTCTTGCCTTCTAGGAGCTCGATATTGAATATGATGTATCTCTATGATTTGAGATCCCCAATATGTGATATTCGGTCCTGTAGTAGCCCTCTGAGTCTTATTTACAATGCCACAGGTCTGACCCAATTTGGATTCTTCAAAGCAAAGTTATGCCCAATCTCTCACAATGACCTAATTATGGACTAGTTCAGTAGAGAAAAGTTGTACGGCGTGCCACATGTCATTGTTTCCTCCTTTGGCTCTGAAATTGATAAAAAAAAAACTACAGTTCATGAACTATCCACCAATTTTTACAGAATTCCAATATGATTCTCAGAGAGAGGGTTATGATGATTTTCCCAAGGTCACCTCTTTGAGATGAAATTCGGAAGCCTGCAAAAAACTCTAACTTCCACGGATCATATCTCCGAAAATATAACAAACCAAGATCTGAAATTTGGACATGAACTTCATCAGGATTTCACACAAGTGGGTTTTTTTTTCAGCATCTAAAGCTTCACATAAAATTTTTTATAACGAACATTCCACGATGACCTGCTTTTAGTAGAAAAATCCTTACATGAGGAGGATATGAGGGTCACAATTTATATAAATGCTTAGGTTGAGAGGGTCTTCGACAAGTGAACGTTGGAGGGATTTTAGGAGCTTAAAAAAATATTAATTATTGATTATTCAATGACCACAACAAATGATTAGTGTCATGCCACAATCCCATGGGGTTTTAGCTCACTAATAGAGTAAGTTTTCAAGTCAAAATTCCCATGCAAAATCGGGGTAGCCCCTGGTGCTGCTTGGGTTGACATCAATGACAACCACTGATCAACAATCTCCTCCTTTGGCATTGATGGCAACACAAGTACTCCCCCTGCGATCATTACACCTCTTCCTACAACATTCTCTCCCCCTTTGACATAAATGGTAAAGGGTAACTCCCCCTGACACACGACCATCATGTAGACTTGTACACATTTCCACTCCCTCTTTATTTTATGAATAAGGAAAATCTAATGAGAATTTGGGAGAATCCCAAGCTTCTGGCGAAGATATTCAAATGTTTCACGAGGTAAAGGTTTAGTGAAGATATCAACGATTTTTTCTTTTGTACTAACATACTCAAGTTTAATATTCTTTTCAACGACTTGTTCTCTAACAAAATGGTATTTGATCGGAATGTGTTTTGTTTTGGAATGCATGACAGGATTCTTGGAGATGATGATTGCATTGGTGTTATCACAGAATATGGGAACAGGCTCACTGTATTGTACTTGAAGATATTGCAAAGTTTGCTTCATACAAAGGACTTGAGTACAACAAGCTGCCGCTGCAATGTATTATGCTTCCGTTGTAGATAATGAGATTGAGGTTTGCTTTTTGCTCAACCATTATACGAGACAACCACCTAGATAGAATGCTACCCAATCTGCATCTGTAAAGGCTTGAATAATGAGATTGTTACCCTTGGGATACCACAGGCCATATTCTGTTGTGCCCTTTATATATCGAAGAATTCTTTTGACGACAATAATATGTGATTCTTTTGGTGCTGTTTGGAATCTTGCTACTTATCCACCTGCTTGCATAACATCTGGCTGGGAGGCTATTACATATAGAATACTACCGATCATAGATTTGTACAACCTCTGATCCACATCCTTAGAGGAGTCGTCTATGCTCAATTTGCAACTTGTTACCATCAGAGTAAGGACGGGTTTGCAATCTTCCATTTTGATTTTTTTAGCATTTCCTTGATGTACTTGGCTTGACATATAAATATTCCTTTATCTTGTTGATATATTTGAAGCCCTAAGAAGCGTGTCAGCTCACCAAGTAAATACATCTCAAACTCACTTTTCATATTTTTAGCAAAGTTCTTACTTAGTCGATCATCATTGCTACCAAAGATTATATCATCCACATATACCTTAACGATTGTTAAATATATTAATCTATTTGTACGTAAAGATTTCTATCATCAGTACCTTTCTTGAACCCTTGTTGACGTAGATATCCATCAAGACGAGCATACCATGCTCTGGGAGCCTGTTTGAGACCATATAGAGCCTTCTTTAACCTGCAAACATAGTCTTCTTTTTCCTATAGTAGAAAACCTTCATGTTGTTCGATGTAAAATTATTCTAATTCGCCATTCAGAAAAGCTAACTTAACATCCATTTAGTAGACTTTGATTTTTCTTGAACATGCATAGGCGAGAAACATCCGGATGGCTTCCATTCTGGCAACTGGTGCAAATGTTTCGTCGAAATCAATTCCTTCCACTTGTGCATAGCCTTTGCAAACCAATCTTGCTTTGTTTCTGGTAACCTGTCCATCTTCATTCAATTTGTTCTTGAACACCCATTTAGTCCCAATGAAATTTTTATCTTTTGGTCATGGAACTAATTTCCAGGTGTTATTCTTCTCAATTTAATCCAATTCTTTATTCATAGCTTCTACCCAATGTTCATTTTGGTTGGCTTCCTTAAAACTACTAGGCTCAAAGGTTGCTAGAAAAGAAATGTGTGCTTGTTGTGATGAACGAAGTTGTCGACCTTCATTTATGTCACCAATGTTTTGATTTGATGGATGGTTCTTTTGAATCCATTCTTTTGTTCTCTTTGGAGGAGATTCTTGTTGTTGTTCCTGTATATCTTGATGATCATTATTTACTTCTTCTTGGTTGACAATTTCTTCTTGTTCTAAATTTTTCTCTGTCTTTTTCAGCCTCTGTCTCAAGTTTCAAAGATTCTATATCCTCATCATTATTCATTAAAACACCATCTTCGTCAAATGTAACATTTATGCTCTCCACTATTTGTTTTCGTCTTAAGATTATAACATTTATAGGTATTTCTTTTGTGTGAGTAATCAACAAAGATACCTTCATCAACACGTGATTCAAACTTACCCAACTTTTGATCTTCTCTTTTGATATAAAATTTGCTTCCGAAGATTCTAAAATATTTTACATTAGCTGGTTTTCCTTTCCATAATTCATATGGGGTCTTGTTGCAATTATTTTGACGGCAATAATATGTGATTCTTTTGGTGCTGCTTGGAATCTTGCTGCTTGTCCAACTGCTTGCATAACATCTGGTCGGCAGGCTGTTACATATAGAATACTACCAATCATATATTTGTACAACCTCTGATCCACATTCTTAGATGAGTCATCTATGCTCAATTTGCAACTTGTTACCATCGGAGTAAGGACGAGTTTGCAATCTTCCATTTTGAATTTTTTGAGCATTTCCTTGATGTACTTGGCTTGACATATAAATATTCCTTTCTCTTGTTGAGATATTTGAAGCACTAAGAAGTGTGTTAGCTCATCAAGTAAATACATCTCGAACTCACTTTTCATCTTTTTAGCAAAGTTCTTAATTAGTCGATCATCATTGCTACCGAAGATTATATCATCCACATATACCTCAACAATTGTTAAATTATCTTTATCTATTTGTACGTAAAGATTTCTATTAGCAGTACCTTTCTTGAACCCTTGTTAATGTAGATATCCATCAAGACGAGCATGCCATGCTCTGAGAGCCTGTTTGACACCATATAGAGCCTTCTTTAACCTGCAAACATAGTCTTCTTTTTCCAATAGTAGAAAACCTTCAGGTTGTTCGATGTAAACTTCTTCTAATTCGCCATTCAGAAATGCTGACTTAACATTCATTTGGTAGACTTTGATTTTTCTTGAACATGCATAGGTGAGAAACATCTGGATGGCTTCCATTCCGACAACTGGTGCAAATGTTTCGTCAAAATCAATTCCTTCCACTTGTGCATAGCCTTTGCAAACTAATCTTGCTTTGTTTTTGGTAACTTGTCCATCTTCATTCAATTTGTTCCCGAACACCCATTTAATCCCAATGACATTTTTATCTTTTGGTCGTGGAACTAATTTCTAGGTGTTATTCTTTTCGATTTGATCCAATTCTTCATTCATAGCTTCTACCCAATGTTCATTCTGGCTGGCTTCTTTAAAATTACTAGGCTCAAAGGTTGCTAGAAAAGAAATGCGTGCTTGTTGTGATGAACGAAGTTGTCGAACTTCATTTATGTCACCAATTATTTGATTTGATGGATGGTTCCTTTGAATCCATTCTTTTGTTCTCTTTGGAGGAGATTCTTGTTGTTGTTCCTGTATATGTTGATGATCATTATTTACTTCTTCGTGGGTGACAATTTCTTCTTGTTCTAGATTTTTTTGTGTATTTTTTAGCCTCTGTCTCAAGTTTCAAAGATTCTATATCCTCATCATTATTCGTTAAAACACCATTTTCGTCAAATGTAACATTTATGCTCTCCACTATCTGTTTTCATCTTAGATTATAGCATTTATAGGCCTTTCTTTTGCGTGAGTAACCAACAAAGATACCTTCGTCAACACGTGATTCAAACTTACCGAAATTTTGATCTTCTCTTTTGATATAACATTTGCTTCTGAAGATTCTAAGATATTTTACATTCGCTGATTTTCCTTTCCATAATCCATATGGGGTCTTGTTGAAATTATTTCTGAGAAGACTTCGGTTGATAATGAAGATTGCCGTATGAATTTCATGAACCCTGAATTTTTCATCCAATTTTGAGTCCTTCAACATTGTTCCACCCATTTCCTGTACGGTTCTGTTCTTTCTTTCAACGACTCCATTTTGCTGAGGTGTCCGTGCTGTTGAAAATTGTCTTTTTATTCCATTTTCATCATGGTATTGTTGAAATAATTTGGAAGTGAATTCTCTGCCATTATTTGATCTTAGACACTTTATTTTCAAAACAGTTTCATTTTCGACCAAATTCTTGTAGATCTTAAAGCACTCAAATGCTTCAGATTTTTTCTTTAGGAAACTGACGGCTGTCATCCTGGTATAGTCATCTATCATTAACATGAAATATAATTCTCCATCTAAGCCTTTTGTTCTCACAGAACCACATAGATTAGTATGTATCAATTCCAATGGATGTGATGCAAAGTGTTGTTTTGTTTTAAATTCGACTTTTGTCTGCTTGCCGTGCCGACAAGCCTCACATAGTGTGTTGGAAGGTTTTGAGATTTTCGACATTTCTTGTACTGCTTCCTTTTTGCTTATCCTGCCAAGATTGTCAAAGTTAATATGACCCATTCGTTTATGCCATAACCAAATTTCATCTTCTTTAGCTAGTAGACATGCAGAACATATATGTCATTGGAGCTCAACTTGTTGTAGCCACAATTTTACCATACCTGCCTTTCATGATTTCACATTTTGTGGAGTTGAATAGCATTGTGTGTCCTTGATTACACATTTGTCCAACACTGCACAGAATGTGATTCATGTTTTCAACCAATAGAACATTCTTGGCTAGAGCATATTTTCTTCCGAGAGTGACGGTCCCTGATCCTATAACATTTGAAGATCCATCATTTCCAAAGGACATGGTTCCATCCTTCTTCTCTTGCAAAAATACAAATTTATTTTTATCTCCAGTCATATGCGTTGAGCAACTGCTATCAACATACCACACATCTTTGTTGTTTTGAGCTTTGAGAGCGAGATCACAATTATCGGTCTTCTTCTTCTTCCATGTTCATTCGTTCTATGGCTTTGAAGATTCTTCTGGAGGTCTCTGGCTATGTGTCAAAATTTTCGACATTTGTAACATTCAATGTTATTTCTTAAATGTTCAAATCTATTGATGTTTTGTTGAGCCCTAGGAGGCTCATATTTGACAGATATCATGGAATTGTATTGGTTCCTAGGGTACATGCGACATTCTACAGCAATATGACCAAATTTTCCACATGAATAACAATAGCCATGAAACATATGTTGGTACCTGGATGGAAATATTCATTGGGGAATTGCCTTCCATGGCTGTTCTTGCGAATCTTTTCCAATGAAGTCTACATACTTGTAAGATCTCATAGGTTCATTGTATTTTGTTGTATAAGGTCCTTCTTCTTCTTGTTCTTTGTAACTGAGGCTAGCTTTTTCGTTGTAAGATCGGGGTAGCCTTTGGTGCTGGTTGGGTTGACATCAATGAAAACCACTAATCAACACATTAATGAGCATATATGAGGATCAACTCCAGAGCTTTAAGCATGAACATCAAATACTTCTTATGCTGAAATTTTATTTGTTCATGTTTGGCCAATTCATGTTCAGTTTTCAAATGAATTCTTCACAAACCTAGACATTCGAGAGTACATCATTACACTGGATGACAATGTAACACTTCTAGAAATATTCTAGATGTCCATTCATACTCTAATGATTTATTTTAAAAATGTTTGGGAACTCCAATTCTGAAGAAGATTTCTTTCCATGATATTTATTCTCTAAATAAAAACAATAATTTTCAGCAGGCTACAATATTTAAAGGTTTATCATTCGATTCTAGCATGTTATTTCCTCTTTTTATGATCCCATAGGCATATGGTTGGAAGGATTTCAAGGGGAGAATTTTGTAAATAAGTTTATTTTGCTGAACTTAGATGGACATAATAGGCTCAATGTTTCTTTTAATAATTTAGTTCCATTTTTATTTTGTTGTTGATTTTTGAAATTTTTATATGTGTAGGGATAAAATTGAGAGAATGGCCTCATTAGAAGTATGACTATACTTAGTCATATGCTCTCTCTTATAATAGTAGTAGGATTAATTTTTTAGCTAGTTCACCTTTCTTTTATCTTCTAGTTTAATCTGCAGATTTATCAATAAATGCTAGTAATGAGCTCAAGTATTTTCTTTGTCCTTTTTACCTTGATTTAGAGACTCCATTTTAAGAATAAGCGAGCAATTAGCCCTTTCTAGATCACATGTTTAGGGAAGTATTTATTTTATCATCATAATTTCTATTGTATGCGCTATGTACAAATGTTTTGCTTTCATATCCCTTTGTTTTACAAATATGAAAGAGAAGTCATAATATTTTCTTGATGCGGCTCATTGGCTCCTTGTTTAAATTTTTCACGGGTCTGTAGCTCCCTACATTTCAAATAATATATCAAAGGGCCTATAAGCAAAGGAAAATTGCAAAGAATATAGCAACAATCATATACATACTTTTTCCCATTTCCATACCTTTTCACATCTTGATATTTTGCATTTTCATTAGACCTCTACACTACAATATTCATCCTCTATCTTCTTTTTACTCACGCCTCTTTTATAGTTCCCAGGATGATTAATTTTCCATTTTACATGGTGTGTTCACATGAATCACTATGGTTGGGTATGCATTCCTTTAGCTTGGAGCCATTACTGTTCTTTAAGTACATTTTTATTTAATTTCGAAATCTTAGAAGCGTTGAAATCTTGGGTATCATAACATTTCAGAAATATTTTTTTTTCGAGAATCCCAGATCCAAGATCTCGTAATATGCATAATTCGTTTTCTCACTTCCCGTTATCTGAGAATCTCTGCTCCAAAACCTCGTGAGTCTCTCGTTCTCAGAATCTAGAAACTATTAACAAAATACATATCCACCGAGATTTGAGAATCTGATTTCCACGTCACCTGCTTAATTGATATGGCCCACACTCTCACTTTTTATTGCAAATTCCTCTTTTCAATCTATCATCTCGAAGTCTCGCAAATATGATTTAAATATAATTCTAAATTCTTTACAAGAACATCACCTTCGAGTGATACAAATTCCACCTTATGCATATCTATGGAATTTCGTCTCCATTTATTTCCTTTCGCTCAGATGCCTGCATGCTTGGCTGGTGTGAATGCTCATATTTTTTCCGATGCATACTTGTTGAATTTAAATGTGTAATTGTCATTTCAAAGCATTCATTATGTTAACATGACAAATTGGTAAACAAACAAGAGCTATACATAGGTAATGGGCCATTGGTCAATTTCATTTTTCGAGTCTTGTTTGTTGATATATCACTCCATTTTAGTGATCACATATTAATACATGTCTTCTTCATATATATATATATATATATATATATATATATATATATATATACACAAATCACTACATAGGTTAGGACTTCGAGATTTTTGTTTTGTTTTGTTTGTAATTAACACTGATTCTATTAAAAAAGTATATAGTACAAAATAAAGTTACAATCAAGAGAAACTAGAAAGCGGGGAAGCCAAAAATGATAAACTATCAACCTTGGCCCCGAAAGCACACAAGAGAGAAACATAGAGGACAATGAAGAGAAACATGGGAACCATAAGAGACAAACACAACAATTTATCCAGAATGGGATAAATCCTCAATACGACCTTTCTTTCCTTTCTTTTTTGTAACTTTAACCCAACCGTCATGGAGCGGGTGGGCTAAATCCACTTGAAGATTCTTGTTAACTAAAGGTAGAGTCTCCTTATCTAAGTCAGAGGAGGAGGACTCATGTGCTCGCTTCTGAGCACTCAAAGAAACTTGGCCCCCCCAGGATTTGCCGAGGGCTTATCCTTCTCCTGCTTTACTACATCCGCATCTGCTTCAATCTCATATTTTTTGTAACTTTAACCCAACTGTCATGGAGCAGGTGGGCTAAATCCACTTGAAGATTCTTGTTGACTAAAGGTAGAGTCTCCTTATCTAAGTCAGAAGAGGAGGACTCATGTGCTCGCTTCTGAGCACTCGAAGAAACTTGCCCCCCCCCAGGATTTGCCGAGGGCTTATCCTTCTCCTGCTTTGCTACATCCGCATCTGCTTCAATCTCATCCTCATTTGAACTGAAGGACTCAATGTCATCCATGGGAGGTGGATCACAAGGTTTCCAACTTTTAGAGTTGGATTTGCAATTGATTTTATTCTTTTGGGCGAGGAACATAGTACATGATTTCTGAATATGCGATGTTTGATGGCAGTGACGACATCAAAAATCAATATTCTCATAGTCCAGGGACCGTGTCCAATGGAAATCACCAACTTTGAGATTGATTTGATTGGGTATACCTTTACTTATTTCAATTTTGGCACATATTCTACCATAAGTGTAAATGCCCTTCTCCCCCCTAGAATGATCCGTTGCCAGAAAACGACCCCGAGAGTTTCCAATTCCTTGAAAGATCGAAAAGTGCCATAAGTGAGCAGGTAAATTTGGAAGCCTGACCCAAATAGGTAACTTGGTAATGATTGTCGTAGAAGGATCGAAGTCTGGGAACTAGGGGGTGAGGAATAACCCTGCTTTTCACCAAAACCATGGAACACTAGTTAAGGCTTTTTGATAATATTCATTGAAAGAAAACACCACTATAAAGAAACCCTTTAAGCATAAAACAACCTTGAAATTATTGGTCCATGTGGAGTAAATCCATTGGTAGAGATTTGTGGTGCGAGGCCATAATGCATTGAATCTGCAGATAATGGCATATTTTGCATAACTTTGAAGCTGGTTTTCAAGTGTCGAGTGGGAAATTTCTACGGAAGGTACATCCTCCAATTTATCAACCAAAAAAGGCTTGGGAGCATCAGAGGGTTGAGAAGCTTTCTTGGGAGACTGTGCATGGAAAACATCTTTGCAAGAGAAATCTTAAGAGGAAGATGCTGACCTACTGCCCCTCCTCGAAGATGAAGAGTCAGAACCACAATAGCATATTTCTCAAAATTATAAAATGAGAGCGGAAAAGAATCCTCAAGCTGTTTACCTCCATAGAGAAATCACTGAAGGGCAGATGGAATCCCCAATTTGAGTTCCAGGGCATATAATAGGTTTTTCACCAAATTTTAAGAGCAAACCCATAGAAGCATGGTTTTCTCGGAGAGAAGAGTGATCTGTATCTTAAAAGAGGGGGTTGTAAGATCTGGGGTCGATTGGGATTCCACATCCGGGCTCCCACCGAGCCGTCCATCGCCCGTTATAGCCTTGCAAATGGGCCAGAATGGGGAAACAGACTTCTGTTTCATCAACTCACCCGTAAACAGATCCGGCTTGCATGTCTACTCTGCAAACCAATCTACAAGTAAAAAAAGATCTAGAAGCCATGGGGTTAAGACCCATGAAAGCTTCGCATTCCTATCCACGATCAAAATGGCGAATGAAAAGAGATCCATTTTCCATGGTTTTGGCGGCTTTGCAGTCCCCTCGTCCCTCTTAGCGATAGGCTCCACATATGGGCAAACCCATGATGTATAAACAACAATCAATCAGATCCATGAAAGAAAATGACAAATCCTCAAAAATATTAGGCAAACCCCTGCAACAGATTTCCGAAGCCTGGTGCCTTTGTCTATAACCTTGAATATTGAATCGTCATCGAGCCTGTATTTAGCTACAGCTATTGACAAGCCCTGACACATTACAGAGGCAGTGATATCCCCTGGGAGGGCCGAAGGCAACATGAATTTCTTGACGGCTAGAAGTACTAATTTCGACATGTCTGCAAATCCTCCAAATTATTTCTATAACTATGGGACTTCAATTCATAGAGAATCACACCTTCATTTTCATTTCTAATGGACTTTGTTTACTTCCAACTCCTTGAACATTAAACATTATTTTTCTAGCTTTACTACATCCTTCAGTTTGGATTTAATAAGTGATGATTTTGGGCCAATTAAAACTTCATAGAAAGCCACTTATTCATAATTTTAATTCCAATTAAAAGAACAGGTTATCTTTTGTTGGAGAAAATCGACATATTTCTGGTAAAATTTTAACGAAATTATTCAATGGTAAGTCTCATATACCCATTTTCATCCTCCTCCATTTCCTTACACTTTTTGTTTCAGTTTTGTTTATAGTTTTTGTTGATTTTAAAGGTATCCAAGAATTGTTTTACTCTCATACTTGCTCAGATTTGGAACTCATACTCCTTGTTTTGCTTGCTTTCGAGTTTTGGAAAAGCAATAATGATGTTCATCAAATCAACTAAATCAGGGAGTCCCTTAACCTACTTCTCAGGCCTTGTTTTTATTAGAAATTTGTTAAGATGTTCTCATGCAAGCTTTGTTTTAAAACCATACTATTCACTTTACGGTTTGAGAGCCTAATTTAGCTTTGTTGAGGTTTTCTTTTAATTTGGGCTTTTCTTTTAGTTTTCCTTTCCTCGTTTGAAATTTTTGGAGTATGTTTATTTCTTATTTCACTTTAGTTTGGATTTATTCTTCCTTTTTTTGTTGGTTATGAATTCATTTTGCTGATATTACCAAGATTTATGTAAAATGACTTTTCTTATCCAACATTGCTTGGCAGACATGAGAACTTTTTAATCTGTCAATTTCATGGGTTTCATTTACCTTAAGGGATATATTTATGGAATTCTAAAGCCCTCTTGCATTAAAACATTTTCATGGAGGAACATGCATCCCCTTCTAAGAGATATAGTTCATCTTTTCAAAGAAATAACTAGCCTTAAGTTTAACTCAGTGAATCTCTCCCATCCCTCCACTTTATAAAAACCTATGAATTGATAGTCACAAGGAAAGATATGTAGTCAACATTATGGAAGTATTATATCCATTTTCTTAAGTCTCTTTTACCATCCCACCCATTTCTCTCAGCGACATCATAAAATTAGCTCGCAAATGTGCTTATCAAAAGGGTGATACACACATGTATGAATGTACAATTTTGCTACATCATGTCTCATCTTGTCCCATCTCATCTCATGGAAGAAGAATAATCCACGCTGATGGTAGGGGACATTGATTTACCAAAATATCCTTCAAACCCTACTGGTCTCCAGGTAAAACTTCATGACCTTCATCTCAGTTGCATTAACACCCATATCATCAAATCTTATCTCAACTTATCTCCTCTAATCATTAGTTGAAAAATTATGTCTCGATCTAAAGAAGAAAAATAATCATAGGGGAGATCAATTTAATGCTAGAGTAAATATCCTCCATACCCTATATCAAATGAAAATAGTGAAGATCAATTTGCCACAAATGAGAGAGATCCTCCAAACCCTATGTCACCCAACTTGATCCTCATCGACCATAGGGGAGATCAATTTACCATAGGTGGTAAAGATCCTCCAAACCCTATGTCATATCCAACATGATCAAGTGGTTTGAACACCATGCATCTCGACTTAGGGAGATCAATTTACCATACGTGTTAGCCATGGGTAAATATCCTCAGACCTAAGTACTCTCCTCACTTATTGGCCAGACGAGTGGAAATTCGAACAAGCCTAGCTTGTGGGTAGGATGCATATTGGGGTATACTCTAACAAGTCCCAAACGTGAAAGGGGATATCAACTTATCAAAAGACAAAGATCCTCCAACCCTATAGTGAAAATTTCCCTCAACCCTAGGAGCTCCCTTAGATCTCAGACATGGGGAAGAGAATACCTCAATGTTTGTGATCAACAATGACCTCAGTGTTATTTTTTCATAGAGCTACATTGTTCTTTGGTTTGATAGTTGCATTTCTTCAATAACATGTTAAATTAACCCCAAAACATTATATCATTATACATATATATATATTACTACCCATCAACATGAGCTACTGTATAGAAATAACAATACCATCATCATCATTTAAGCAGCGGAACATAAAGGAGCAAAGGAAGAAAAGCATGCACACATAAAGACACCAGGATTGGTCCGAGACCAACGCAAAACCCACTATGGGGAAAACCCTTGCAAATTCTTCTTCTTAGATCGTCATCAAATGATTCGACAAACAAGAGTACAATGATCCATAGATCCATATGCTCATCATGTAGAAAAAAACTAGCATATGCACAATAAAACCATAAACATACTTATGTTGAAGGAGCCTGAATCTTAGAACTGAAATGTACTGACGTTGGTTGTAGCGAACTGATGAATACCATTGATACTAAGTGAGAACTATAGATAAATATTGCAGCAGAAATATATATAACAAATATACATATCTACAAATCCACAACGGTATGAAACCTTGGATACAACTGATCACTGAAACTCACAAAAAACAATTGTTAAGTCCTAGATTTGAATCCAGGACACTGTAGAAGCCGAATGCAAACATCTGCATGAGAATTGGTGGTTGGATCAAGCCCATATATGCCCATAAACCCTTAGTTGCGACTTCAAGACAATTTTCTCGTGGCTGACGCTTCCTTGGCCACTACCTAGACTCATTGTGCCTGTGGCTGTGGTCCTGATAAGCCCGATCTAGCCTGGGAACCCTAGCCGCGATCTCAACACGCTTAACTCGCGACTATGGAAGCTTAGCTGCTACATTTCCATGCTATTCCTATGGAATTGGCCCGAATTCTGTAGTTGTGTGCCTACGACTATGGCCCAGAAGCCCCATTTTAGAACGAGCCTCTCTCTTGTGATCTCGAACCTTACGCGAGCTTCTTTTGTCAAACTTGTGCGAGCTAAGACAAAATAGATGAACCAGGACAATGGATGCAAATCGAATATCGCTTGAGCAAGTGTATGAGAATGAGCTCGAGGTTGCCTCTATTTATATATTTTGTGTGGGTCCGCTTGGGGTTAAGGCGGACTTGACTAATTCCACATGTGGTTAGGCTGACCCATTCCATTTCACTTTAATAGATAAAATAATTCATAATTTAACTTTTGCTCAACCGATTGGGGCGATCTATAGGTCGATTTCGGTCCTCCAGAAAACAGAAATATAATGCAATAATAATCTTGACAATCAGAGCTACCTATAATGGAATTTGACCGTAGTTGCATAATTTCAACACTCCCTCTCAACCAGGGAGAATTCCACCTACTAATATCTGTTGATCGATTAATATGCCATTATGGTATCTTCATGCATTATCACATATCGTCACTGATCATCTCTGTCATGTAGTCTCCATGTTGTGGATATTTCCCATTACAAATCATCAATGTAATTCTCATGCTTATTCCAACTTATCTCTTGTTTGTTCCTACTCGTATGCTGAACATTCTCAGATTTAGAAGAAGAATTTGTCACTCAGGGGGGGGGAGCTTAGGATACCACCCTTCATCTATAAGGATATAAATCTAATCAAAAAGGTTACTACCCTGAATATCATCATCAATCATCATCGGAGAGTATATCATCAAGGAGCACGCCTCAACCTGTAACTGCATCGGGGAGCACATCTCGACTCAGAATCTCATGTCATGGGGGAGCTACACCTCTACAAACCCATATCGAGCAATATGATATCCATCCACATAGGGGAGCCCATCTCGACCTTGGAATCACATCGGGGAGCTCAATCGCAACCCAAATCCGCATAAGTTTAACTCAACCGATCCTATTTCCTACCGATCTTCCCATCGATGACCCTGAATAGTCATGTTGTAGAACACCTGCATCATAATCGAATTAGGTTGTACACCCCAAGTACACTCTCAAATCGTTGGCCAAACGAGGAGCAGTATTCCTGACAAGCCCTTCTTGTGGGTATGATGTCAACTGAGGTATACTCTGCAAAGACCAATCAGGCGAGCAACATTCTCCGACCCTATGAAGATAGGGGAGAAACATGTTTAACCCTATGGGTAGAAGATAGGGAATGCACCCTATTACCCAGAGTTCCCTCAACCGCAAGGGCCCTCTATCTCATTTACTCATATTGGGAGCTTAGATAGGGAGGAAGAGCTGGATCAGTGTCCTCGACATACTCACTTATGGTATCTGCTTGCCTCAATAACATCTGATTCCTGTTCATACAGGACATCAAATTAAATGTTATGTTAGAGCATACATAATCATATAAATCACAACAAGATACCAATCAAAACAAGATACCATATTCATCCTCCTTCTCATGAAGGTGTTAATCACACATGTATACCATAATCATCCTCCCTCTCAAGGAGGTGTAAATCACAATCCTAAGCTTGTATCGAAAAACTACATTGTCTCATTAAATAGAGAAATCGCAACTATATGTATATGGGATTCTATGTCATCACAATGTATCCATGTCTTATCCATATCATGCTTAGACAACCCTCTAAGGATATTTTACATCCTGCCTCACAACTAGCCATGCTAGCAACATTTTACCTGACCTTAGTCGTGCTATGGAACTCTCATCTAATATATAATGGCAGATATCATATTAAGGCAACATCCAAATGTGCTCATCAATAATAATCCCAAACATCATCAATTTATCCATGCATCTACATATCATGGGAGAAATTTCTCAACCTTTAAAAGTAGAATGTTTCATTTAGATATTTCAAAAGATATTTAGTGGCAATTATGAATGAAGCAACTCAATCATGAATTTAATCATGTTTTATATACATCATATTCGGATGGATGTTCAAGACAAAACATCAATGCTTCAATCAACTATCACATGCCATGCCACGTTCAACAATATTTGAAATTTAAATAAGAGTGTAAGGATTTACATTTTCATTACAGAAAGACATTTTATCAATAGATTTTCAACATGAGATTTCTTCTCAAGTTCCAGAAATCAATTCATCATGCCATAATACATTATTTTGAGGTTCAGAAGCCATCTCCCTGTAACTTAAATCGTCAAAGGCTCATCACCTTTCAAGGGTAGAATATCAGTATGTAAAACCAAAGCCATAATCAAAATCAAGGCCTTACCTTGGAACTCATCACTCTGATTTCGTCAGATAACTGTCAAATATGGACAAATCTGAATCAGGGATCTTGCATCACGCAACGCTCTCGGTAAGCATAATGTCTTACCAAGTCAACATGTTCAGGCTTACATAAATCAATGTTATTTCAACAAAATCATCTCATCGAATTTTAGAATCCAGAAAGAACTATTATCAAATAAATTTCTATCATAGTATCAATTATTTCAACCAGTCACGGGTAGAGCTCATATCAAGTCTTCACTTCATTTAATATCAAGTCAACAGGTCAATCATGCGATTACAAATCATTTTCATTACTAGATGATAGTGCATACATCAAGGTTAAGTCATGCATGTTCCATCTTCATACTAAGCCACAAAAACCATTGTGCTAGGAACAAAAGGGCCAATACAGAACCATAATTATGAATACTTACATAAGACACTGAACGTCACTATGCCCACATATCATTGTAATATGGGAAAACCAACTATCTCCAGATCAAATCATGTCAAATCCAAATGTGCGATCATGGTAAGATCTATGATTCTAAACATATCTCAATCATTAAGCATCATGTCAAAAGTTCCAAACACAATTTATCAATTAGCCAAATCATGTCAAACTTTTGTAGCACATACATAATGACATACTCATATGAATGTCTTAGACACCTGCAAACACAAGTTTGGTTCAAACATACACACTTATATTTGCAACACATTTACAGAACATATATCTTTCAAGTGCTCATTTGTTTTCATTCTTGATCCTTTATTTACTTTGATCATCAATTTAATTTAGAAACTTCAGAAATCTATTTACAATGGAAAGATATGTCAAAGATCCCTTGATTCAGAGTACAAACCGATTTCGTGTAAAAAACTTCAATTCTGTTTCTATCAGGCATAATTGCATCTATGGGCCTTCCTTTGTGTGAGTGAGGTTAAGACATCTGTTGTAGATCAACAATGTCATACCCACAAATCATAGAAGAGCATGTAATTTCATTTTCATTAATGTCATCAACCTATATTCACTGGAGTCATGCAACAACAGATCTGTTAGATCATAAACACATATCTATCATGATCATCAACATCATGTCACCAAGGGTTGGACTTGAAAGATCAAGGTAGCAGTCAGATGTGACAACACAATCTTATGAACTTAATAATAATACATCAAGCTAGGAAATTTAATTTCACCATATGCCATAACCACGGGTAGTAAGAGATCTAGAACATCAATCTCATAGATATACCTCTATCATCATGGTCATCAATATCATGCTTATCATGATAAATAGGATCAAGTTAGGTTATTCAATAAACCAACCGAGTGTCAATATCTTTTTCCATGAGCTTTCATCATGCTTATCAAAAGCATTATCAATACCATATCAATGAGGTAAACTTCTATAAGAGATCCATTTTTTATTATGCATATCAAGAGTCAAGAGTACCATTTACTAGATTCAGAATCAAGATCTCAAAAACAATAGATGTTAGCCAACCATCAAATTATGCCACTATATCTAAGATAAAAAATAAGTAGCCTCGCAAAATCAACAAGACCATCATGATCAAAATATTCAATACTAGATGCACCGTAAATCCCAATCACTTTCATATGCATGTGTGAGCCATTTGCAAAGGAGATTCTCAACATACCATAGCACTGACCTAGCCATCAATGTTGTATCCAAAATACAATATACCATGCATACCTTGTGGTATTACCTGTGCATATTCACATAGGCAGCTTGAGTTCCTCTTTATTTTTGCCATGTGTATCCATATTTCCTGAATTTCAAAAGATACTCAAGAGGGATCCACTCATCACATCTCATCAACGAGGTTAGAAATATCCAGGTGCTCAAATATACATGCAGGAAGTAATGATTAGAAACAATAATCATAATAATCAGATCCATAAGTATAAACAAGAGTAAGGTCATAAGTCAAGGAATACTTATATTCAATGAGAGATGATCCTCTCCCTCTTGAACCAACCTTCAAGAGCCATCCATAGACCATAAAACAATGTTTCCTTCAATCATAAACTTTATCAACAACCAGGTTATCTATCAAATCGATCCCAAGTGCTTCACATAGATCACATCTCAATACTCTTACCATAAGCCAGGGTTTCTCTCAAACCCTCACTATCACATCCTTATCCACTAACTACCCAGGGTTTTCTTTATACCACAAAATTATTTTAGGTCTCTACCATCCTCTTCTTGCTTCCATAAAATGTCTCCATGGGGGTGATCTTCATGGATTTCCTTCAACATAGCTCTGATACCATATTAATTTTTCAGAGCTACAATGTTCTTTGCTATTGTAGTTTCTTTCTTAAATAACATGTTAAATTTACCCCAAAACATCATATCATTATACAAATCTACATTATTAGTCATCAACATGAGCAACTATATAGAAATAACAATACCATCATCATCATCATCATCATCTAAGAAACGAAATGTAAAGGAACAAAGGAAGAAAATCATGCACACATAGAGACACTGGGATTGGTCCGAGACTAGGGAAAAAACCACTATGGGGAAAACCATTGCATATTCTTCTTCTTAGATTGTCATCAAATGAATCAGAAAACAAGAGTACAATGATCCATAGATCCATATCTTCATCATTTAGAAAACAACTAATATATGCACAACAGTAACCAGGATTTTGCAAGACCTTCATGCCTAGGAAATTGTGCATCAGACCTAGGTCCTTCATCTCAAACTCGGAAGCTAGTACCCTCTTACATTGATGAATGAGAGGGCCAACACCTATCAGAAAGAGATCGTCCACATAGAGAACCAGAATGAGAGGCTTGTCATTATGAACCTTAAAGTAAAGGTTTGGATCAAAATCACTTCAAGTAAAGCCCGACATCATCAAGTAGTTATCGATCCTCTCATACCAAGCCCTGTGGGCTTTCTTCAACCCATAGAGATATTTCTTCAACCTACATACATTTGTGTCTCTATCTCGAACTTTGAACCCCAAAGGTTGTTCCACAAAGACCTCTTCCTTGATTGAGCTATGTAAGAAGGTGGTCTTGACATATATCTGATGTAGACTCCATCCTTGCGATGCAACAAGGGAAATGATCGATTGGATGGTGGTGTAGCGGGCAACAGGTGAAAATATTTCATCATAATCTATGCCTTCCTTTTGAGAGAAGCCTCAAGCAACAAATCTTGCCTTGAATTTTTCAACACTTCCATCGGCTCCATGTTTGATCTTGTAGAGCCATTTCGAGGTGACACCAGATTTGTCCTTCAGTCTAGGGACCACATTCTAGACATCAGTTTTCATGATCGACTCATATTCCTCGTTCATAGCATCGTTCCAAAATTGATGCTTCACGACTTATTCAAACGTTCCAAGCTCATATTGTACAATGGTGCTTATGGCTGCTAGGTACCCTTGGTACATATTCAACTTCTTACTTTCATGGAATGTTCCCCTTGGAGCAATATGTCTCTCAGCATCTTCGAGAGTGTCTCTAAGACCTGAGGGTCTCATTTTATATGAAGAAGGTGGATATATAGGATCAATCAAACCTTCAACATCAAGCATCAGTTCATCCTCCGATTCTTCCTGCTTTCCTACTTCTTCTTCTTCTTTGTCTTCGTTTGAGATAGGAAGATCTCTAACCTTCCTAAGGGAAACATCTTCGTCAAAGGTGAAATCATGAAATTTCTCCACTTCTCTTTAACCAGGCACATAGATTTTACATGCCTTCGAGATTTCACTGTAGCCCTCAAACATTCCCTTCTTTCCAGAAGCATCCAATTTGCTTCTCTTTTCTTTCGACACATGAAAATATATGAGACTTTCCAAAAGTCTAAAATGAGAAAAATCAGGCTTCTCACCAGAGAAGACTTCTTTGATAGTTTTGGAGTGCAATGCGAAATGTGGGCATCTATTTTGAACATACATAATGGTGTTGGCAGCTTCTCCCCATAGGAACTTCGAAAGACCTTGGTCATAAAGCATGACATGGGCAGCTTCCAAAATGGTTCTATTCTTCCTTTCATCAACACCATTTTGTTCGGAGTATACACAGTAGTGGTCTCCCTCTTAATGCCAAATTCCTTGCAATAGTCATTGAATTAATTGGACTCATATTCGGTTCCATTATCGACCCTCAAAATTTTGATCTTCTTCCCTATTTGATTTTCAACAAAGGCCTTGAAGATGCGGAACCATTAGAATGCTTCGTCCTTTTTCTTCAAGAAGTATATCCAAGTTTTGCAGGAAAATTCATCTATGAAAGTGATATAATATAAGCATCCTCCCAAAGATTTTACGAGAAACATACCAGATAGATCAGTTGCAAAATATCAGATGTCTTAGTGACACTTGAGGGGAATGGTCCCCTTATATGCTCTCCTTCAACACAACCCTGACATACACCTTCATGATCATCTTTGAAGTAGGGCATACTTGTGACCACCTTCCTTGCTTCGGGAAGGGATTTATAATGAAGGTATCCAAACCTCCGGTGCCATAACTTAGATTGAAGAGTTGTGTTACATGTCATGGCTCCTAGCGGACTTCCTCCAACCTAATAGAGTGTATCCACCCTAAATCCAAGAGGGAATGCTTCTTTGAAGTTCCTCTTCCAAATGTGTACCTTCCCATCGATGAATGCCACCTTGAATCCTTTGTCTTCCATTTCCGAGATAGACACTAGATTCTTCTTCAAGTCAGGTACATACAACACATCTTGCAAATGGAGGACTTGAGCTTGATTTAGATGAAGGGTCATAGTCCCTTTCCCTTTCGATGGATAGGTGGCATTGTCTCCAAGGATAATATCCAAATTAGTATCATTTTCAATCAAATCAGAGAGAGCCTCTTTATATCGATTGAAGTGCCTTGAGGCACCACTATCAATCAACCAGTTATCCAAGGTGTTGGGAGGAGATGCAGCAGAGAGGGAAGATATAAGAATATATTCATCTCTTATTCTCAACAACATTGGATTCATCATACCTGGAGCTCCTTGACCTTTTGAAAGGTTGACCATTACCATTTCCGTTTTGATCAGACGGAGCCTTCCTCTTTCCTTTGAACCTATTGTTCCTTTGATTTCCATTCTCTCTGATGTTGTTGTTGTTGCTTTTGTACCCCGAAAGTCCCTTTTATTTGGGCACTCTCTTGCATAACGACCAACTTGCTACAATTGTAACATCTTCCCTTCATTCCTTTGAGACCCGCTCTTCCATGATTTTGATTTCTTGGACTAGCATTGTTCTTTTTCTTTGCATGAGAAGTGAAGGCAGTAGTGTCACTTGCATTCCCATTTGAGTGATGGTCTCTCTCCATCATCCTTGTCTCCTCTTGAGTGCATCTTGTCGACAATTCATCAAAATCAGGAATTATATTATTATTGAGAATAATGATATTAAATACATACCATGGCCAAGGAATTCCTCCAAGAGCAATGAGAGTGAGATCTTGGTCATCTATGACCTCTCCAATAGCTAAGAGATAATTCTTGATTTCGGTGAGCCTCATGAAATATGATTGGATGGACTCTCCCTTGTCCATCTTGATGTTCTTCAACTTGTTCTTCAAAAAGAGAATTTGATTAGCATTGCTAGCCCTGAACATTCCAGCCAACTTATCATACATCTCCTTAGGTGTGTCGAGCTCGAAGATAGAAGCAACTAAGTGCTTATGAATAGAATCCCCGATGATCTTTTCGCCTTGTTTTCCCCTTTCTTGTACTTTCTTTTAGTGGCAACCAGTGCATTTGATGGAGGCTCAATGATATTTCCCTGCACATAATCCATAACATCTTGTTCCTCCAATGTCATATCCAAGGACATTTTCCATGCATGAAAATCAAACTTATCATTGAGCTTGTCATCATATTTGAAGTATGATGAGGAAGCCATTGACCCTGGTCCTTCTTTATTCAAACTTCCAGTGATTTATCTTCTCACTCTTTCTTGGGCTTTGTCTTCACCTCAACTCTGATACCATCTTAATTTTAGTTAAACATGGTATTTTTTATGCTTAGAACAATTTACTTCAATCTTTCTTACTAAGCCCAATTCAATTTCATGTTATGCAATCGCATTAACATTAACAATAAATGTTGATAGAACATAAATAATCGACTGAAGACAAGCCAAGACAAGAGTCACAATAATTTGGTGGATTCCAGGGAAAAACCCCAATGCAGGGAAACCCTTTGATCAAATATTCTTATTATTCTTCAAATTTAGTAGAGAGAGAAAGTACAATTTACAACAATCAACAGGATTCCCTAGCCATCAAATTCAACGATGGTCAAACCAACAAATCAACCTCTAATGAAGCTCGGTCAAACCCAGTCAAACTTGTCCTCCAATCATAGTCAAACACAACCCAAAATAGTTTTGAAATCCGGTCAATGCAGCAGTCAAATTCTGCGGTTAAATCAACAGTCGAACCCGTAGTCAACATTGTGGTCAACAATAGTCAAATTCAACTCTTCTCCTCAGTTTCTGTGCCTCCAACTGTGGCCTCTCGAAATTGAAATTCTGACACAATCGAAGTCAAATAACAAATGTTGACCCAAATTCAACACTGGTCAACGTTATTTAGAAAAGCCCTAAACAATATGAAATATTCAACAAGTCCTTCACACATGCGGAGGAGAGAGGGAAGACTCTAAGGTTGTACAAGCCAATCAAATGAGAGGGAGATGTGTGAGATGAGATGATGGTGAAATGCAGATTGTGTCTCCATTTTATATCCATCACGGAGGGTGTGTGATACATATTTTGGGGCTTGTGAGCCTACATGATATTTATGGCCGACCTTGACAAATTTCACATGTATGAAAAATAAATTCAAACTCCAACTTATGCTCATCCAAACAAGATGATCTTTAGATCAATCTTGCACCTATCTAAAAGAGGAATCCAACAAAAATATCATCTCCATCATATGAGTAGTGAAACATGGATTTTGGCACTAGTTTCCAAATATAATAGAGCCACTATAATGCGGGTCATAGAGAAGTAATAACGAACCATTGTAATATGGGTCACAAAGAAGTAATAGTGAGCTACTGTAATGTGGGTCAAAAATAAGTAATAACGAGCCAATATAATATAATCTAGCCACAGAGAATGACTGTGCACCACAGGTGTGTAGTACGAGCCACATAAAGAACACGATTCACTGTAATATCATAGAGATAGAGATCCGGCAAGAATATCCCAACCATGGTGATTAGATACAATATTCCACACACAATGATTAGGCTCACACATATTTCCACAGAGAAGAACCTCTGTCATGCATGCGAACCATAAAAAGATGTGCAAGCAATAGAATATACAAACCACAAATATCTTAATGTGTATCACTAAGAGTAATGCGGCACAAAGGAATGCTAATGTGAGCCATCATAGAAGGCCACATGACACAAAGAAAGAAACATGTATTATAATCAAGGGTATAACCTCATATTTTTCAATCTACTCCAAAGAAAGTAACCACAGTCATTCACATCAAAAATCAAAATCATATGTGTGATAATTCGAATTACACATTGGAAGAGAATTGACAGGTTTTCCCTTCAAAATATTGGTCAACACATGAAATAACCCACATTACCTAGTAATTATTATAACAGAAAGAGACAATACCTTATCCTATCCAATTGCACTACTCAACCTTGAATAAACTTGTTTTCGCGGTACAATTTCCTCTAGAAAAATTTGGCCATGTGTAAACCTTAGTACAAACTCCTGACCTCAACTTCTAACCCTTTCCTTTCATCCCTTGACCTTTTTCCTACCTGCCCTGGATCCTAGAGAGGCTCAACTCCTTCACTGGCTATTAATCTTGACTTGCGACCCTCCTTGCAACATCTAAATAGGGAATACATAGATATGAAGTAAGACGTCCTTCACACAAATATACAACAACCTTTTCCACATAACCTAATAAAAAATGATTACGTCTAGCTGCCCTTACTTTGACCTGGACCAAGACACCAAAAAAGAACAAGCTAACACCCTTTTCTTCTCTAAGATTTGTCTTCTTAGGCCATCGGTATATCGAAAAAAATCACTCCAAAGATGTAAGTTGCTTGTGATAAAATGAGCCATAGTGATTGACTATTTATAGAAATTTTCGTACGCAAATTTTGACATATGGGAGCCAACATGAACTTCTATGAGACCAACCTTGTAAAACACAAGATATTAATTAAATATATTTAACAATTTCCATGATGAATGCTTATCAAAATAAAGTTGTCACATCAAAGAAAATGGGAGGAGTGTTAAACTTATCAACAATAATAATAATTCTTTTATCCAATTTGAATTATCCTTTGGGGAAAGATGATTTCTCCTTGGGGTATTTTGGTTTATTATGGGGAAATTCATTACATAACTGCCCCAAATTTCAATGCTCCCTCTCAGCTAAGGAGGAATTTCCGGCTGCACCATTCGTTTCATCTCAGATGAATATGTCTCATCATAAGAGAAGCTCATCTGATCTCATAGAAGAAGAATAATCTGCAACCAAGGGTAGGGGAGATTGATTTTCCACAAACAAGTCCATGGAAGACTATCCTAGTCAAGCTCCATGACCTCATCCTAGTTGAACAATGATTAATCAATCCATAGAAAAAGAAGAATTATCCATACGACAATAAGGGATATACATTTTACCGCTAGGGTAAATATCCTCCAAACACTATGTCACACCATGCATCTCAGGCTTAGGGAGATCTCGTCTCATCTCAGAATCATCACAGGGGAAATCAATTTACCATTAGGGTAAATATCCTCCATACCCTATGTCCATAGGCTAATCCTCATCAACCATAGGGGAGATCAATGTACTACAAGTGGTAAAGATCCTCCATACCGTATGTCATATCCAACATGATCCTCAGTGATCAAGTGGTTGAATAACATACATCCCAGACTTAGAGAGATCAATTTACCAGACAATTCCACCATAGGTAAAGATCCACCATACCTAAGTCTCCTCACTCATTGACCAAATGAGTGGCAATCCAACAAGCTCAACTTGTGGGTAGGATGCATGTTGGGGTATATACTTCATCAAGTCTCGGACTTGAGTAGGGGAGATCAACATATCAAAATG
The DNA here is from genome assembly GCA_034641835.2 of Pinus albicaulis. NCBI lineage: Eukaryota > Viridiplantae > Streptophyta > Pinopsida > Pinales > Pinaceae > Pinus > Pinus albicaulis. Next base: position 414,404,249 of record CM076577.1, read on the forward strand.
ATAAGAATCCTCCAAAACCGATAGTGAAGGAGTACCCCACACCCCTAGGAGCTCCCAGAGTTCAATGTTCATGATCAACTAGGATCCATTCCCAAAAGGGATACTTTCTCCATAACTCCAGGCTACTCTCTGAAGACTAAGAACTTCTCTTTTGACAACAATTTAGTGGTAATGTCAGAAGCCTGCTCATAAGACGAGATTTGTTGGAGCCTCATTACTCCTCTCTGCATCATATCCTAGATATAATGATATATAATCTCAATTTGTCACAATATATCACATTTGTTTCTAGCACATGCTCAAACAACTCTCCGAAGAGCTTTCTCAACCACAATGCCTCGCAGCTAGCCATGCTAGCAACAAACTTCTGCGTTTGCCTCCTCTAGAAAATCATGGAAGACCCCATGTTGAAGCAACACCTCAATGTGTTCTTCCTGATCATAACACTCTTGGTTCACTTGGCATAGGAATATCTCTTCATTGTCTCAATCCATATAGGTATGTCAATACCAGCTTTGAAACATCTCAATATTCATGTACATGCTCTATCTAGATCATGGTACATGCAAAAAGAAAGGATCAATCTAGTTGCATGCTCATCATGGGATTCACCAAATTTGTATCTAAAGAGGAGTATCTCCCAATTGCTTCAGTCTAATCCATCATGCCAAGTATTTGATAGCATAATTTCCTTGACATGGAAGTTCTCATCATCTCTCTGTTAGTCTTCTAGTTTCATGAAGTGGGTCACCTTCGGCTCATAGGTCAACTTCCTCTAGCATTGAACACGAAGACGATCTGATGCTGTCAGAAATAAATTGTTAGCATATATATATGAAACCAAAAGACATACCTGCAACCTTGAAGAGAGGTCATAGTATGAATCAAATTTCCATCAGTCCAAGCCTGCCAAGTCCAGGGGACTTGCTTGAGTCTATATGAGTCTTTGTTCAATATGTAACCATGAGTCTCTTTCTCATGTGCCTCACAACTCTGAGGTAGCTTCAAGTATGTTCCTTCCTTAAGTACATTATGGAGGAAGCCAACTTCACATACTTATGATAATAGTGTGTTTGGCACCTAGAGCTAGGATATCAACATAGTACTCTCTCTCAAAGAACATATCATTATTAAATTCTTTGACACCATAACATCATTGTCATCTATAATGGTCCTTGACTGGACATTTTTCTTTCAAAGTCTTCTTATCTCAGAATATCTCATTTGACTGTTACATTACAATCAACTCCCTTTGAATAGGAAGCCTCTTTTTTCATAGTCATTAATCTAGGAGACAACAATTCTTCCTCCAAGGTCTGGGCTCTTGTTCATTTCCATTTTAATCATGCAATGACTCTCCATCCTCCTCAATCTCGATATTGAGGACTTGGTCCATACATCCATCTGATGTACCAGTTGATCCTGAAATAAGAGCAAGAGAAATAATAACAAAGTAAATAAACATAAAGTGTACGTGATGATGAGGCAAGGTTGTCTTTCACCTCTAGATGTGAGAATGACTCCATTTTCCTATATCATCTCTCTCTTGGAGTTGACTCTTCCTGCATTACTTTTAATCTTAACGATCCTCAAGATCACATCCTCAAAGGAATTTTAATGAGCATTTTGGTAAGCCATCAACTCCCTCTTAATACTGCCTCCATGAGTCGCCAAAATACATCAACCATTTGTCAATGTTGTCTTTAGAAGAACTGCATCCTCTTGAGCACCACCTCTATTCTCATTCCAGATCCTTCCAGGCTTGACTATTAATGATCACTGGATCTGCATCATACCATCTCTTATTGGGAGACTGGCCCATCTAAAGTTACTTAAATATTAATAGCTTCTCATTGATTGAATCACACTAAGGTTCCAATGTTATAGAACCTAGGCCTTTTCAATATCCAAGGCCACTCCAAGGCTTCCTTCCAAACCCTAACCATAATTTGTAAGAAAAAATGATCCTTAGGGTTTGATTCAAACCCTAGAATTCATTTAGGTCTCCAACATCTTCATATATTCCACTCTTCTTGATCAAGAAATCCATCCTATGTGTCTACAAGGGGGTGATTCTCAATGAGTTTTCTTCAGCCAAACTCTGATACCATGTCAATTTTTAGGGCTAGATTGTTATCTGTTGTAGATAAATGCATTTTTAAACTTTTTCAACATTTTAGACATTACATTCACTCCATATCAACATTATATAGAGAGAAAAATAACATCAACAATGTAGCGGAACAATAAGGAACATTACAATAAAAACATACACAACAAAGACACTAGGATTTTGGTCGGAGACGAAGGAAAAACCCTACAAGGGGAAAAAACCATAATCAATTATTCTTTTTCTATTAGATATTCATTAAATATTCAACTGAGATACAATGTACAATAAGAATGAGACATATGTCTTTCATAATCAACCACATCATGCCACTAAGGGCCAATCTAGGATCATATAGGATTCCCATAAGATGGTAGCTCACAAGTTTGTCAAGGAGTCCTATGATTGGCCGACTTCCATATTACTAAAGGTAGCATAGATCTCAATCACGATCGTATTGTTGGCATCACAACTATAAGTATCACTGGCATACTGCCATACATCTATCATAAGGAAAGGCACAAGTATCACACCATGTAGGAAAAATTATCTCTAATTGTCACAAGGGTAAGTGTCATTATTAGTCATATATAAGCATATATATCCCTACCATATGTCACTGTTATGAGCATAGGAAATATTTTCATATATCATAAGAGTAATTGCCATCCAATATTGTCATAAGCACATGTATCATGGCCCCAAACATCATTGTCATAGGTACAAAAATCACTGTCAAGAATCTTTGTCATACCTCACAACATTGTTATAAGGATGTTGCAATACATTTTTGTTATAGGGACATTACCTTACATTATTTCCATAAGGAGGTTGTCATACATTATCAACATAATTCCATATAGTCATAATAATAAGAACCACAACACAAATATCTTTGTCATAAGATCAAGAATATCTTCCATACAACTCTCTTCAAAAGAACAAGTATCAACACCATTCACCATTGTCAAATATCTCTACCACGTATCATTTTCATTCATCATTGCAATAGGGTTTTCGAAACAACCCTCTACCTCTATACACAAGCTCCTATTGACTTGTCTAATCTGAACTTAAAATATATTAATTTGAGAAGTCGTTAACATACCCTTTTAGAAGATCAACCTCTGCCCATGATAACTCGGAAAGCTTGAGCTCATGCCTATGATAGGTCTACTCTTCAAACTATTGATAAAAACATCAAATAGCCCACGTTACCTAGAAACTTGAGTCTGCGGTAAACTTTCCTCTGGAAAAACTTGGCCCTATGGAAACCATACTGTGGCCTCTTGACCTTAACTTCGTATCCCTACCTTTATGCCTTTGAAAATTTTCCTACTTGTTCTTGAACTTAGAGAGGCCATGTTCTTTTGTTGGCTATTAATTTTAACTTGAGACCCTCCTTGCAACATCTAAATAGTGCATACACAAATATGAAGTAGGACGACCTTAAAACAAAGATACAAACAACGTTTTCCACAGAAATTAGCGACAAAACTTATTAAAAAACGATTGTGTTCAGTTTCCCTTCCTTTGACCTGTACCAAGACACAAAACAAGAAAAAGCTCACACCCTTTTCTCCCCTTATATTAATCTTCTTAGGCCTGTGGTATCTCATAAAAACTCTCTCCAAAGATGCAATTTTCTTGTGTTGAAATGATCCACAATGATTTGCTATTTATAGACATTTGTGACATGTATTTTCACATATCAGAGCATATATGAACTTCTATGAGGCCGACCTTGTAAAACACATGATATGAATTTTTGATTGATATAATTAAATATATTTAACAGTTTCCATTATGAATTCTTGTCCAAATAAAGTTTTCACAAAAAAATGGGTGTAAAACTCATCAACAACAATAATAATTATTTTATCTAATTTGAACTCTCCTTTTGGGGAAATATGATATCTCCTTCGGAAAGGTTGGGTTTCTTATGGGGAAATTTATCCCATAGCTTCCCCAAATTTTAACATATCTCTGATCTTTATTCCATTGTATTTTTCCAATATCGCAGCCTTTTTTATAATCATATTTGAGGGTGAAAAATGTATTTTGTCGGTTCATGGAAACATAGAGAAAATTTACGTTTTTTGATCTAGTTTCAAGTCTCCTTGATCCATGGTGGTGCGGATGTTTGCTAAAGAATCAACATTTGCATTTAGATGTCTATAAATGTGATAAAATTCAATTTCTTTGAAGTGTATAAGTTGCATTGCTATACTTTGTTGAATTGGAGTGAGGGGGTTGGCTATATTTTCTTTGGCATGGTTGACCTATTTGATTACTATCATAGAGTCATCAAAGACCACTAACTTTCAAATTATTTTGGTTTTTGCAAGTTTAAGCCCTTGCTAGAGAGCCAAGAATAATGGTTGATTGTTCGTAGAAATACCAAGACCCCAACCGTGTTGGCACTCCTTTTGGTCGTCGGGGTGGAGAATAACCCCTACTCCTGCCAACCTGGGATTTCCCTTCGATGCTCCATCAAAGAAAAGGGAGAATTGATCTTTGCTCAAGTGAAATTTTAAGAATTCGATTGATAAAATTTTAATACAATAGGATTTATACATAGTAGGTCGATGTTAATCAATGAATGAATTGATTTACAATGAGCAGTGAAGCTCAATAAATAATACAACTGTAGAAACAACAACAACAAGTTACTAAGAAAGTAGAAACAACAAGTTTCTAACAAGAAACTGCTAATTACAAACTAAGAAAGTAGAAACAGCAAGTTTCTACTAAGAATATAGAAACATCAACTTTCTAACAAGGAACTACTAATTACAATCATAGATGAGTAGTAAACTCTAAAATATCATTATTCTAATACCCTCCCTTAATGCTCAAGCTATTTACAACATCGATAGACCCTCTGAATTTTACAAACTTATCAGGACCAAGAGGCTTGGTGAAGATGTCTGCTGGTTGCTCCTTTGTGGGAACATATAGTAACTGAATGGATCCGTCTTCAACAAGCTGGCGAATGTAGTGACAATGAACTTCCACATGCTTTGTTCATTCATGGAAGACTGGATTCTTGGTGAGTTTGAGCACTCCCTGATTATCACAAAACAAGGGAGTAGGACCTGCCTGGGAAACATGCATATCTGCAAGCATACGTCAAAGCCAAACTGCCTCGCAAGATGCCTTAACTGCTCCTCGATATTCTGCTTCTGTCAAGGAGAGAGCCACTGCTTGCTGCTTCTTACTAGCCCATGTGATAGCGCCGGATCCTAGACTAAACACATACCTAGCTGTAGATTTACGGTCATCAACCGAACCAGCCGAGTCTGAATCTGTGTAACCACTGAGTGTAGGATCTGAACTCCGAGTGTACAGAAGTCCATAATCAAGGGTTCCTCTTACATGACACAACACACACTTTGTTGCTATCCAATGATCAGCTTTAGGAGCTGACATGAAGCGTGAAATGTAGCTCACTGCAAAACTGATATCAAGTCGAGTGGCAGTAAGGTAGATGAGGTTGCCCACTAACTGCCTAAATAAAGTTTCATCCACAAGTGGTGAGGATGATTGAGCTGAAAGTTTGAACCCTGGTTCCATAGGAGTCGTGATAGGTTTGCAATCCTGCATTCTGAACCTTTCCACAAGATTTCTGGCATACTTGGACTGAGAGAGAAAGATGTTGTTCTCAGTCTGCCAGACTTCCACCCCTAAACAGTAATGAAGAAGCCCCAAATCTGTCACATCAAAAGTGCTGCAAAAATCTTGTTTGATCCCATGGATCAAATATGCTGAATTGCCAGTAATAATAAGATCATCCACATAGACAACCACAAACAGAATATCATCACCAACATGTTTGATATACAAGTTTGCATCAGATGGACTTCGCTGAAAACCATGATCTGTTAGGTACTTATGAATTTTCATGTACCAAGCCCGAGGGGCTTGTTTCAGACCATAGAGTGCTTTTACTAATCTACAAACTTTCTGTGATTGATTGGCAACCTTGAATCCTGGAGGCTGTGTCATGTAGACTTCTTCCTGTAAGTCACCATTCAAAAAAGCACTCTTTACATCCATCTGATGGACTGTCCAATCGAACTGAGCTGCTAAGGCAAGGACAAGCCGTATGGTACTCATCTTGGCTGTAGGAGCAAAGGTCTCCTCATAGTCTATGCCTTCTTTCTGTGAGAATCCTCGAGAAACAAGACGAGCCTTATACTTGTCGAGGGTTTCGTCATCTTTGTATTTCACTTTATACACCCATTTGCAGCTAATGGGTGTTTTCCCTGCATGAAGATCAGAAAGCGTCCAAGTGTGATTCTTCTGAAGACTCTAGAATTCAACCTCCATAGCCTGTTCCCACTCAGGTATGCCCTTAGCCTCTGAATAGTTTTGAGGCTCAAAAACACTGTGTATGTTAGCCATAAGAGCAAAATTTACTGTAGGCTGTTGTTTACTCTTATTTCTGGAAGTTCTACCTTCAAGGAGTTCATTATCCTGAAGATCACCAATAGTTTTAGCCCACCATTTAGGCCGGAGAGTAGAAGAACCAATATCTGGAGGAGGTGGAGGAGACTCATGAACAATAGGAGCAGCAAGAGGAGGATTATTTTCCGGAGGAAGCTCAGGTAGTGCATCATCAAAGACTGATGCTTCATCATCCCTCCCATCAGGTGGACCTAACGGAAGAAAAACACTGAGGCTGATCCTCAAAACACTGCTCAGAAGGAAGGGACTAAAAGAACCCTCTGTCTTCATCAAATACCACGTCCCGACTGAAGATAAGATGATCAATGTCTATATCTATCAGCCTATAGGCCTTGTGGTGATCACTATACCCTGTCATCATGAGTTTATCGCTTTCGAAATCCAACTTAGAGCGCTTAGCACTGGGAATCCAAACATATGCAACTGAGCCAAAAAATTTGAGATGGCTGATCTTAGGCTTTCAACCAGACCAAACCTCTTATGGAGTCTTCCCTTTAACACCCTGAGTAGGTGATCGATTAAGAGGATATACTGCAGTAAACACTGCTTCTACTCAAAATTTGTTCGGAACACTCCTATGTTGTAACATAGAACGAGCCATTTCAACAACCGTACGGTTGCGATGTTCTACAACACTGTTTTGCTGAGGAGTGTAGGGTGTGGTTAATTGGCGTTTGATGCCATGGGTATCATAGAAGTTGGAGAAAGAAGAAGAACAAAATTCCCCCCCATTATCTGTCCTCAGAGTTATGATATTACAGCCAGACTCTTTTTCAACTAAGGACTTAAACTTCTGAAAGATACTGAATACATCAGATTTATGTTTTAGAAAGTACACCCACATTTTTCTACTGAAATCATCTACAATGAGCAAAAAATTTTTGCAACTCGTAACTGAAGATGTATTCATAGGACCACAAATATCAGCATGAATTAACTGGAGTACCTTAGATGCACGCCAAGATTCTCCATCCTTGAATGAAGACCGATGTTGCTTGCCAGCTTGACAGGCACCGCACACTCCCAAATGTTGTGTATGAATATCAGGTAACCCTGACACAAGTCCCTCCCGAGATAGTTGAGAGAGATACTGAATGTTTAAATGCCCATATCTCTGATGCCACAGAGTGCTGATGGGAGAAACACAAGCTGCAAGAGCCACTTCTGGGGAATCACCAGTGTCAGGAAGCCTATATAGACCATGATCCTCTAGGCCAACAACAACCGTAAGTCGAGTGTCCCTGTCAATAATGGAGCACTTGTGTGCACTGAACACCACATCAAGCTGAGGAGAGTTTCTCATAATCTGGCTGAAAGACAACAGATTAATTTCCATACCAGGAACATAGTACACATTCAGGAAGATGAGTGTGCGCTCACCAGACTGGATCTGAACTGTACCTCTGCCAACCACTGTGTACTCCTCACCTCCGCCGAAGACCACAGAATCACTGAAAGATGAGAAGTCAATAAACCAGTCACACCTGTGAGAGAAATGACATGATTCACCAGAGTCAATGTACCAGGCAGATGATGGGGCGCGATCTAAGTACCTTTTAGCCATAAAGGCATAAAAGGCAGATTCCTTCTGCTTGGAATGTTCTGCGACATTCACTTGCTGATGAGACCCTCCCTGCTTCTTTTGTTCAAAAGAAATCCTCTGTCGACAATCTTTCTTCAAATGACCAAACTTGTGACAGTAATTACACTGCAAATTTTTCTTCTTAGCAGGATCATAGGACTGAGAAGAACTTGTCTTCTGAAATGATTGAGAGCACTGATATTTGGCAGCAAAGCATTTTTTGAGGAGGTTGGTGAAGCATCACTACCAAACTGTTGTTTCCAATGATCCTACTGCAGGAGTTTGGTGCATAGCTCTGGAAACTTCAGATCAACATTAGTGGAGGTAATGTTGAGAGTTTCTATAAAGTGTTCATAAGATTTTGGTAGACTTTTCAGGGTGATGACTACCATATCTTCATCCTCCATGGTCTAGCCAATGGCTTCGAACTGATCTCGAATGGCTTTAATCTTGTTAAGATGTTCCTGTAAAGATATATGTTCGTCCATCATGATGGAGAACAATTGATTCTTTAGAAAGAAAGCTCTGCTCTTGTCGGATGTCTCATGCAATTCCTTCAAATGTTTCCAGATTTAGACAGCTGTCTTGCCAGAAGGGATCTGTGGTAACTGATCATCAGTTACAGAGAGTTTGAGAAGCATAACAACCTCTTGATTTTGATCATCAAACTTATCTTGATCTGCACCAAGTGTACCAGGACGAAGCTTTGTGTCCAAAATGAGCTGGTCAAGACGCCTATATTAAAAAATGGTCAACATTCTTTGTTTCCAGATGTTATAATTGTTGCCATTAAAGCGCTGATTTCCTTCCAACATCAGATTGGTTAGTGAGGCCATATGCACGTTTCCCAAGACACGCAAAATGACCAAGGAGTCTAGCACGAATTTTAAAGCAGATGGCAGCTGATCTGGACAAAAAAATACTGGAAATTTAAATGCTCATCCAACCACAAAAAAAATGGGTGCATACCTCAATTCAGCCAAAATAGCAGTTTGGAATTCAATCTACTGTAGAAAAACAATACCCAGCTCAACCTTTAATAACTCGTCCCAGTCATATGCAAATTTCACTAGCAGCTTCCACGTTCAACCAGCAAGATAGACTGATATTGGACAGAAATTCAACACATTGGACCAGCAACCAAACTCAACAACACGTACAGGATAGATATAACTGATAGGAGTCTTTATCCCACGAAATACTCAGCAGAAAACGACCCACCAAAGAAAGAATCGCAGAGAAAAAAAAACAGCGGCTCAGAAATTGTGACGCCAAAAAAAATTTCAGACTTCTAGAGAGTTGTTTCGAAATGAAGCACATAATTTTTCAAATATTGAAGAATTATTTCGAAAAAAAATACCTAAGCTCTGATACCATAATCAATGAATGAATTGATTTACAATGAGCAGTGAAGCTCAATAAATAATACAACTGTAGAAACAACAACAAGTTTCTACTAAGAAAGTAGAAATAGCAAATTTCTATCAAGAAACTGCTAATTACAAACTAAGAAAGTAGAAACAACAAGTTTCTACTAACAATATAGAAACATCAAGTTTCTAACAAGAAACTGCTAATTACAATCATAGATGAGCAGTAAACTCTAAAATAAAATTATTCTAATAGACGTTTATGACTATTGGGGATATTTGGGAATTTGTCAATTCCATTCCATTCCTTTTCAATTGGGGATATATCCTCTAATTTATAATTTTTGAATCCATGCATGGTGAAGTTTTCAAATAGGATATTTAAATCTTTGTTTGTTGACGAGACAGGAGTTGGGTGATCCTCTATAAAAATAGCTCCATTTTAGGATAACTAGATCGCCCAACATTTTGAAGAGGTTTTCCTTTGCTAGGAAAATTGTTTTCCTCCATAATTCAAACATATCAGTCCAACCTGTTAGGATTTCATTGACCTTACTAAAATTTTCAAAATATTTTTTCCACACAGGAAAGGAAAAAGAGAAATTTATGAAGAGGCGGGGAATGTATTCTTCATAAAATTTACAAAAGCACACCTTGATGGCCTCTAGATATTTCTCTTCTTAACGTTATCAACAATTAAGATTTTCCCATGAATTAAAGTCCAACAAAATGTCTTTACCTTGGGGATACCATCCTTGTGCAATATTTTTTGCCACAATTTGGAGGGGGATGAATGTGGCAAGCCTTTTACCAACAATTTGTATCCTTCCTTGACTAAGTATCTAAGGTACAAACTAACAAACCAGGTGCGCTAGTCACTAGAAGATGACACTATTGGAGCTAAATTGCTAATCCTTTAAACAATTGAAGTAGGGATATCCACTGTGATCGAAGGATTGATGACAAGCCCAAATAGTCCCACCCTATCCATACTCCACGATCATCCCATCAAGATAAGTCTTTAAGTCTCGTTCATCCATCGATGCTCATCTATTTTATTATCTCTCTTAGAACTACTCGCTCTTCAAATAATATTTTTGAAGATATGTTATATTTCCAAATGTTAATTCTGGCACCATTACCAACTCTCTAACCTAGATTCTCAAGGATTATTGATGATGCGCATTTACATGATTTCCAAATCTTGGATCCCAATCCAATCCATTGTAACTTTTCTACCCTAAAAAACCTTTTCTTATGAAAGCGTTTTCTTAGGAATGTCTACTTACACCACTCATTTTTGTCAGAGGAAAGGCACCATACTATCTTAACTCCAACTGCTAAATTCATAAAATTAGGGTCCTCGATTTCTAATCCACCATATGTTTTTGGAAGTCGAATTGTGTTCCAATTAACCAAATGAATTTTTTTCTAGTTGCTTTTTCCACCATGCCAAAGGAATTTACGAATCAATCCTTCGATTTGGTTTATTTCACTCTTAGTAGATAAGAGAACTGAGCACTAGTATATCAGAAGGGAAGATATGATTGATTTGATCAACAGAATTTTCCTAGCAGCATTAAGCCATTGTGCTCCCCATGATAGTATCTTCTTTATGAATTTTTGGAGGACTTTTTCCCAGCCTTCCAAGCTCGAGGATCCTAGGGAGATTGGCACTTCTAAATATTTAAAGGATCTCCATCCAATTGCCACTGAGAATTCTAAAACAAAGGATATTTCTCTAATCATGGGTTGTGAGCATTTCCAACCAAATATTTCGCTTTTCTTCTTATTTACCAGACTAACTGATAAATCTAAATAATTATCAAGAATGAGTTTGAAATGGTCTACAATTATCTTTGAGGCTCCACCCAGTAAACGAGTGTCCTTCGCAAATTGCCCCTCCTCCTGCCACACCTCCAAACCCAAAAAGTAATGCATCAAGCCAATGTCCTTCATCTCGAACTATGAAGCAAGGTCTCTCTTGCAGCTGTCTATGAGTCTCTCTGCACCCGTAATGACCAAGTCATCCACATACAACACCTGAATGAGAGGCTCCTCACCTATCACAATAAAGTATAGGTTCGGATCTACATCACTCTTTGTGAAACCCATCTCCTGCAAGTACGTATCAATCCTGGAGTACCAAGCTCTAGGAGCTTGCTTCATGCCATAAAGTGCTTTCTTCAGTTTGCATACATGGGACTCCTTCCCATGTACCTCAAAGCCCTGCGGCTGCTCAATGTACACCTCTTCCTGTATGAAGCCATTGAGAAATGCAGTCTTCACATCCATCTAGTGGATCTTCCAACCCATCTCTGCTGCTATTGATGCAATGGAGCGAATGGAAGTATATCGAGCCACGGGAGCGAAGGTCTCCTCATAATCAACTCCCTCTAACTGAGAGAACCCTCTAGCCACAAACCTTGCCTTGAACTTCTCGATGTTGCCATCTGCAGCGTGCTTTATCTTGTAAATCCATCTAGAAGTAACCACAGATTTAACCTCAAGCCTCGACACCACCTCCCAAACATCATTCTTCATGATAGAAGAATACTCCTCCTGCATGGCCTCTCTCCAGACCTGCTAGCTAGCTGCCTCCTCATAGCTAGAAGGCTTGGAGTCAATGACACTGGCAACCATTGCCATATAGCTACAAAACTGCATAGGTGGTATGCTCTCTCTGACCTGTCTCTTCGGCCCAGCAACAAATGTGGCCTCTCTCAAGGTATCCTGAAGCCACTTGGGCTTCCTCTTCCCTGAGCATACTTCTCCCACTGGAGAGGGAGAACCCTCATCCTCATAAAAAACCTGAACTCCTGAATGTTTGTCTGTTGTCGTCCTGCCTGAACCTGTACCTGTAGATGCTGAAGTACTGTGTGAACTGTCCATTAGTGGACTACCTAGTGAACTGCTCTGCAGACTGCTTTGCATGCTGCCCAAAGCACCACCCCTCTGACTCTGGGAGCCACTGCTCACTGACGGACCTGGCACCGTAATCGATGTACCTCCTGATCCCTTCCCACTGGATCCATGTGACTGACTTAGCTGCTCCTAAGGGTCTGGTGAATCCAGATACTCTAACTCCCGTGACCCCCTGAAAGCCCTGTCCTCCTCGAACTTCACATCCTGCCTGACAACAACTCTCCTTCGTGCAGGAATATAAATCCGAAAGGCTTTCGAGGTCTCACTATAGCCCACAAAGATACCCTTCTTTGCAGTGGGCTCTAGCTTGGTCCTCTTCTCCTTTGGTACATAGGAGTATGCAATACACCCAAAGATACGGAAGTGACCAACATCAGGCTTCTTCCCAAAAAAAGCCTCCTCCGGAATCACATGCCCCAAGGCATGATGTGGACTCCTGTTCTGCAAATACACAACAGTGTTGCAGGCCTCTACCCACAAAAACACTCGTAACCCCTAATCACGTAGCATGGCTTTGGCAACCCCAATGATGGATTTGTTCTTCCTCTCTGCAAAACCGTTCTGCTAGGGGTTGTAAGGAACTGTGAACTCCCTCCTGATGCCTGCCTCTGCACAATAATAAAAAAACTCACCAATGGTGTACTCCCCTCCATTTTCCGACATGAGGGACTTGATCTTCCAACCTGTCTGAGTCTCCACAAGAGCTTTGAACCCCTGAAACAGCTTGAAGACCTCACTCTTGATCTTCAAGAAATAAATCTAAGTCTTCCTGGAGTGATCATCAATGAATAAAAAATAGTACTCATGTCCACTCAAGGGAACATGAGACATCCGACCGCTCACATTGGTATGAATCAAATCAAGAATCCCAGTCGATCTGCTGTCACTGCTGGAAAAAGGGGATTTGGCAAACTTCCCCATAGCACATCCTCTGCATGTATCAATGTGATCAGAACTGAAATCTGGCACACCCGTAGTGATCTCCCGCAATGTCCTCAAGGCCCCATGATACATGTGCCCCATCCCGCGGTGCCAAATCTCACACAACTCTGAACTTATAGCTCTACTACCGGTACTACTGCTCAATGCCAAAAGGGGTTGAAATGAAAACTTGTACACCTTGGCATGGTGTACACCAATCACTCTAGCTGAATCAACTGGAGCGCCCCTGGGATATGTAAGCACACGTCCTCTCCTGAACAATACCTCATACCCTTTGTCCTCCAATGTTGAGATGGATATAAGGTTCTTCTTCATCCTTGGCACATATAGAACATCCAACACTTTCAAGGGAGGTTTTAGTTCCCAATCAAATGTCAATGTCCCCACATCAACTGCTCTAACAATGTTGTCGTCTCCGAGTACTACCTCTATATTAGTGCTACTCTCTGAAAGCTTTGAGAAGTACTCACAGACTCCTGTCATATGACGTGAAGCCCCATTGTCAACAAACCAAATACCTAAAGATGCTCCGCTAGTGGAGGGAAATGCATACTCCCTCTCAACCTCCGTGGCAGGTGATCCTGCACTAGTGGACTCACAAGCAATGAACCCAAACTCCTGGTCAAAGCTCTCCGAAAAGTCCTCTATCTCTGCTAATGCTGCCATGGTCTTGTCTTTTCCCTTCTTCTTCTTCTCCGGACACGCAATTGCATAGTGTCCCAACTTCTGATAATTCCAACACTTCACCTCGGAATAGTCCTTCTTGTTCACCTGCTGCTTACCTTTACCTTTGCCTTTGCCCCCACCACTGCTTGTGGAAGCTTGCTTCTTTCCCTTGCCCTTCTTGCCTCTTGCTAACAATGCTACATTGTCATCCTCCTCAACTGTATTGGCTACCCCAAGATGGTTCTTTCTGATTTCATTCTGAATGCAATCGTCTTGCAACCTCTCCCAAGGGGGAAGGGTCTCCCATGCAACAATCCCATCCGCAAAATTCTCCCATGTCTTGGGAAGATCATTCACTGTAATCTGCACCAACTCAGTGGGTTGAATGGCCTCTCCAACAACTGCCATCTCATCTCTCATATTACTGATCTTTGTGAGGTATGTAGTAACACTATCAGTCTTTGCCATCTTAATGGCCTTCAAATTCTCCCTTAGGACCACTTTTCTATTTTCATTGGTACTCTGGTAGAGATTGGTCAAGGTTGTCCACATCTCATGTGCAAGTCTCTTTCCTCTCACATGAGAAATGACATGGTCTTCAATGCCATCCAGAATCAATCTCTTTCCCTTGGCATTCTTCTTATTAAAATATGCCTGCTAAACAAGGTCAGCAGGCACTGCTACTAGGTGTTGTGCGCTGTGAACCATGATGCCCCAGACTTCTCCCTCCTCAAAGATGCTATGGATTCTCTCCATCCATGAACTGTAGTTGTTGTAATTTTTCACTTGCTGTCCCAAACTGCACTTTTCAGCCACCCAAGCTTTGATACCATCTAGAAATTTTGACCCAACCCCGGTTATCAGTTTCTCCTTATTACTCCCATGTAGCTAAATGCCCATTCCCATAAACATACATTCAACAAGCTGGAAATAATAAATATTTCTGAAAACACAAATTTTGGAAATTTCAAAGTGCTGGAAAATACAAAAATAAAACTCGGAAATTTTTTCATCCACACACACAAAAAATGGCACACTGATTTTTGGTCAATATGACCCTGGAAAAACCCCCTACAACTCTTGGGTAAAACCAATTCGAGAGCTCTTCTTTATTTATGATAATTTGCTTTTACAGTGAAATAGAAATACATAGAAAATTCCAGCAACCAAACAAATACAACTTATTTCGTTTTCCATGCTTAATCACCGACTCAGAAATTGTGCGAACATTAAAATAGGGACAACAATAAATGATGTACGGACTCCTTGAATTTCGTGCCCAAAAAACACAACAATAAATTTTGTTGTACGGCCTCCTCGAAAAGCGTGTAGAACATCAATAAACGCTATTGTACGATCTACTCGAAATGCGTGCAGAGGGACAACAATAAATGATGTACGATTTCTGCCTCGATTTCTGTGCACAGGGACAACAACTCGCTATACGGCCTCAAAATCCGTGTCTCAAAACCAGCAATAAATGCTCCTCAAAATATGTGTCAAAACTACTATATAACTGCCTAGGAATGCATGCCAACGCTGTTGTACAGTTCTGTCTTGAAACTTGTGCCCAAAACTGCGTTGAACTATGTGCCAACCTTATTGTATGGATTTGCTGAAATGCTTCCTCAATATGCGTGTCAAGGTTCTGCTCTCCTTCAACTCACTGCTCAGAAAGTCTTCTTGCTCTCTTTTCGTCTTCTTTCAATCTGCTCATGAAAGACTGAATGATCTTTTCTCTTCTTTTCCTCCTTTAACCTAACCCAAAGTGACTTTTGGGGAATCCCTAAATCTAATGGTTGAGATAGCTTTAGATCTAGGGCTGAGATTAAATGTGCATTTAAATCTCACTTTCTATTTTTAATTCACCTGACTCTGATAAAGACCCTCTTAGTGTTTTATTTCCAAAGTCACTTTTCACTTTCTAATTTCACATTGATTTTATTAAAGTCACTTTAAAATTAGACTTAAGAACTTTATCACTTATAAAGTCACTTTTAAATTAGATTTGAATTTACCACTTATAAAGTCAGTTTAGGAGAAAATGTTAAATACATTTGGACACTTTTCCCTAGGCCAAAGATCAAAGCCTTAGGGAACCACTTGTCCTCTAGTATCCAAATTTTAACAACATAAACCATATGTTATAATCTATTCTCATATGTTTTGATACAAATGCCATTTAAAAATCCGCCATACGAGCCAAAGCCACTTGACCAAGTTTATAGACCCATTGCGGTTGCATAGCCCATTCTAGATCCATCTCCTTCTATAGCAGCATACCCTTCAGTTCCAGATGCAGCTGAAGCATTCAACCATCAGATCTGGGTTACTGCCTTACTCTAGACATCATAGCCCACATAGACCTTACATCATACATAACCCACATAGTGGCTTTTCGCGCATAGCGGGTAATGCCTATTCACCATAGTTTTGTCACATATGACATTTGTAATGTACGCCCACCATATAGTTTAGGTTTTAATATAAAATTTCACCATGGGTTAAGACTTTAAACATGGTATATAGTTGTTGCTCCATTTAATACTTTTCAATATAGCCTGCAGATATGTACTGGTACTAAATGTTGACCTGTTGACCATTTCCACATGTCGAGTTGCGAGAGCGCCACATGGCCTTGTTTTTCAAACTATTCACCACAAATTCATTGGACGATTTCTCCTTCAATCGAAGACCAAATGAGAAACCAAAAACATTTTCGAATTCAGAATGACGGGCTCTACATTTTGGATCCATTTCCGAAGACAACTGAAGACTTGTAATATTGTAGCAACTGGAGAATCATCCTGGATCATTCCTCTCCACTGGAAGCTTTTGGACCACCAAAAGTTTGGTTTTAAGCAGACACGAGGTGAGGGTACAATTCCCTCACATTTTCAATCTTCATCCACCTAGAAGTGCGGAACATTGCCTTACCTTCACCTTTCATCCTTTCTCTGCTGATGTAAAGCCATACATGAACATAAACCTGAAAGTGATGACCCTTCCGATGCTTACCATGACACATTTTGAACCTATGAATTGTTTCATTCAACTGCGGTAAATAGAAAAACCTTTGTAGTTGTGCCACTATCTTGCCAACACCAACATGCATGCTTTCTCCATGCAGTATTCACCACTTTCCAAGATGGCACAATAACCTATCATAAACATGGTACTTCTTTTCTTCCACCTGAGCATTATAAGTTAGTAATTCATAAACTTCTTTGAAAACAATATCTGCAACATATTGTTCATTGTAACTTTCATGCGCTAAAGAACTAATTTGAAAATTAACTGAAATATGCAAAGAATAGCATGACAACATATCATCTACTTTGTTTGTTGTACCTTCCTTACACTAAATTACTAAGTCGATCTACTACAAAATTCCCATCCATCTAGAATGTTGAGATTCCTGCAACTTAGTTTGCGTTTGAATATGTTGAAATGGTTGATAATTTGTAAGAATCATTATTCCTTTTGCATACTTACTGGCATCAATTTCGATTTCAAATGGTTGTGGAAGGTCTAGTGGAGTTTTTACAATTTTTTGCATCAAAGTGTCACATTTTTTTTGTTTTCCTCTCCACTGAAAGGAGGCTTTAAAACTTGTTAAAGCGTGCAGTGGTGATGCAATAAAAGAGAAACAGAAAACAAAATTCCTCCAATACTACTCTGCACCCACGAAACTTCTAACTTCCCAACTTGAACTAAAAGTAAGAATACCATTCTGGTAGACTATGAAAAACTTATCAAGAAAGAACGAAATACATCATTCATTATTCTCATTAAATTTTTTGGAGCATTGCATAATTCAAACGACATAACCAACCATTCATCAAGCCCCTGTCTAGTCTCACATGCAGTTTTCCAAACATTATTCTCACCAATACACATCTGATGATAATATTTTCTTAAATTCAGTTTAATGATTGATATATGATTCATGCCAATATTCAGAAGAGGTGCAACATATAGTAATTGATTCTCATGTTGTATTTATCATTTTGGAAGGAGACTTTTTGGTTCTTTAAACAATTCCTTATAAGAATCAACCAATTTATCCTTAAACTGAAAATCACATCCTTGAAAAGCATCATACTTATTGTTAGGTGGTTGCTTAACAAACATGAGAAAACACTTTTTACTTGAACTTATGAGTCTTTTCATTTGACCAACATTGATTAAATCCAAGTTTGTCTTACTTATTTGTGCCCTGACAATTTATTCAGTTCCTTCTCTAAAGAGATTATACTTATGCTCCTTTCTATATGGCATCTCAATCATAAAGATAAGGACTACCCAACACAACTCCACATGTCCAAAGGAATAACATCTAAATCAAATTCATTAACAAAATTAGTTGTGATTGCAAACTTTAATCGACACTTTTTTGTGACATGCATGAGTGTTTTCCTTAAACCATCCTAAAGAATAAGGTTTTAGATGATTCATAGTTTCCAATTCCAATTTCCTTACAAATTGCTCAGATATTAAGTTTTCTTTTGATCCACTGTCGAATAATATGTCAATTTTAGTGTGCTTGGATATTATCCTTATTTGAAACAATTCAATCCTCTTCTTATCTTCAACCACATTATTATATTTCAAAGAAGATGTAGAACAAGTAGAACTAGAACAACTAGCTTTAGAAGGATTACTTGTAAGACCCATACCAGTTATCTTCTTTTTGTCATCGGAGTCAGTTCCCAAATCCTATTGGACTACTGCATTAGCCTTCATTTCACCCTTCTTCTTAAGGAACTTCTTTGGCTTGAGTTCCGAATGAAGCTTCCAACACTTGGATTCATCATGTCTAACCCTATGACAATGAGTACACATAGGCCTTTCTCCTTTCTGCTTAGTTGTTGTTGATTTCTTTCCCTTGTATTATTTGGAATCCTTGTTCTTTGAATGCTTGAATGGTTTCTTTGAAAACTTAAAAGGTTTACCACCTGATTCAACATGAACAACTTGCACACATACTTCATCAAAGTTAGTTGGATTAAACATAAGAAACATATGCTGCAAATAAGAATGCAAACTTCCAACATACTTTACCAAAGTTTCTTGTGTGTTCAATGGAATATCAAGTGCTAAAGCCTTTTTTCTGAATTCCTATGTAAACTCTTACACACTCTGTCCTTTAACCTACCTCAAATGCTACCATTCTATTACAACCTTCTACATGTGTCCTAAAGGATATAATTGATTTTTAAGAGCTTTAATAAACTTATACCAAGAGGAAATAATTTTACCTTTATGCCTTAAATCTGACTGAGTTTTACTCTGCCACCAGATCAAGCTTGTACCCCCCATTCTAAGTGTAGCTAATTGAATTTTCGCAGAATCATCATCAATACTCTGAATTCTACAATACAATTCAAGTAGTTTAATCCAGTTTAATCTAGTCATCTAACTTTTCAGGATTCATTTCACCATCATATGTGGCAGTTCAAACTTTACATCAAGCTTCAGAAAAAGAGATTTCTAATGTTTCTTCTTTGAGTCGGAATCTGAACTTGAATCATCAGAAGATGAATATGGAGAAGAAGGAGGTTCATAACCATTAGTTTTCTTCTTTTCCTTTTCCTCTTTCATGCTTCTAGAAGTTGAAGATGGAGAAAGAGGAGATAGTTGAAGATGGAGAAAGAGGAGATTTGTCACCATCAATTTTATCCTTGCCCTTTTTCTCCTTCTTTCCTTTTGAAGACAATGTTGCATCTCTAGCCTTCTTTTCTTCATAGAGTTCTACAATCATCCTTTGCATGTTGAGGAAAATCTTCTAAAACTTCTCATCAGTCTTGCGCTCGAAAGTTTATTCATTTTCACCTGCCATCTTTTGAGAGCTTTTCCTCTTTCCAATCTCTGGATCTGTCTCCTAGAGTTTCCCTTCTCCACGCCGCAACCTGGATCTAGTCAATATTCATTAGCAAATATCCTACTTAACATGATCAACCTCGCTTTGATAGAAAAAATATATGATCTGAAAACGACAAGACAGATTACCTGCTCATTTGACTAAGGAAGCGTTTATGTGAACGAACAAAGGAAACGAGTTATTTTTGTGCTTTCAACTTAAACTTAGAGTACGGAAATGAAGGAATAAACAACATCAAATAAATACGCAAACACAACAAACATTGATTACAAAGTTCATCCCTCCTAGACTATGTCTCCAGGTCTGCTTCCATGTGGGTGTTTGTTTTATTAGGAAATGATCCAAGAGTTTCTTTACAAGATATTTCACCAACTGATCTATGCACACAGGCACTGCTGGTTACTGTAGAAAGAAAGCCCTCTATCTCAACTTTCCAATGCTTGTCTTCATTCCCAATTTGGCTCATCGACGCTCAAAAGAACTTCTGCTGTCATGAACAAAACTCTGTCCTGCAAGTCACATTTAATCTCCCCCAGCTGGTGTAATGGTTAGCCTTTTATAGAGGCTCTGGAGAGGTTCATGGATTGAACCTCTCGCTCTGTCTTTGGAAAATGGCTTGTTTGTTTTAACTGATGTATTAGAGGTCCAATGTTAGCACTCGGTGCTTTATTATATAACAAATAATAGTTTTGAAAACTATATAACACAACTTGTATTTGGCGCATTTCAACCCATTATTACTAACCTTGGCACACAATATAAATTTAGTATGCTGCATAATAATTTATACATTATCAGTTATCCCTTGGCGTGATTTGATTTGTATTCATGGCATGAACAATTATGGTTTGGATTGAAGGCATTTGACACTCAACTGTGATGGCAACTCGTGGCACCTAACTCACATATTGTTCCGCGGATGTGGCCATCTCCATGGCATAACCTTTGATTGTTATGAATCCCCGACGATCCATACCCATGCAATCCCGTGGCTTGATCTGTTGCAACAACGTTCAATGTGTCATGGTATTTCAAAGTCTGGAGTTGTGACATAATTCCACTCCATGAATTCTGCCATCGGACTTTAGTCATAATTCACCCATCTACCATAAATAACCTATGCTCATATGTTTTGATACAAATTCCATTTAAAACTCCGCCATGCGAAGTTTTAATAATGCTTATTCACCAAAGTTTTGTTGCATATGTCATTTGTAATGTGCGCCCACCATATAGTTTAGGTTTTAATATAAAATTTCACCATGGGTTAAAACTTTAAACATGGTATATAGTTGTTGCCCCATTAAATACTTTTCAATATAACCTGTAAATATGCACCGGTACTGAATGTTGACCTATTGACTTTACCATTGGCACATGTCGAGCTGTGAGAGTGCCACATGGCCCCTTTTTTTCAAACTGTTCCCCACAACTTCATTAGACAATTTCTCCTTCAATAAGAGACCAAATGAGAAACCGAAAACATTGTTGAATTCATAACGACAGGCTCTACATTTTGGAGCCATTTCCAAAGACAACTGAATACATGTAATCTTGTAGCAACTACAGAATCCTCCCGGATCATCTACAAGTAGCACTCATGTGGTGAGATGGAAGATCATAAAGGAAACATGATGTAGAAGAGGTATTTGTATGAAGGAAATCTAGATGTGGGCTAGAAAATCACTTTCAGATAAAGGGAAGGATGACATGATAAACTTTAGGAAAGTGATGGATGACCAATGCCCTAAAAAGATGAAGGCTCCATAATATTACAGATAAAAATTCATGACAGTGAATGGAGGAGCGCTACAAGCAGTTCAATGTCCCATGATCTCCACCAATGAATCAAATGTTGTTGTTGGAAACATGTCCCTAGTTAAGAGGGAATCTGAAAACAAGTTTCTAACCTGGTAGAAACTTGCATTGGCAAATCTAGGGCTTTGGACAAGTATACACAGCAGATAAGGAGGATCACTGGGCTATGCCTTTGTAGAATGAACATATCCTCCCTAGATTGAGAGGGGCAGATGGGCTGCATATTCATCTTCACTGAGGAAGAAAGAATGGAGGATTGGGGAAGCCTATGGCATCTGATAGTGTTTAAGGAAGTGGTAGGGCATCCAAGATAAGAGGAGTTGTGAAGGACCAATTTTCTTTGAGGACTGGGAATCCAAGATAAGAATAGTCCTGGAAGGACATATCCTATGAAGACCCGAGTGGGGTATGCTCCTAGAGAGACAATGATGAAGGTGTCTATAAATCATTGGTCTCAGGCAGCATTGTGCTCTGAAGTTGTGGAGAGATATATTTGTTAGTCAAGGCCTTGCTATGTGACAATGTTGGATGATATGATGCTAAATAGACGGGTTAGCAATCCAAATCTTCTTATGAGAATTCTTCTTATTGAGAATGTCTAAGTACCTTGTATGGATTATGAATACCTCCCTAGTTAAGAGGGAGTATTGAAATATGTAACTAGGTTTGGTCTTCATAATGACATGTAATCATGATTTTACGTATTTAATTAAAAGAGAAAAATAAATTTATTATTTTTATTCTTGTGGGATGGGTTTCATGCTTAAGGGATATTTATTTTTATGTCAAGCACCCATTGAGTGCTTATAGGTTTGTCATAAAGTGAATTGAGTCATTGTCATGTATTAAAGACCCATTTGGGCATGTTACATATTGTAAAGAAAATTTATTTGAGTCAAAATAGAGTCAAAATACCTTCCAAGACTTCGTCATGGCACAAAGATCAAGTCAGCCTACATGAAGCGACAAGTCGACCTAAAGAGAGCAATTCATACTCCTCATAGGCCTATAAATAAGAAGGAACTCGACCTCATTTGCACACTCACTCAAGCAAGTTTTATCTCCTCAAGATAAAAGTTGGAAAAGGACGAAGGAGAAGAAGAACAAGTTCAAAGTTTTGGGCCTCTCTCTCTCTCTCTCTCTCTCTCTTGTTGGGGTTTCTACAGTTACTGGGAAAGATGAAATTATGAAGCTGCAGGGTCGAAGTCTTGAAGTTGCTTCTAATTTGAAAATGTGAAGCTGCTGGGTCAAAGCTGCACCAAAGTCGAACTTGTGGAAATTTTTGTTGGGGTCAAAGTTGTTGGAGAAGTTGCTGGAAGGTCGAAGTTTTTTGTTGGAATTCATTCAAGAAGGAAAAAGTTGACCCAGTCTTGGAGGGTCTTCGTCAAAGGTCATAAGTCTTGGAATTCGTCAATTGAAGTTCTATAAGAAGAGAAGAATTTTGATGGGTTTTCCTCTCAGTTGGAGAGAATTCTCTTCTTCTCTTCTTATACAATTACAAAAAGTAGTTTTCTTCTTTTCCCTCCAAAATTCATAACTCTTATTTTATTATTTTTCCTTAGGAGGCCACTTTTAGGCTGAAATTTTCTCTAATCCTTGGTCCATCTCTCTTAGCCGTCCAAATTTAGGGCTTACAATGATGTCATAACTTCTCAAGACGACTTAGAACAACATATATACATTCATTTTTTGTGAGGCAGTGACCTTACAATATCTTCAAAACTCTTATATACAATATACTCTTCAGATATTCTAGGGTTTAAAAACTCTAAGGCAAATGAGATCGTCAAAATCTATCATGTACAACCTCTCTTATTAGTTCATCCAAATCATAAGAGAATAAAATTATACCATGGAGTCATATGCTTGCGCATATTATTAGCCATCCAAGGAATGTTTCATCTTGTCAGCAAATCAATATAGGAATAAAGATAATATGTTTCAATGTCTTCCATAGAAGTCTCCCAAGAGAGCTAACTTCATCAACTGAGGCAAGCAAACAATGTTTAAGCTAGGCTCAACTATACCCTGATTTTCCTCTAAACTTGAGTTTGCATTTTCAAGCTTGTTTGAGATACTCGACGATCTTTCAGTTAGTCCTCATATTACAAGGATTCAAGGAGGCATCAAACCTCATACTTTAGTAGACTTCTTATAGCTTTGTTGGCCTCTTTATAGGTCTGTATTCCCAGGCCTCATACTTATTATTTGAGCATCCCATCATTGTAGTGTGTTATGAGCCAAACAATATTCCTAGATGATGTATCTTTTGTCAGTCCTTAGCTAATACAACAATGCCTTCCACAATCTAAGGGTTATAACCTACCTTGAGCAAGAAAAAATTTAGTAGACCTTATGCACAAGAGACAACTTACTCGCTTTCTGAGATTCCTCGACATTTGATGTTCAAACCGAGGCCCTTTTCACCTTTAGAGAACTAGTCTTGAGACTCCTTGGCCTCTTTCAAACACTCCCTGAGGTCTCTCGACCTCATATTTTTCCTACGGACTAATTCTGAGGCCTTTCGACCCTCTTGAGGCTTGGACTCAAGTTTGTCTCAACCCTCCTACAACTGGGATTGAGGTCATTTAGTCCCAAATCTAGGGCTTCAACCCTTATTGAAGCCTAGCCAAAACCATTAGGGGAATTTTGAGGTCTAAAATGGGCCTCTTAAGAAAAATGTAAAACCAAAATAAACTTTATAAGAAACAATAGGATTCAAGATGATGATGTCAACCATGGGGGATGATTCACCATTTTTGGAGTAAAAAAGTAAAAAGATTAAAAAATAATAAAATAATAAAAATATTTTTTTCAACTCATATTTTCAACTTATCTCCCTAAGTTTTTACTCAAATTTCGAGCAGGAGTACTCGTTGGATGCAAAATTTAATTCATCGTCCAATGAATACCCATGCTGCATACTTTCGATGGTCCTTGCTACAAAAAAAAATGAGAAATACATGAAAAACGTGATTGCAAGGGGTCCATCGAAATTATGCAACATGGGTACTCTTTGGATGAGGAATCAAATTATGCATCCAACGAGTGTTTCCACTCAAAATTTGAGTAAACTCATACAAAGATAAGTTGAAAATACGAGTTGAAAAAATATTTTTTTCTTTTTTTCCCTAAAAAAATTCATGATGTAATCTAATCTTATTTTATTATTTCCACTATTATTTTATAATTTCCTTAGGAGGCCCATTTTAGACATCAAAATTCCCCTAATGAATTAAATACAAACAAGGTTCGACTTTCACAAAAATAATTTATTCTTGGACAAGGATGAGGGCTTTTTGATCTTCCTTTCAATCATAACATAGTTAGAAGTTGACATTGTCAAACTTCAAGTTCAAGAAAGAGATGAAGAGCTCGCCAAACTTAATGAGGAATTTCATCAAAACAAAAGAAAGCATCATGAAGAAGTCATATCTATGAAAAATCAATTGGATAAGGCAAAGAAAATGGAAGAAACTTTATCAAGCCACCTTGAACAAAGACTTAAGAGCTTGAACAATCTTGAAGCAGAGATTGGTCAATATAAGGAAGAAGTCTCTTGTTAATCAAGGTTGTCATTGATGACAATATGGCATTGACCAAGATGTCAATATTCTTTAGATGCTTGGTTCCAGATGATGATGTCACGACTCTTGGTTGACTAGGATACCATCAATGAAGAAGTCAAACCACTAATGAAGGAAACCCTAAGAAGTACTTGATCTAATGTTGCATGCACTTGATGATCTAGGCCTTAATCATTGATGACATATGGAGAAATACATGTCTTGATAACATGGTTAGAGGTCATTTGATGATTGGAAGATTTCTTTGGAGTTGTTGACAAATTAATAAAGGTTACACTATGACATATCTTTGCACTAATACGTGATGCTACATAAATGTTGCACTCCTACATATTGACTCTATGATCCTATGATAACAATGAAGAAGCCACGCTGACCCAAACATTCCTCATGTTGTCCCAAAAAATTTTATGCATAAAATTTAAGGACAGTCACAAAGAAAAATATTTTTCACCATCTTAGAGGCAACATCTTTTTTATGGGACCTTCACCATCCTTTAGAGCATAATTTTAGCTTTCCAATGAGCTATTACTTGGCCCGAAACCCCAAGTGGTTTGGGAGATATGAATTTTTCAAGTTAAAGGAAATAAATCTGTCCTTGAGTCAACCGACACTCAATCACTCATGTTGGCCTCCCTCCAAACAGACGTGGCCTTTCAAATTTGATAAACTACTATAAATATAAAACCGCAGAACCTCATTTCAATCACAAAATTTTGGTCAACCATTACAAGAATATTTTTATAGCAATAAGGAAAATACTGAAGGCTAAAGAGAGAAGTTTGGGCATACTTCAATATTGGGACAGCTTCAAATTTAAAATATAGACCTTGGACTAAGTAGAACAACATGTTAAGGGTATTCTGTTTGGGTCACTAAAATGCACTGAAAATTTCAGATTCTCGGATTAGTTAGTGGAGGTTCATACTTTCAACAGTAAGGCCTAGTTTAAGCCTAGATCTGTGATATTTCACCTCAGACAGTGGACAATGTATTAACTCGAACCTGTGGTGGTGCCTCAAACTTGCAAACCAGTGATTACACTTCAAAACTGTGGATTTCGATCAACGTGACAATTCATTAACAATTTTGGGCATTGATAAAGGGCACATTTTTTGGGAATTGTTGGAACAACCTTGTGGCAGAGTTGAGAATATCTTTGGAGCAGCTTATCAATCCTTATATGTAGCATAGGACCACGAATTTGTGGTTCATCTTTAGAAAACTTTTGTATACTGGCTGGAGCAACATTGAAAGAACCGTTAGCAAATTTTCGAGAGCAGATTTTGGAGCAGATCTTATAGTGGAGTTACAGTGATACCCTTTGAAGACTTGAAGATTACAGAAACATGTTGGATGCACTGTATTGGGATCATTTTATATTGAAGTATTTATTGCCTTTGTTGAAGATACAATATTGGGATTACTATAAACCTTTTTGGGATTATGCTAATCTATTAAGGACAGTGGTTGAGCAAGCTTGATAGCTGGAACATTGTATAGGTTTGTGAGGTGACATGATGCACAACTGAAGCCCTGATGGTGTGATGTTGAAAAACAACCACTTGAAGTCTTATTGAAGCAACTTGTTGAAGGGTATTGTAAGAGTGGTGTGCAGACCTATTGAAGACCCTCTTCGAGATACCTTGAAAGATTCTTGAAGACATTTGAAGGACTTCTAAGACACCCTTGGAGACATCCTTGAAGAACATGATGCATTGTTGATGTCATCATGAGGTGACTTGGAGGAATTGTTTGGGTACGATGAAGAGCAGTGGTGACACCTTCTAAGAAGAAAAGGTTGTCATTGATGACATGATGTGTAGACTACAGTGAAGGGTAAGTTGAAGATTGTCAGGGCTCGTTGAAGAATACATTGGGAGCCGTGAAGTATAACCAAATATTTCTTGACGAAATGAAGCAGGAGGTTGGAGCCACATAGAGACAAGGTTAGTGCCTTGGAAGATAGGGTTGGAGCCCTAGAGGATTGGAGTCCTCAAGAAACCAGGTCGGAGCCTGTACCAGAGATAGGGTTGGAGCCCTAGAGGTTGGTGCCTCAAATTGACAAGGTTGGAGCCTTGGAAAGACCAAGTCAGTGCTTGGCATAATACAGGTTGGAGCCTGGAAGATTGGAGTCTTCATCTAGGGTTGGAGCCCTATATCATTATTGTACTTTTCTTATTGTAAGGAAGAAATTAATAAAATTATATATTCCATCATTGTTCATTTTGTGTTCTAAATATAAGTTATCTAACTGGTAAAATTAACAATTGAAAAGAAATATTGATTCACCCCCCTCTCAGTATTTCCAACAATTGGTATCAGAGCTAGTACCTTCACTCAAAGTCTAACAACTTGAAGGTTGATCATTAGGACACAAATGGCAAAGCCAAAGAAGAAAATCTCCAATCCTCCTAAAGATGTGTCTTCCTCAACCATCGAAATTGAAGTCAATCAATTTGCGAACGCTCCATTGTTCAATGGAAATTTTGATATATAAGAGGCAAGAATGAGGAATTTCTTGAAGACTCAAGGAATTGAAGTTTGGAAATCAGTGATTACTAGTGACACGATGGACGAGGAATCCAAGGAGTACAATACAAGAGCAATGAAGGAAATTTTGAATGGGTTACCAAATTATGTGAAGGCCAATTTTGAAAAATGTTCGTTAGCAAAAGTCATATGGGACAAACTTCATAATCTTCACTCAAAAGGAGCGTTGATAATGATCTCTAGTCAAGACGATGATGGAAAACAAGAAAGAAGTCCATAATCCATCAAGGAAGTTGAAGATAAGGGAGATGACAACAAGGGTAAAGAAGACCTAGAAGACGAAGAGAACAAAGAAGACTTTGAAGAAGATCTCCTGAATAAACTTATGGCTTCCATGGAAGAGATTAACAGGTTGAAAAAGGAAAATGAGGAACTTAAGAAGAAAGTGCAAGTTGGTGACCAAAATAAGACAAGGAAGGAAGTTGACATTGTCAAGCTTCAAGTTCAAGAAAGAGATGAAGAATTTGCCAAAATTAATGAGGAATTTCATCAAAACAAAAGAAAGCATCATGAAGAAGTCATATCTATGAAAAATCAATTGGATAAGGCAAAGAAAATGGAAGAAATTTTGTCAAGCCACCTTGAACAAAGTCTTAAGAGCTTGAACAATCTTGAAGCAAAGATTGGTCAATATAAGGAAGAAGTCTCTTCTCTTAGATCTCAACTAGAAGAAGCAAGGAAACAAGCAAAAGGAGCCGAGAAGGTGATGGAAACTTTGGCATTCGTAGAAGGACAAGTTGATGAAGCAGAAAAGGAGAGAAACACCATGATATGCCAACTAGAAGAAAAGGATGAAGAAATCTTTAAACTAAAATTAGACATCAATCTTCTCAAGGCCCAATCATGTGAAGCAACCAAGATGAAGGAAGAAATGGAGATTGATCTATCAAAGAAGGATGAAGAATGCAAGAAAATGAAAGAATAAATTGATATCCTTAAAAAGGAAGTTGATCATCTGAACAAGAGCCTAAACAACTCCCAAACCCTAGATGACATCTTGAGTCATCAAAGATCTCCTCTTGATAAATCAGGTCTTGGTTATACAGGTGAATCTTCAAACAAGAATGATGCAATCCCTAATGCCACAAACAACAAGGATGTGGAAAAGCTTGGAAGAAATATTGATGCCCCCAGTTCCAACAAAGGCAAGAAGAAGAGTCAAGATGACATTATAAGAAACCCTACTCTAAGAAGATATGCTGATGGTGTCAAGAATGCTAGAGGCAATAAATTTGAGCAAAGGATCCCAAGAAAGACTTATTTTAGAAGTAAATCAAGGCAATCTCCATCCACCAAGTACAAAAGTATATTTTTTGGTTACTGTTATTCTTGTACAAATTTTGGGCATATGGCAAAGGAATGTAGGGCATACCACAAGGACACATATAATGCTCCCTGTCAGTTTCCTAGAAGAAACTTTGCAAGAAGAAGTCATGATCTTTCATTCATGAATAAGATAGAACGTTTCAATTGCCATAACATTGGACATATGGCACATGATTGTAACTTGACTTGGGTTCCTAAACAAGCTAAAACCATGACAACCAACCCAGAGAAGAAAGTTACACAAGTATGGAGAAGGAAGCAAGTTGAATCCAGAAGTCTCTTGAACACTCCAACCAACAACACATGTTGTTGGCTTGATAAAGTCATCATTGATATTCTAGAAGTTATTCGTGAATGGGCCCATTGAAATCTTTGATGAGTCACCCATGGACATTCATCCTTTGATAGATCATCTCTCAGGAGAAACTCCATTGAAGAACATGATTCCAATATTGACTTCTTCCACCCGATCAGAAGGCAGAAATCTTTCTTGAAGCCGGAGGAGGTTATGCATGCACGGGGAGTTGGTTCATCACATGAAGAAAGACACATCTATCATGGACCACATTTCCAAAAGGAAGAGCACCATGACAGGGGGAGTAATATAGTTACGAAGAATTACTATTGATGAAGAAAAGAAGCAACTTCAAAGGAGGAGTACTTGAGCACCCGTTTGCCATTGATGTCAAAGGGGGGGAGAATATTGGAAGGGCAAGAATATTTCCATCAATGACAAAGGGGGAGATTGTTAATCAAGGTTGTCATTGATGTCAATATGGCATTGACCGAGATGTCAATATTCTTTAGATGCTTGGTTCCAGATGATGATGTCACGACTCTTGGTTGACTAGGATACCATCAATGAAGAAGTCAAACCACTAATGAAGGAAGCCCTAAGAAGTACTTGATCTAATGTTGCATGCACGTGATGATCTAGGCCTTAATCTTTGATGACATATGGAGAACTACATGTCTTGATAACATGGTTAGAGGTCATTTGATGATTGGAAGATTCCTTTGGAGCCATTGACAAATTAATAAAGGTTGCACTAGGACATATCTTTGCATTAATACGTGATGCTACATAAATGTTGCACTCCTACATATTGACTCTGTGATCCTATGATAACAATGAAGAAGCCACGCTGACCCAAACATTCCTCATGCTGTCCCAAAAAAAATTATGCATAAAATTTAAGGACAGTCACAAAGAAAAATATTTTTCACCATCTTAGAGGCAACATTTTTTTGTGGGAACTTCACCATCCTTTAGAGCATAATTTTAGCTTTCCAATGAGCTATTACTTGGCCCGAAACTCCAAGTGGTTTGGGAGATATGAATTTTTCAAGTTATAGAAAATAAATCTGTCCTTGAGCCGACCTACACTCAGTCACTCATGTCGACCTCCCTCCAAACAGACGTGACCTTTCAAATTTGATAAACTACTATAAATATAAAACCACAGAACCTCATTTCAATCACAAAATTTTGGTCAACCATTACAAGAATGTTTTTACAGCAACAAGGAAAATATTGAAGGCTGAAGAGAGAAGTTTGGGCATACTTCAATATTGGGACAACTTCAAATTTAAAATATAGACCTTGGACTAAGTAGAATAGCAAGTTAAGGGTATTCTGTTTGGGTCACTAAAATGCACTGAAAAATTCAGATTCTCGGATCAGTTCGTGGAGGTTCATACTTTCAATAGTAAGGCCTAGTTTATGCCCAGATTTGTGATATTTCACCTCAGACAGTGGACAATGTATTAACTCGAACCTGTGGTGGTGCCTCAAACTTGCAAACCAATGATTACACTTCAAAACTGTGGATTTTAATCAACGTGACAATTCATTAACAATTTTGGGCATTGATAAAGGGCACATTTTTTGGGAATTGTTGGATCAACCTTGTGACAGAGTTGAGAATATCTTTGGAGCAGCTTATCAATCCTTATATGTAGCATAGGACCACGAATTTGTGGTCCATCTTTAGCCTTTGTTGAAGATACAGTATTGGGATTACTGTAAACCTTTTTGGGATTATGCTGATCTATTGAGGACGAGCAAGCTTGATAGCTGGAACATTGTATAAGTTTGTGAGGTGACATGATGCACAACTAAAGCCCTGATGGTGTGATGTTGAAAAACAACCCCTTGAAGTCTTATTGAAGTAGCTTGTTGAAGGGTATTGTAAGAGTGGTGTGCAAACCTATTGAAGACCCTCTTCGAGATACCTTGAAATATTCTTGAAGACATTTGAAGGACTTCTAAGACACCCTTGGAGACATCCTTGAAGAACATGATGCATTGTTGATGTCATCATGAGGTGACTTGGAGAAATTGTTTGGGTACGATGAAGAGTAGTGGTGACACCCTCTAAGAAGAAAAGGTTGTCATTGATGACATGATGTGTAGACTACAATGAAGGGTAAGTTGAAGATTGTCAGGGCTCGTTGAAGAATACATTGGGAGCCGTGAAGTATAACCAAATATATCTTGACGAAATGAAGCAGGAGGTTGGAGCCTCATAGAGACAAGGTTGGTGCCTTGGAAGATAGGGTTGGAGCCCTAGAGGATTGGAGTCCTCAAGAAACCAGGTCAGAGCCTATACCAGAGATAGGGTTGGAGCCCTAGAAGTTGGTGCCACAAATTGACAAGGTTGGAGCCTTGGAAAGACCAAGTCGGTGCTTGGCATAATACAGGTTAGAGCCTGGAAGATTGGAGTCTTCATCTAGGGTTGGAGCCCTATATCATTATTGTATTTTACTTATTGTAAAGAAGAAATTAATAAAAGTATCTATTCCATCATTCTTCATTTTGTGTTCTAAATATAAGTGATCTAACTGGTAAAATTAACAATTGAAAAGAAATACTAATTCACCCCCCTCTCAGTATATCCAACAAGGGCTTCAATAATTCTTCAAATTGTCTAGTCTTTCGGAAACTCTATTGCCCAAGCTCTAATACCATGTTTCTTTTTTAGGATTTCCTAGATTGATAATTCCTTCCAATGATTCTAAAACCAATTTGTCTTATACCACATTCATCATTAAGTAATTATACAAGAAAATATTCAACAATAAAATAATAATGACATTAGAGACATCCAAACACATGATACACAAAATCTATCCAGGGAAAAACCCAACAACCTTCTCTTAGAGAAATTCATCCAATTCAACAAGTTATACAATTTGAATTTTCCAATCAAAACAACTCAAACTGATCAGTAACCAAACCTAGGTAAAACCTGCTCAAACTAGCCTCAATTAGCCTCAGAAATTCGATTTATTGTGCCTCATAAATTCAGCCTTACATGGATAATTCGATCTGCCTCATATTCCTTCTACTCTACCTTAGATTCGTCCCTCTCTTGTCTTCCACGTGTGATCAAAAGTGATCCAAACTATGCCTCAGATGATCCGAATTGGATGCTCAATAGAGAGGATGAATTTCAAAATGTAGGCGTTGGATGAGTTGAATTGGTGTGTCCCTTCACTGGGGCCGACTTGAAGGCAACCTTACATTTGGAGGCAAAAATTCAAATTTTCTTCTTTTGAGGCCTACTTGGAATCCATATATATTTGTCATTTCTTAAATATTTGGAGGGATAAAACTTGATTATAAAAACTGACCATAGTTACAAAATTCAACATGTTGGTCATGATAAAGATTCCTTTATACAAGCATTCATACCATAAAGTGTCCATGTTTTGGATGATTACTAAGCACAAAGGAGAAACGAGACTGTGTTTCTGAGGTAATGATACTCTATGGTTATCACATGCTCTTGGGATGAGCACACATTCCTAAGTTGGAGCCAAATGTTGTCACCTTAAATCGTATGCCCAATAGGATCACAAAATGTACATATCCGATAGGGCTAAAGATCAAAAACTGTTAATGCAAGGTTGTCTAAAAAAAATTCATAAACAAATGGGTTCAAATAATAGGCTAGGCCAGGCCAGGCAAAGTGTTGATTGCCTAAAAGATCAGGATGTTATTAGAATAGTGCTCAACATTATGCAGACATTTTCTAGATGGGATTGAAATCCATTTTGTAGGTGGTGATATGCTCATTCTCGTGTTGAAAGTCTTATATGTTGTAGTATGTCACCACACCTTCTATAATAATGGTGTTATATCCTTAGTTGTGGAATTCATGGCCCGTGGCTCTCTTGCAAATGCCATTGAGCAAGAAAAGAAATTATTTTTGAACCCAATCTTGTTGTTTTTTGTAAACAAGTTGTCGAAGGTTTGGTGTATTTGCACCATGAATGACATATTGTTGATTTTTGTAGCATCCAGAAGTGTTCCTAGTCTAAAAATTTGCAGGGAGGCTTAGACAACAACATTCCAAAGAACCCAGAAATAGTTTGTGGAAATTCCACTCGGGTCAAGACTTATTAAAATAATTAATTATTTTAATGAAGACCCTAAGTCTAAACTTAGGGAGATGAAATAATTAAAGAGTATTAATAAATTAAAGTGTGAATCTTCTAAAAAAGTTGGATCAAGTCAATTTTTAATCTTAGCCATTGATTATCTTTTAATTTGGGCCATTGGTTCTCTAATTGGAAGATTATAAAAGAAGGCTCGAGGGTCACTTGGAAAACAAGTCGGGCATAAACTCAGTACCCGAAGGAGATCCATTTTGATGTAGAGTTCGATCTCAATGGGAGAGTTGCAGGCCTAGAAGTTGAAAAAGCAGGAGGAGGTTAGGGGTGACTGAGATTAGGGTCGGAGGGCATCAGTGGGTCACCGGAGGCAACTTGAGGCTGTAGTGCAGAGACCCCACGCAGACTCACGCAGTCCAGCACTAGGACTACACAGTGAATCACGCGGAGAGACGCAGGGGTTGTTCTGGTTTTCAGAGAATTGTCTGAGTAAGCCGGAAATTCGGTCTCAGGTGGTTCATAATTTATCTGCCATATATTTTCCCTGTAAAGATATCATTTGTTGAAGAATTAATAAAACCCTCATTTGTTGCACCGGTTTTCCCACATTGGTTTTCTCCGAGGACAATTGTCCAAAAATAGTTGTGTACATGTGACTGATTCTTGTGCTTATGTTCTCTATTGTTTATTTATCTACATATATAATTGTGAATGCTGCATTAATATTTATTTCAATATTTGTCGGAAGATTTCTAAATAATAATTTATTGAAATAATAAGTAGGAGAAATAAATCTATCACTGCAACTGTTTGTAAATTTTCACATGGTATCAGAGCCAGAGATGAATAACATAAAGGGAGCATCTATCAGTGAACGGAGATCTACTATTGCAGCAACAACGCAAAAGGGTTCACGCAGTTCTCCAGGAAGGGGAAGAAGCACGATAGAACAAATGGATCATGATGTATCTATATTGGCATCCAGACTAGAGGAATATTTTGCTTGTGTATCGAGCATTGCGTCTTCAGATGTCTGGTATATTGACAACGGAGCCTCTGCTCACATGACGGGAGTACATCACTGTTTTTCCGACTACCAAGAAGAGCAGGTGAATTTAAAAATAACCATGGGTAATAAATCAAAGTGCACTCCCATTGGGAAAGGTACCGTATTTTTTCAGACCAAGGCAGGAAATAGAATCCGGGCCACTAATGTATTGCATGTGTTGGGGTTGGGGATGAATCTACTCTCAGTGCCACAACTTCAAAACCGAGGATATGATGTCTACTTTATTGGTAATTGAGTCTATGTCAAGCAACCCAGTTGGAAGAAGAAGGCACAGATTGGGGTAAGAAGCAACAAATTGTACAAGCTACAACTTGATTCTCCAATGGCACTAGTTGGAAGCGTAGATGAAACAAACCTAAATGAGCTATGGCACAGAAGAATGGAGCACTTGCATCATGGAGCATTGAGAACTCTCCAGAAGACTGTCACAGGTGTTCCAAAACTAAGCACCAAACGAGATGATGTTTGCAAAGGGTGCGTATTGGGGGAATATGCCAAGGCAGCATATCAGAGAAGCAACAATAGGGCCAAGGGTGTGTTGGATCTAATACACTCAGATATCTGTGGGCTGATGTCCACTAGAGCTCTTAGCGGTGCCGAATATTTCGTCACCTTCATTGATGACCATTTCAGGAAAACCTGGATCTACTTCTTGAAAACCAAGGATGATGTCTTCAGTCGATTTAAAGAGTTTAAGGGTTTGTTGAAAATATGACAGGGAAGCGGATCAAGGTATTGTAATCAGAGAATTGTGGTGAATACATAGATAAAGAATTCAACGAATTCTGTGTAAGGGAAGGCATCAAAAGAGAATGGACAACCCCATACAATCCAAAACAGAATGGTGTGGTAGAAAGAAAAAACCAAACTATTGTTGAAGCAACCTGAGCCATGTTGTATGACCAAGACATGCCCAAACTTCTATGGGTTGAAGCGTGTAATACAACTGTCAACATTCAGAACATAACTCCTCACACTGCATTGGGAAAGATCACGCCAGAAAGTATCTTCACTAGCAGTAGGCCTGAAGTGAGTCACTTTAGGATCTTCAACGGTACAACTTATTGTCATGTGCCTAGTGAGAAGAGGAAGAAGTTGGAGATGACTGTTGAAAAGGGGTATCTGGTAGGATACAATGAGAATGCGAAGGCTTATCGCATCTACATTCCTGAGAGCAGGAAAGTGGTGGTGCAAAGGGATGTGAAGTTTATGGAGGAGAAAGCCTTCAGAAGATCATGAGAGTTGCCTTCTGCTATGTAGTCAAAGGAAGAGCCTCTGGTCCAGCCCCAACAACCAGTAGCAGAAAATTCAGATGCCTCTCCAAGGCATAGTGATCCAAAGGATGTATCTCCCAAGGATTTGCAAGGAGAGCCGGTAAATCCACCCACCACTAGTGGAAGAACAAGCAGGGAAATTCGACAGATTTTGAAGGATGCAGATGACTTTGTCGGAATCCCCCAAAATGAAAAGAGACAACGTAAGCAACCTGAAAGGTATCAATACTTGGTCGCTCGAGTCGAAGAACCTTCCAGTTTTCAGGAAGCAACTCAGCACCAGCTATGGGTTGATGCAATGGTGGAAGAGCACAATTCCATCATGACAAATGATGTTTGGGAAGTAGTACGCAGACCTCAGGAGAGATCAGTTGTAAGATCCAGGTGGATTTACAAGACGAAGTATGCTGTAGACGACAACATGAGAAATTTAAAGCCAAGTTTGTGGCTAAGGGGTATGCTCAGAAGAAAGGAATAGACTATGAAGAAAACTTCGCCCAAGTAGCCAGATACACATCTATCAGGTCCGTGATATCTCTTGCTACACAGATGGGATGGGAATTTCAATAGATGGAAGTCAAGATGACGTTCTAGAACAGTGTGATAGAAGAAGAAGTGTATATAGAACAATTGAAGGGCTTTGAGACACATGATCAAAAAACTCATGTGTGTAGATTGAAGAAAGCATTATATGGATTGAAGCAAGCTCCTAAAGCCTGGGATAGTTGAATTGACAACTACCTGCAGAAGTTGGGATTCGTCAAAAGTGATGAAGATCCCAATCTCTACTACCTAAGAGTGGGGAGTGAGCCTTTGATGCTGGTGTTGTGTGTGGATGATCTATTCTTGACAGGATCATCAAGGCTCATCACAGATTGAAAGAAGAATTTGACATGAAGGATCTAGGATGGATGCACTATTTTTTGGGGTTGGAAGTTTGGCAGCAGAATGGGGAGATCTTTCTTGGTCAAGGAAGATACATTACAAAGATTCTAAAGAGATTTTAGATGGAGTATTGCAGGTCCATGACCATTCCAATGATCACCAACTGGAGGAAATTTGACACGGCTGAAGATAATGAAGTTGATCCTACGTTGTACAGGCAGCTCAGAGGGTCAATGATGTATCTGATAAATACAAGGCCAGACATCTGTTATGCGGTTAATACCCTCAGTCAGTTCATGGTGGAACCGAAGAGGCACATTAGGCTACAACCAAGCATGTTCTCAGGTACCTTCGAGGGACAGTTGAGCTTGGATTGAAGTACACATGTGACAATGATGTCATGTTAAGTGGTTTCATTGATGTAGATTGGGCTAGAAGTTCAGTTGATCGAAAGAGTAACAGTGGGCACTGTTTCAGTCTGAGATAAGGAATGACTTCCTGGTGTAGTAGGAAACAGAAATTTGTGGCAATGAGTTCAGTAGAAGCAGAGTATATGGCAGCCAACACAGCTTCATGCGAAGCCATATGGCTTAGGAAACTATTAGTGAATCTACTCAAGGAGAAAATGGAAGTGACCAACGTCTTATGTGATAGTCAGAGTTGCATAAAGCTCTCTGAGAATCCTGTGTTTCATGATAGGTTGAAACATATTGACATCTGGCGTCACTTCATCAGGGACTATGTACAACGTAGAGTTGTTCAATTGTAGTAAACTCCAACAGGAGAATAAGTGGCAGACATCCTCACAAAGACTCTACGAAAGACAAAGTTTGTCTACTTCAGAGAGAATATGGGGATGATGAAGAATCCCTTCCAGTAGCAGGGATGGAGGATTCAATATTCAGAGTGAGTTGTAGTACAAGGGCAACAAGTGGAAGTGGCAGTGTCAAAGGCAATAATACAGGAGCCAGCAGATGGGGGGAGCAGAATCTTGAGATCAACAACGCAGAGGGTGCTTCAGAATCAGGGCAGCATGTAACATACATATTGTTGGAACACCTTCCTTGCTAAGAGGGAGTGTTGATTTTTGCAACATCCAGAAGAGTTCCTAGTTTGAAACTTTGCAGGGAGGCTTGGACAACAACATTCCAAAGAACCCAGAAATAGTTTGTGGAAATTCCACTCGGGTCGAGACTTATTAAAATAATTAATTATTTTAATTAAGACCCCAAGTCTAAACTTAGGGAAATGAAATAATTAAAGAGCATTAATAAGTTAGAGTGTGAATCTTCTAGAAAAGATGGATCAAGTCAAGTTTTAATCTTAGCCATTGATTAATCTTTTAATCTGGGTCGTTGGTTCTCCAATTGGAAGATTATAAAAGAAGGCTTGAGGGTCACTTGGAAAACAAGTCGGGCATACGCTCAGTACCCGAAGGAGATCCATTCTGATGTAGAATTCAATCTCAGTGGGAGAGTTGCAAGGCGAGAAGTTGCAGAAGCAGAAGGAAGAGGTCAGGGGTGATCGAGATCAAGGTCGGAGGGCAGCAGTGGGTCACTAGAGGAAGCTTGAGGTTGCAGCGCAAAGACCCCATGCAGACTCACACAATCCAGCACTTGGACTGCGCAGTGAATCACACAGAGAGAGGCATGGGCATGCAGGGGTTGTTCTAGGTGTCAGAGAATTGTTCGAGTCAGCCGAAAATTCAGTCTCAGGTGGTTCAGAATTTATCTGCCGTATATTTTCCCTATAAAGATATCATTTGTTGAAGAATTAATAAATCCCTTATCTGTTGCATTGGTTTTCCCACATTGGGTTTTTCCGAGGAAAATTGTCCAAAAATAATTGTGTACATATGATTGATTCTTATGCTTATGTTCTCTACCATTTATTTCTCTTCATATATAATTGTGAATATTGCAGTAGTATTTATTTCGATATTTGTTGAAATATTTTTGAATAATAACTTATTGAAATAATTAGGAGAAATAAATCTATCACTGCAACTGTTTGTAAATTTTCACATAATTCACACGGATATTAAACCATCAAATTTATTGGTGAATAATAAAAGGTGAGGTAGAGATTGCATAAATTAGTGTTTGTGCAGTTTTCCGAAACTCTATGGAGCATTGTGACACCTTCGTTGGCACCTATAACTTTATAAGTATATGGCACCAGAGTGTATTAGTGGAAATGTATATGGGTATACCAATGATATCTAGAGGTTGGGACTTGTTATATAAAAGTGTGCAATAGGCCACCAACTTCTGCTTCGCTAGATCAATTTTCTCCAAAATTTTGCAGATTGATACTGTGACAGTATGACACAAGAGCACTCAACAAAATGAAGACAATAAGAAACAAAAGGGGGTACTGGTACAATTTTATTTAAGACTTTTTTTAGTGTCCCAAATTGATATTTGAAGTAAGACAACTCAAATGCATGTATGTAAGGGGCAGGGCCAACACCTGTCTGAACTAAATTTAGTTCATTTAATTTGTGTTTGCTTCGAAGGAAGAAGATTTTCCTATCACTAAGGTAAAGGGGGGAATCGTGGATTGAACGCCCAATCAAGGAGGCTCATCTTGGGTTGATAGAGAAGGTGCATATGACAGAATGGGGTGGAAGATTTTGTTTGTAATTACATGAGAAAGTAGTTTGATTCGCAAGCCATACGACCATCTTTCATTTGGATATTTTATTTAGTGTACCCACCTCCATTTGTATTGTTGATCTATCATTTGTTATGAAAAAGGGTATCAAAGAGTTGGTTCTAATTTCCTAGTGCTTTTTGCCTTTGGCCTAGGAAAACACGTGAGACACATTTTTTGTGAGTGAATTTATGAGTTATTAAAGTCATGTGAATTTTATTCACTTTATAAGGTATAAAAAGTACGTAGTACTTTATATTATTAAAGTTACTTTATGTGGAAAAAGGTTCAAGGTACAACAACTTAATAAAGTGACTAGGGAGGCTCATTAATAAAGGGGGAGACATAAAAAGGGGGTCAATGGGAGATTAGATATCCACCCTTGATCAAGGAGAGTTGAGATCTAATCTCAGCCATTGATGCTAGGGATAGGGTTCTCTCCTCATTAGGAGACTAAAAAGGAGAGAAAAGACAAAACATGAGTTCATTATTAGTTTGCATTTATTAGATAATTGTGGAGGAAGAGAACAAGGAGGCTAAGATAACATTGCTTAAGGAGAGAAATCGAACATCAAGGAGAGGATTGAGTTTCAAGGCTTGAAGAGAAGCACACAACCTGAGATAAAGGTTGAGTTACAAGGCAAGTTTCCAGGCAATGAAGGCAGACAAACATACCCAAAAATCAAGGAGCTCAAGTGTATTTTCAGTGTAGAAATCAAGGGAATTTGAAGCCCAAGTTTGAAGGGTCTGAGGCATGCATTTTGAGCAGTTAAAGTGCCAAATGAGGGAAAAAATTTCGAGGCATAAAAAGCATTTATTGTAGGTCTTCTACAACGAAATTTTGGAGGATATTTGTCAGTCCTTTGGCTCACAGTTCGAGGAGCTGAAAGGGTTGACTGTGGCTCAAATTTTTAGAGTTGGAGTTGTGCGATATTGGCACATAAATTGAGGGAAGAGAACACTGAACAATGCACAAATTTCCAGAACTGTGGCATGATTTTCTAGGGGACTGTGCACAAACTTCAAGGGAGAATTAAGTACTTGAAGTGCATTTATTGTTGTGTAAAAAATTCTCTAAGATAAGCAAATAAATTCTTCTTCAATAGGTTTTCCCCTTGTGGGTTTTTCCAGGGTATGTGTTTGACCAAAAATAAGCGTGTCAAATTTTATGTGTGTGCTTTTCTAAATTTCCTTATTAGCTGAAAAGTGAAAGTGAAGTAGAGGTAGCTCTTTAGTGCCTTAGTTCAAATTTTATATTCATGTTTATGTCAACATTTAACCATGGACTTGGGCATTAAACAATGATCTGCAAAGCAAATTGAAACTGGGGTGGGCTACATCAAACTAAATTCTTCTACATGCTATCAAAGCACTACAAAACCTCAGCTAATAAAACAGTGACCAACAAGCAGAAACAACCTTATATACCAGAGATTTGTGGTTGAGAGGGAGGATGTTTGTTCTTTTTCAGTGATTGAGAAGCAATGTTGGTTGAGAGCGTCAGATGGCTACTTGTTTGAGGGTGGAGGATAGGTTGAGTGGAGCTGAAAATTTTGGTCCATGGAAGAATATGATAGTCTTACTGCTTGAGGAAGTTGAGGTGTGGGATATTGTAGAGAGTGCAGTACAACCTCCAACTAATCTAGTTCAGTTGGCAGACTTCAAAAAGCAGAATGTGAACGTTAAGAGGATCCTTCTAGATGTAATTAAAGACCACATTATACCTCATGTATCATGGAAGAAATATGCTTATGAGATGTGGGATTCCCTGATAAAACTTTATGACAGCGCCAATGAGAACAGGAAGATGGTGTCGTGTGAGAAACTAAGAAACATTAAGATGAACAAAATTGACATAGTGGCCTCATACCTTACCAAGATCACACATGTGAGAGATGCGTTGGATGCAGTGGGAGGAATTATCCCTGAGGACCAATTGTTCAGGATGCCATTTGATGGTTTTCCCAAGCGATGGGATGGATTCATAGATGGCATTGTTTTCCAAAGACAATTTTCTTAGTTTGAGCCAAATGTGGGATGATTTCACCCACGAGGAGTGCCAAGAGTGATAGCTAGCATGGTGGGGAAAATGAGGAGGAGAATGTTTCCCTCACATCTAAGGGCAAGAAGAAGGCCAAGAAGGTGTCTTCTAATAGGGCCAAGTAGCAAAAGGGGAAGCAAAAGGCCCAAGAGAAGGACATGAACAAAGTGAGATGCTTTGCTTGTAAGAAGATGGGTCATTATGCCTTTCAATGTCCCAATAAGAAGGGAGAGAAGAAGGGTTTTTTCGCATCAGCCGAGGTGGATGAGTTGTCCACCAAGTTTGATACAAAGTTTGCATTAGAGGTGAGTTTAATCACTAGTGTTACATCCTCTACTGTTTGGTTTGTAGACAATGGAGCTTCCTACCATATGAATGGAGTTAGAGAGCACTTTATGAGTCTTACAGAGGATGATGTAGATCTGGAAGTGGTGATTGGGGATAACTCCAAGGTCAAAGTAGCAAGTGTGGGGATTGTATCCTTTCAGAGAGATTCACTACCTCCTTTGAAAGTGACAGATGCCCTATATATTTCAGGGTTGAAGAAGAACTTGATATCAATTTCCAATATTGAGGACAAGGGGTGTGTGGTGGTGATTTGAGATGGACAGGTGCTCATATATCCTAGGGGATCCAGTATGACTTCTCCTAGAGTTATTGGAGTTTTTTAAGGGAGACTTTATAGATTCATGTTTCAGCTTACCAGAGCCATAGTTCCACCAATTTTCCGGGACGTGGGGATGGGGGAGCAGGGAAATGCAGGAGCAACCTATGCAAAAGCTCCCACCAATTTTTAGGAAACGTGGGGGGACGTTGGGGTCTTTAACACAAGGAACCCCGACAAAAATAGTAAAATACTAAAAAATTAAATATATAATTGAAAATTTATAATTTAACTATCTTTGTCATTATATAACACTTACATCGTGAAGGATAAATCAATGAATCATATAACTGAAACAAATTTAAGACAAAAAGCATGATACAATCATACATGTAAATGTAACATTGTACAATGAAAATGAAGTTTTAAACCATATTGGAGTTCCAACTATGAAAACTGAATATTGAAATAAAATTCAAGTCTGATACACCAAGATTCAAATTTTTATAGAGTCAATTCTAATATATCATATATCAAGATTCAAAACAAACTAAAGTCTACAACTGAAGTCTAAAATAGAACAAAAAAAAACATAAGAACATATCAAATGATAAATGAACATAATTGCTCAAGGTTATACTTCGCTAGTCTTCGCATCCATCTATTGCATGAATAAATCAGGATAAACTATGTCACCATCTAAATAAAAAACACTTGCATTCTCAAACATGCTAAGTGGCACACCAACCAACCCCATTTGTGTCTCATCAAGTCCCTCCTCCATATCTACTAGTGCATCATCCTCTGTATCAACATCCCATCGTGCTGTTGGTCCCTTCAAATATGAAATAGCCCAAAAAACCCTTCCCCCCATCGATTCATAGTATATTTATAATATTTTATAAAGAAATTTAGAGAATTGACTTTTTTTATGATTTGACCTCAATTTTTTTTTTGAAACACATGAAACATTTCCTCTTTTGGGAGGAGACATCCCCCCTTTGTCCCTAAAGCGAAAGGAAGCACAGGGATGTGTTTCCTAGGTGGGGGTATGCATCTCCGTGCAACATTGACCAGAGCCTTAGTGGCACAAAACAACAACAGTGAGTTGTGCAAGTTTTGGCACAGGAGGATGGCCCACTTACACCATGGAGCATTTCGGATGTTGAGGGAGATGGTTACCAACTTACCAAAGTTCAACATCGAGCATCATGATCTGTGCAGGGGATGTTCTTTCGGAAATTACACCAAGACTCTTTTCCTGCATAGTGACAACAGAGTAACGAGCATACTTTATGTAATTCATTTTGATGTGTGTGACCCTACGTCTTCTGTATCATTGAGTGGATTTGAGTACTATGTGAGTTTCATAGATGACTA
This sequence comes from Pinus albicaulis, assembly GCA_034641835.2. Taxonomy (NCBI): domain Eukaryota; kingdom Viridiplantae; phylum Streptophyta; class Pinopsida; order Pinales; family Pinaceae; genus Pinus; species Pinus albicaulis. Next base: position 414,447,789 of record CM076577.1, read on the forward strand.
CTCAAGGAAGACCTAGATTTTCTTTATGAAGACCAAGGATCAGATCTTCAAGAGGTTTCAAGAGTTTAAGGCTTTTGTGGAGAACCAGAAACGGAAGAACGTCAAGCTCTTGAGGACAAAAAATCGGGGCGAGTATACCTCCAATGAGATAAAGGAGTTTTGTGTGAGAGTAGGCATAAGGAGAGAGTTCATATTTCCATACACCGCAACTGAATGGGATGACAGATAGGAAGAACATGGCCATAGTGGGGGAAACGAGAGTCATGTTGCATGATCAAAGGCTACCTTTCTTTCTATGGGTTGAAGCTTGTAACCTTGCAGAGTATCTACAAAACATGAGTCCCCCAAAGTGTTAGGGAGTAAGACTCTTAAGGAGGTTTTTTCTAGGAAGAATCCTAAGTTTGGGCACATAAGGATTTCTGGGTGCCTTACTTGTTCACATGTTCCAGAGGAGAAGAGAACAAAGTTAGAACCCACCACAGAGAATGGAATTCGTGTGGGTTATTACGAGACCAGCAAGGCCTATCAGATATATATTATTGCCAAGAGGAAAGTTGTCCTGAGGTGGGATGTGATGTTTGAGGAGGAGAGGGCCTTGAGGAGGTCTTAAGAGGTTAATTAGGTAGAGAAACAGGCTCCTCAGCAGGGGAGCACACCACAGGTTTTAGGATCTATAAGGGGTTCACCATGGTCAAGAGGATATCTGACTTCTGGAGTGATGAGAGGATTTTCCCACAATAGTTTTAGAGGCTACTTAAGGGAACATGAAGCCAAGATGCCTTCGTGAGACCCTGCAGGAAGCACAAGAGTCAGTGGGGAAACCCAAGTGGTCAGTAAGGCAGATTAGACCACTAGAGAGCATTAGGGGAATTTTGAGGTCTAAAATGGGCCTTCTAAGGAAAATGTACAATCAAAATTCACTTTATGAGAACCAATCACATTTTAGGAGATGCCATCATCTCTAACGGTTGAGGTGGCATTGTTTGAGTTAAAGGTACTTACTTGTCACATTCTCAATGGTAGATAAAAACTCATGGTTAACCATGGTAGTGCTCTAAGTTCTTTTAAAGTCATAAAGCAAAGTACTCATAATAAATGTCATTTCACACTTTTTGAATAAAATAATATTATTGTCATTTCATATTTCTTGAAAGAAACAATGCATATCCTATATATTTATTATATGATTAAATATTATATTTATGTAGTATATTAATTACATGTTATTATACAATTTAAATAATATAAATTTTAATTAATAGCATATAATATAATTAAGAATTTATAAATTTATATTTATATTTTATTTTAAGTTATTTAAGTACAAAGGACAAATGCATTAGTTGTTCAATGATAATGATTTTTTCTTGAAAAACACATTCTTATTTATAGTCACATCAATACAATTTTTTTATTAATTTTATTTTGGTACAACTTTTGAATTGAATTTAACTATAGTTACATGGATTGTGGTGCAAAAAGTGAATTGCAAATTCATAAATATTATTTTATTGGTTTAACTATTAATTTATTATTTCCTTAAGAAGCCCATTTTAGACTTCAAAATTCCCCTAATGGATTGGATAACTATGTGGCAAATGTTGTGGAGACTGATCCAACTAGCTATGAGGAGACTACAAGTCAGGAGATCTGGAGGGATTGCATGGTGGAAGAGAATGCTTTAATGATGAAGAATGATGTGTGGGAGATAGTGTCGAGACCTAAGAGGAAGTTCATGGAGACTTCCAGGTGGCTTTACAAGTTCAAACATGCTATAGATGACAGGTTGGAGAAGTTCAAAGCTCGATTCGTGGCAAGAGGTTCTCACTAGTGGAGGAAGTTGAGTATGAGGAGCCCTTCGCACTAGTTGCTCAATATAGCATCTCCATAGCATCTAAGATGGGTTGGAGGATCAACCAAATGGATGTGAAGACTGCCTTTCTCAGTGGGGTCATATATGAGTAGGTTTTACATTAGAGGAAATTTCAGCCTAAAAGTGGCTTCCTTAGGAAAAATGATAAAATAATAGTTAAAATAATAAAATAAGAGTTGTAAATTTTGGAGGGAAAACAAAAAAACTATTTTTTTTAAATTGTATTTTTAGTTTATCTCTTTATAGGTTTATTCAAATTTCAGGTTTAAACACTCATTACATGCGGAATTAAATTACACATCCAACGAGTACCCATTGTGCATACTTTTGAGAAGACCCACATTGATACAAGTTGCAGATACATTAAAAAACATGTTAAAACACATTTTTTTAATGTATATGCAATTTTTATCAAGATGGGTCTTCTTAAAACTATGCACAATGGGTACTCGTTGGATGTGGAATTTAATTTCGCATCTAATGAGTGTTTAAACTTGAAATTTGAGTAAACCTATAAGGAGATAAGCCAAACATACAATTAAAAAGTAGTTTTTTTTCTTTTTCCTCCAAAATATTTACATGTGCCTCTTTTTAAATTTAAAGCATTTTGATTGGTTTACATATTATGACATGGAAATTACATGATGTTAAATTTTGGGTACTAGAGGACAAGTGGTTCCCCGTGGCTTTGATCTTTTGCCTAGGGAAAAGTGTCCACTCTAATGTACTTCTTCTCCTAAAAGTGACTTTATAAGTGGTAAAGTTAGTCTAATATTAAAGTGACTTTATAAGTGATAAAGTTACATTCTAATTTTAAAGTGACTTTATTAATGTCAATGAAGAATTTGAAAGTGAAAAAGTGACTATGGAAATAAAAGGCTAAGTGGGTCTTTATTTAAGTGGGTGAGTGACTACATAGAAAAAGTGAAAATAATGTGTATTTATTTTCAGCTCTTGATCTAAAGCTATCTCAACCATTGGATTTAGGGATCACTCAAAATGTCACTTAGGTTAGGGTAAAAGGAGAAAATATCATTCATTCTTTCATGTGCATTTGAGAGAAGGCAAGAGAGAGCAAGGAGAAAATTTATGAGCAGGGAGGAGGTAAAGGAGAGCAACAAGGAGGCATTCACAACAAATCCGTATAGAAAGAGTTGGCACACATCCCAAGACAACAACAACAACTTTTTGGCATACATTTCAAGGAAGGTACAACACATATTTCGAGGAGGAAATATCAGAAGAATAAAGGCACAAAAATCGAGGCAGCTAGGCAAGAGTTTCAAGGCAATTGGGCACGTTTTTCAAGAATCTGTTGTAATTTCCATACAATTTGCACAGTTCCATACAGGTCGTACGCAACATTTTGGGCACATTTACTGAAGCAGTCGTACACATTAATTGCTGTAAATTTTCTTGTTGTTTTTTGCTTTGTTGTTGGCACGATTTTCAAGGTGGAGTTTATGCATGGAAATCAAGATAAGTTGGTTTTTGTAAATGTTGGAATTTTTTGTGTAATTTAGTTTCTCTCAAAAAGGTTTTTAGAAATAAAGAAGAGCTCTCAAACTGGTTTTCCCCAAGAGTTGTAGGGGGTTTTTCCAGGGTCACATTGACTAAAAATCACTAGGTCATTTTCTGTGTGTGGCTGTCATATTTTTATTGTGCATTTATTTCTGCATTTTCCAGCAGTAGTAAAATCTCCATATTTGTGTTTTCAGAAATAAATGTCATTTCCAGAATTTAGTGCTTTTATCATGCTTGGATTTAACATTAAATGCATGGAGTGATAAGGGAAATCTGATAACCAAAGTGGGGACTAGAATTTTACATGGTATCAGAGTTTAGTTGGATGGAAATTGCATTTTGGGACAGCAGTGTGTTTTTTGTACACAAAACAGAAAACTTTTACCTAGATTTGAAATTTCAGTTTTGTAAGACAGTGAATCATGTCTTTGGGATTGAGGGTTGAAGAGAGGTTAGATGGGTAGAGAAACTACAGTGCATGGAGGGAAAGAATCCAAAGTATCTTTGAGGAAGCAGAGGTCTAGGGCATTATGGTACATACCACCCAGCACCCAGTAGTAGTTCTTGTTGATCCAGTACAGTTAGCAGAGTTCAATAAAAAGAATGTTAAGGCCAAAAGACTGATTTTGGATAGAGTCGAAGATCATGTCATTCCTCATATGAGAGGAAAGACTTATGCACATGAAATGTGGACTGCCTTGACCAGGTTTTACCAGAGCTCAAATGAAAACCGTAAGATGGTCCTAAAGGAGAAACTAAAGGCCATAAGAATGGCTAAGACTGACAGTGCTACAACAAACCTCACCAAAATAACTTTGATGAGAGATGATTTGGCAGTCGTAGAAGAGACCATTGTACCTACCGAGTTGGTGAGGATAGCTTTGCATGGACTTCCCAAGCCTTGGGAGAGTTTTGTAGATGGTATTGTGGCATGGGAAAACCTTCCCGGATGGGAAAGGTTGTAGGATGATTGCATTCAGAATGAGATCAGGAAGAACCATCTAGGGGCAACCAAACAGGGGGAGGAGGATGACAATGTGGCATTGTTGGCAAGAGGCAAGAAAGGAAAATCAAAGAATGGAGCTTCCACCAGTGGAGGCAAAGGAAAAGGTAAAGGCAAGCAAGAGAGCAAAGAAAAGGACTATTCCAAAGTCAAATGTTGGAATTTTCAAAAGATGGGACACTATGTTGTTGTGTGTCCAGAGAAGAAGAATAAGAAAGGGAAATTGAAAACCATGGCAGCATCTGTAGAGATAGAGGGCTTCTCAGAGAGCTTTGATCGAGAGTTTGGATTCATAGCTTGTGAGGCCTCCAATGCAGTATCATCTGCCATACAGGTTCAGAGGGAGTGCGCACTTACTTCTACTAGCAGAGCATCTTCTAGTGTTTGGTATGTTGACAGTGGCGCTACTCGTCATATGACAAGAGTCAGGGAGTACTTCTCAGAGCTATCAGAGAGTGATACTGATATGGAGGTAGTAATTGGTGATGAAAGCATTGTTAGAGCAGTCGGTGTTGGAACATTAACATTTGATAGGGAACTTAAACCTCCCTTGAAACTGTCAGATGTTTTATATGTGCCTGGAATGAAGAAGAACTTGATATCCGTCTCAGCACTTGAGGACAAAGGGTATGAGGTGTTTTTCAAGAGTGGGAAGGTGCTCATATATCCTAGAGGAAATCCAACTACTTCAGCTAGAGTGATTGGAGTGTGCCATGCTAAGGTGTACAAGTTCTCATTCCAACCCTTGATGGCATTGAGCAGCAGTACCAGGGACAAGAACGACAACAATTCTAGCAGTTCAGAGTTGTGTGAGATTTGGCATCGCAAGATGGGTCACATGTATCATGGGGCCTTGAGGACATTGCAGGAGATCACCATTGGTGTGCCAGATTTAAGTTATGATCACCTTGATGTATGCAGAGGATGTGCTATGGGGAAGTTTGCAAAATCTCCTTTTCCCAGTAGTGACAGTAGTGCGACATGGATCCTTGACATGATTCATTCTGATGTGAGTGGTCAAATGTCTCATGTGTCCTTGAGTGGCTTTGAGTATTATGTCTTATTCATTGACGACCACTCCGGGAAGACTTGGATTTATTTCTTGAAGACCAAGAGCTACGTCTTCAAGTGATTTCAAGAGTTCAAATCTCTTGTGAAGACCTAGACAGACAAGAAGATCAAGGTACTAAGGTCGAACAATGGAGGTGAATATACTCTTGGTGAGTTTGTGGATTTTTGAGTTGAGGCAGGCATTAAGAGGGAGTTCACGGATCCTTACAACCCCCAGCAAAATGGGGTGTCAGAGAGGAAGAACAGATCCATTATTGGGGCTGCCAAAGCCATGCTTCATGATCAGGGGTTACCATTATTTTTGTGGGCAAAGGCCTGCAACATTGTTGTTTACTTGCAGAACATGAGTCCACATCGTGCCTTGGGGAATGTGACTCCTGAGAAGGCTATCATAGAGAAGAAGTTTGATGTTGGGCACTTGTGTATCTTTGGGTGCCTTACATATTCTTATGTCCCCAAGGAGAGCAGGACCAAGCTAGAACCTATTGCGGACAAGGGCATCTTTGTGGGTTATAACGAGACCTCAAAAGCTTACCGGATTTACATTCCTACAAAGAGGAAAGTGGTTGTCAGGAGGGATGTAAAGTTCGAGGAGGAGAGAGCTTTCAGGAAGGTCACGAGAGTTACATTATATAGAGTCACCAGACACTCAGCAGCAGTTGAGTCAGTCATAGGGATCCAGTACATAGGGTGCAGGAGGTCAGGGATTATGAGGTACATCTATTACAGTTTCAAGTCCATCAGTGAGCAGTGGCACTCAGACTCAGGTGAGGGGATCTTTAGGCAGCATGCAAGGCAGTTCACAGGATAGTCCACTGATGGAAAACTCGCATGGTACTTCAACTTCTATAGGCACAGGTACATGTATGGGGTTAGTTGGCAGGACTTCAAGAGTTCAGGCTTCTGATGATGATGAGGATTATTTCACTCCGGTGGAAGAAGTAGGTTCAGGGAAGAGGAAGCCCAAGGGGCTTCAAGACACCTTGCGTGAGGCCACATCAGTTGCTGGATCAAAGAGACAGGTCAGAGAGAGTATACCACCTGAGCGGTTATGTAGTTACATGGCATTGATAACAAGCATTGTTGACACCAAGCCTTCTAGTTATGAGGAGGCATCCAGCCAGTAGGTCTGGAGAGAGGCCATGATGGAGGAGTATTCTTCTATTATGAAGAACGATGTTTGGGAGGTAGTGCCTAGGACTGAAGGTAAATCAGTTGTTACTTCCAGATGGCTCTACAAGATAAAGCATGCTGAAGATGGAAGCATATAGAAGTTCAAGGCTTGGTTTGTGGCGAGAGGGTTCTCACAGGTAGAGGGAGTTGACTATGAGGAGACCTTTGCTCCCGTGGCTCGGTATACATCTATTCGCTCCATTATATCTATTGCAGCAAAAATGGGTTGGAAGATCCACCAGATGAATGTGAAAACCGCCTTTCTCAATGGCTTCATTCAAGAGGAAGTTTATATTGAGCAGCCACGAGGCTTTGAGGTGCATGGGCGGGAGACCCATGTATGCAAGTTGAAAAAGGCACATTATGGCCTGAAGAAAGCTCCTAGAGCTTCGTACTCTCGGATTGATACATACTTACAGCAGTTGGATTTCTAAGAGTGAGGCCGATTGGAACCTATACTTCATTATGGTAGGCGAAGAGCCTCTCATTTTGGTGTTGTATTTTGTTGACTTGGTCATCACTGGAGCAAAGAGACTCATTGAGGGTTGCAAGAGAGATCTTGCTTCAGAGTTTGAGATGAAAGATATTGGCTTGATGCATTATTTTCTGGGATTCGAGGTGTGGCAGGAGGAGGGGCATATCTTCCTGGGATAGGGGAAGTGCACAATGGATATTCTTAATAAATTTCACATGCAGGACTACAAACCCATGTCTACACCTATGATCACTAGCTGGAAGAAGCTTCACGCTTCTGATTCCGAGTTGGTGGATCCTACACTATACAAGAAGCTTATTGGTTCATTGATGTATTTGGTCAACACTCGACCACATATATCTTTTGTAGTTAACACTATGAGTCAGTTTATGTGTGAGCCCAGGAGAGTGCACTGTGTGACTGCAAAACACATTCTTCGTTACTTGCAGGGTACTTTGGATTATGGTTTGGATTATAGACAGGGTGATGGAGTGAGACTTTGTTGGCGAAAAAGGAGGTCTCTGAGCAAGACCCAGGTTCAGGCTTAGACCCAACAAGGTTCCGCTGTAGTCTAGGACAACGTCGACATTTTCACCCTACTCAAGAGCACAAGGAGTCTCACCCAAGGCATGTCATGACCTTACTGGGATCAGAAACTAGATCATTAACCTCGAAGAGAGATTCCCAACAACAAGTCATTCCTCATTTCATATAGAACGCATTCATTCTTTATCAACTTAAGAGGCAAGTTATCATTCATCTACACACATTTTGAGCATTGAATTTAAAATTTTAAAATATACACACATACAATGATCAACAAGTATCAACTAGTCTGTAACACACAACACAACATCGATCTAATTATATTAACTTAGCTAAAAACATTACAAACATACTCCGTAGAGTTCAATACATTCAATCCAATACATGCAGCTCCGCAGAGCTCTCCCTAGACTTTGATCCACTATCAGCCTCTAACTGTCCTTGGAGTCGTTCCTTCCTGGAGTTGATTGTGCTCATCAGTAAGTGCAATAACTTGTTGTTGTTGTTGCTCATATTTCTGTAGGAGGTCGTTATTTAGATTCTCTGCTTGTCGTGATGTTGTCTGTATGAAAATGAAGAGTTGCTTAGGTCCCCAATTCTGCATGTCGCCACTGCTCGTCATCTCTGGGCTTGGATGTCACTCCCAGAGTGGTTTTCCACTGACAATCGATCACTCTGACTTTCCCTAGGGAGATGTGGGTTGACTTTGTTGTGGTGGTTGAGATTCGGGAATTTGGTGACTCGTGGATGGCGGTTTGGGTATGAACTGTTGTAACAATAATGTGGTGGATTGTTGGAATGGATTCAGTGAGGTATCGATGGGTGATGTATCAGAAATGGGCGACCCTACATCGATTAATAGTTAAAAAAAAGGTTCTTTTCCCTATTGTGGTTGGGTTAACCTCAATTACTTCTGCCTCAGTGTCAATAGTCATTAAAGTGCCTGGTGGTATTGGGTCGGAGATGGTCGCAGAAGTGGATGGAGTGTGGGTTGAGTGATCTTTGGATATGAATGATGTGTGCGGTGATGAATTCTGTGTGTTGGGTGGCGATGAAACTTGTGCATTAAGAAATGAAGATGGATTAAATTTTGGTAATATAGAGGCAGTCTGAGTGCCTACCTCTGGCTCCTCTTGAATTAAAATTCCAGTGACTATTGGTTGTGCTTGGTCCTCTTCTGTGAGATTGACCACTTGATCAGATCTCATGGTCTAAGCTCTTTTCCCCATTGGTGCTGGGATTGGAGGTTTTGTTGGCTTGTTCTTAAGGAGCGGAGTGATGGTTGGCTGTGAGTGAGAGTGGAATGGAGTGGATGGTAATGCAGTTATGATAGGGGTTGTTGTGGATGGAGATGCAAAATTAAACGTTTGAAACTCAGAAAAAGAGGGAAATATAGTAGCTTTGGCGCTAAGTGTTCCAATTACCTTGTTGAAAGCTTCCACCGGGGTGTCCAGCTGGTCTAGCAGCGGTTTCAATTGTAATTGTGAGACCCTTTGAGCTGTTTCAGTCGGTGTCTCTCCCGGAAGTGGGTTGGGAAGCATAGCATCAAATGAATAAACTGAGTTCTCGCTCCTGATTTTCATTGTCGTTCCTGGCCATGAAGAAACTTATGCATGAAATGCCTCCTCTGTTATCTGAAACTTTAGCAGCTTTTTATGAAAGGTATTGCCATCGACACAGTCTTATAGGTTCGTTTGTGAGACACCCCAAACCAAATCTGAGGGAAGTATCTGTCCAACAGGCTCCTAGGGACCCTTTGCTGACTCTTAACCACGTCTATCATCTGTCTATACCAGGCTGCAAAGGCTTCTTCGTTTATCTCTTTGGTACTCGGGTCACCTGATACTTTCCATGTTGTGTACCTCAGGGCCATTAGCTGGTCTTTGGTAATCTCTGCAAGCGGCCTCCCTCCTTGTGGACTCGATTTCCACATCGCCAAGGCCATGATTAGATAACCATATATGAATCCTGTGGCCCGCTTGAAGTTATCTTTGCAAGCCTCGAAAAGCTCTTGGAGCAAGAACGCACACCAATTCAATTGCGCCCCTTGTATGCAATGTTCGGCAACCGATATTGTATCAAGGGTACATTCCCCCTTGGTATAGTGCCTCATAGTTTTGTCGGCAATCAAATAGCAAGCAAATTTCACTGCTAGGGCATTGATAAGATCAATTTTGGCTCCCTTTCCTCCTCTCCTTGTCTCGTACTTCCTGTAGTATTCATAGTCCCCCATCTTCTTAGCTCTTTTAGATGTGTTTTGGAAGGCTGATGATACATTCCTTCCTGTTGTTGATAGGCCTGTAAGTCTGTGTATATCCTCCACGTGAATTGGGATCTCCCTCCCAAGCCACATCGACCCATTCTAGATTCTGTGGATGAGGAATTTGGTACACTGCATTGCCGCTCCCGTTGTCCCAAACATTGTTAGGCTTTTGAGATGCAGAATTATCGATCTCTGGATGCCTTTAAAGTCTGGATGCACCCTCGCTACTTCGCCTCCTCCTTCCTTCACGTGATTTTCAATATAAACTTGCCTCTTCAGCGCTGGGAACTAGAATGAATCTGTGAAGTCGGTATCTATCAGTGTGGCGTTATCATATTTACCAACCAGTGACTCTAACCTTTGAATTCTTTCGTCAAGCTCTGGCTCAACCATTGAAGCAGTCACCCTCGTCATTTTCTTTCTTCTTTTGTATACCCGAATTGTTGCTGGTCTATTGTTCTGTGCTTCTGTTGTTGAAATTGAGCTAACCGTTATAGCAGTTCCTTGCTCTGATAATTTGAAATTCTCCAGCACTCTTATGTTTCCCTCCTCCATGCAGGTTAAGTAGGATTACTGGCACAAAGGATGTTGATGCGACGCCATAACTAATTAATTTTTATTGTCTCCCCCTGCGGCTATAATCGTGTGATTAATTACTTAGGTGAGGTGGACTCTGACAACGCTGACGATGGCTTCGGAAGTCAGGTAGACGTGATGGTCAATAATTATAGCTTAATGTGGAAACTTTATTACAGTATGGGGGTTAATAATTATGGCAATTATTTCTCAAATTTTGGGTGATCTTACAGACTGACAATGCTATGATGGCTCATTATGAGTGAATGATGGTTGACACGCTTGGGCTCTATAATACTATAGACTCCCCCTCGACCATAATTGGTTGTGATATGGTCTCCATATCGCAACATGGTGATGGTTGTGTTTGCACGATGTCTGGGTTTGGTATTAAAGGTTCCTACTCTATTGGGTTGAAATGATTATAGGGATAAAACATAAACTATTCTATGACTCATCTCGGTTGCGAGAGAGTTATTGACTCTAATCTAATGACTTCTCTCGGGTGCGAGAGATATTAGAAATAAAAGGTTGTGTTGCTTACTCATGATAAGGTTTCAGGCATGCGCCATTAACCCATCCTCGAAGTATCTCTCCATCCAATTGTGCTAGCTTGACCGCTCCTGAGTCCCTGATCTCAATGACGTAATACAACCCGATCCAGTGCATCCTGAGCTTTCCTAGGAATTTCTAGAATTTGTTGTCATAGAGCAGTACTTTGCCGCCAATCATAAATGTTTTGTGCTTGATGTGGCGGTCATGCTAGGCCTTTTGTCTCTGTTTCTGTATTGATTTATGGAAATCCACAAGAAACCTATCTTCTTCGAGTTCCTGCAATTCATGAAGGTGTGCAAAGATGGATTCTTCCTCCGTCATGTGCGTTGTTGTGGAAATTAAGAGACTTGGTATAACAAACTCGGCTGGTATTATCGCTTCTTTCCCATACACCAATTGCAATGGAGTTTGATTATGTAATCTTTTTATGGTTGTCCTGTACGCCCACAACATGGCTGGTATTCTTTCATCCTAGTCATTGCGGTTAGCATTGCATATCTTTGTTAACCCTTTCTCCAAGATTTTATTGAAAGCATCGACGGTTTCGTTTGCCTGTGGGTGGTACGGGTTGCTCTTGTGGTGTTGTATCATGAAATTATCCAGCAGTGATTTTATTGTAGCATTAATGAAATGCGTGCTTTGATCACTCGTTAGGCTCTTTGGACAACCGAACCTGCTAATGATGTTCTCAAAGATAAATGTGCCTGTTGTATCTATTGTGCAGTCCTTTACTAGTGTCGCCTCTGCCCATCTTGTGAGGTAGTCAGTTGCAGTGATTATATATCTTGCTTGTGAGTGTCACGTGATTGGTGCAATCGGTCCTATGAAGTCGACTGCCCACTTCTCAAATGCTTGCATAGCCCTTACAAGTTGTCGGGGCAACTCGTCACGATGTGACGGTCGCCTCGTTCTTTGACAGACATCACATTTCTTCACATACTCTTTGTTGTCTTTGTGCATGGTCACCCACCATAATCCTGCTTGTAGTATTTTCCTTGTGGCGGGTTTTGCGCCGACATGGCCTCTCGCAACTCCATTGTGACACTCACACAAGATGTTTGCTCTTTCATGATCTAACACACACCTTCATAGAATATGATCCAGGCCCATTTTATACGACTGTCCGATTATGGGTTGGTACTCAGTTGCTTTAACTAATAAATATATTCTTTGAGTTGTTGTGTATTTCGCTGGTCATTGTCCTGTGGCCAAGTATGTTGCTATTTGTTCCAGATAATCTGGAATGGCTTCTACGTGGAAAAGATCAACATCTAGCAGTTGATCATCAAGTGGTACCCCATTTTCCAACCTTGACAAATGGTCTGGACCAACAGTGAGCCTCCCTGGCTTTACGAATTCGAAAGTTAACTCTTGGAATAGTAGAAGCCACCAGCAGATTCTGCCCTCCAAGACAGGTTTGTTTACTAAATATTTCAGTGCCAAGTGATCTGTGAAGAATTTGAATGTCCCTCCCAATAAATAGTGGCGAAATTTCTGTAAAGAGTATACCATCGCAAGAGCTTCCCTCTCCGTTGTTGTGTAGTTCCTTTTTGTCATTGATAATTTTCTGCTTGCAAAGTATACCGGGTGATCTATGGAGGTTTCTCTTGGCTGAGTGAGCACCACTCCCAAAGCAATACTTGAAGCGTCAATGTGGACATGGCACTATTTTACCTAGTTCAGATGGGCCAAAATGGGTGCGCTTGCCAATTTCTCCTTCAACATGTCCAATGCCTTAGTGCATTCATCATTCCATATGAACTGTTCTGTTTCCGCAATAACTTTTCCAGTGATGCTGTGATTTTCGCATAGTTGCGGATGAACCTCCTATAGTATCCTGTGTGTCCAAGTAGTGACCTCAACTGCTTCACATTTTCTGAGGCATCCATGTTCACAATTACTGCCACTTTCGCAGGGTCCACACATACTCCTTACTTACAGAGAACATGTTCCAACAGTGTTCCAAAGGGTACTGCAAAGATGCACTTTTTAAGGTTCAGAGAAATTTGAAGTTGTCTACACCCGTCAAACATTATCCTTAATAGACTTGCATGATTTTTCAGTAAACTATACACTGTCCAATCGTCCATGTACACTTCTAGGAACTTATGAATATAATCTCTGAAGGTTGCTATTACTATTCGTGAAAATACATTTGGTACATTCTTTAGCCCAAAAGGCATGACGTGATAGGCATATGATCCCCATTCTGTTGCGAAGGTAGTTTTTCTTTTATCTTCTTCTTCTACTCGTACCTGATGATACCCTGAGAAGCCATCTGTGAATGAGTATGCTTCATTTCCCGCCACGTTGTCTAGAACTTCGTCACTAAATGGTGTTGGGAAGGGGTCATGAAAACATGCATTGTTTAGACTTATGTAGTCTACACATACTCTAATTTCTGATTTTTCCTTTTTACTATGTATTACTATTGGGTTGACCCATTCTGCTTCTTCAACTGGAAAGATAAAGCTTGCATTCAAGATTTTGTCTATATCTGCTTTAACCTTTTCTTTTACCCTTAGGTTCAGGCGGTAAGGTCTATGTTTTACTGGCCTGGCATCAGGTTTCAGTACTATGCGCATCTCCCCCAAATCTCATTTAATCCCTTTGAGTTCTGCCACTGAAGATGGAAATAGGTCTTCATATTCTTTTAGCAGGTCAAAAATTTCTTTTGTGGTTTATGTATCCCAAAAGTCTTTGATGGATGCAATCTTAGGCTTCTCTTCGCTTCCAATGTTCTGCTTCTTTGTCTTCAGGGGTAACATGTGTAATCCTTCAGTAGTTGGTTCCTCTTGTATTTCTCGTTCTCCTTCCTTTTCTTCAAGGGATAGATGTCGAAAGTTTTGTAAATCATCGTCATCTATCTCCTAGTCTATTCTTTTGCATGCTACTGATTCTCTAGCTCTCTAATCTGATATGGACATTTCCTCGGCTTCTTCAAGCTCTGGAAAAAATAATATTCTTTTAATTGCTTGTAAAGTATCCGTAACCTGGTCTGTATCTCCCTTGAAAGAAAAACATTGAGTAAATCTTTCTGCAATTGTTTCCCAGGTGTCTATTTCTCTCTTCTTCTCTTGCGGAATGGTGTCCAACGAATGTATGAAGTTGTGTACCCATAAAGATTTTGGATATTCCTCTTCTCTCCACTTACATTCACAAATCTTTAGATGTACCAAGGGATCTGACTCTCCTCGGTACTTTTCCTCTGGTTGCGGTCCTGAAGCCACCTGAAACCTTGTTCTTAATGCTTTGGCTACGTCTTCCCACCAACAGAGAGAGTTGCGATGGGTTTCCCACCATCTTGCTGAAGTGGATTGTACTGCTACGTCCATGAGAGGGACTCTATGTACTATTGGCACCTTGTTTTCTACTTTGGCAATGAATGTATTCACAGCTTGTATATTTGAAAGAGTTGGGTATGCTCTTACCTCTGTGCCAATCCTATTAACTCCCCGAATATTGGCGCATCTTCTGGTTTTGATTTTGTATCCTCCCTATTGCAAGTCATCCCAGGGCACTTCTAATCCTACGTCAGAACTCTGAAAACAACAACTTACTGTTCCTCCTGCTGTAGGATTAATGTAATTTTCTCTTTTTCCTGCTGTCATTTGGTAGATTTGATCTAGAAGTTCTACGTCTTCTCTGTTATCAACAATTTTTGTGTATCGGGGTCCTTGTTATGGATCCAATGGCTGGACCACTCTGACCTCACCATCTTCGAATATCACCAGCTCCTTCTTCAAATCGATACCTGCATAATTTTCAAAGGCCCAATCTATTCCTAGCAAGGCATCATAGGGATCCTTGCCACCCATGATATTTATTACTTCAAAGTCCGTATAGGTTTTTACTCCTCAACATCAACCTCAACTTCTTCTAGCCTCCCTATTCGTACAATGTAGTATGATTTTCCATTCTTAGCTGTATTGGTCAATATGACAGCTTCAGTTTTCCCAGTGCTTCCCATGTCTTTCTAGGCATAATGTTGACATCTAATCCAAGATCTAGCATTATGTCCCTTATTTGGAATCCTGCAACTTGAGCATTTATACGAAACTCTTTTCCAGTTCTTTTATTTATTTTTACTCTCCTTATATATTTTTCAGTTGTATTTCTTGAGTCCTCATGTCCTGCTCCTCCTTGAACAACCATCTCTAGATTTTTCTTCAGCTGCTCCAACATCTTTCCATTGTTTACAATTTTCAAGAATAGTTAGAACCATTCCTCTATAGGTGTCCATGTAGTGATTATCTTCTCCCCTTCACTAGATGGTTGTAGCAGCTCCATCCTCTTATGGCTCCCTAGCTTTAAGAATGTCTCTAGTGCTTCTTTAAAGTACTACTTCTGTTTGTCTGGGCTGGAAATCTTCTTTGGGGATGCAAGTTTGACTAACTTTATCAGGTCCATTTCTCGTGCATCCTCCCCTGTTTTCTTCCCTCCTCAAGTTATTATAGCTACACTATGCAGAGGTTGAGGCTCTACTATCCTTGGCTCTGCATTAACCAGGTTAGCTCCTCGTTTCCTGGTTCTTTCTTCCCACCTCTTAATTAGCTCCGGGCAGTCTTCAGTAGCATGTGCATTTACTCTGTTCTGGGAGCACCATGATCTCCTTGGTAGCATACATTCTCTCGCTACATGACCTTCTTGATCACAATTATAACACCTTACTGGTCCTCTTCCTCCAGTTCTGCCACCTCTCATTCCTCCCCCTCCTCGTCCTCTTGGAGTCTCATTTACTCTATAGGACAATCTATTCAATCGATCTGCAAACGCATCCAGGGCTCTGCATTGTTTTGTATGATGAGTTTTTAAAGCACAACTCACAATAAATGTTGTTTGGAACATTTGAATATTTTTGCAGAATTGGACACAATCGTGGAGGATGACCAATACCTTTGCATATTTTGTAGCACTCTGCTACTGTTTGATTCTACTTATTAGGAAACCCTGGGAAGTGGGGTTTCATTTCGTATAGCCCTTGAGTTTTTATCTGTGTAACTCCACCAAATGGCGAGGCCCCCTGTGCTCCAGCCGTTGAGGTCCCAACATTGGCTCCCCACAACCTCGGAAATTCCATAACTACATGTCCTTCGATTAAGCAATGTGTACACCATACATCGGGTCTTGCAGGTATCCAGCCATTGCTTCTATTTTCATTGCTTGCTCCCATGCATCTTGAAGGGTATCAATCTTCTGTTGGGTCAAAGGTGTCCTTGTCAATGGTAGGAGTGCTTTAATAAACCAGTCACACTGGTGGTTTGGATCAATTGGATAGCTTAGCTTCCCAATTGCATCTTTAAATCTTCTCATCAAATCCCAGGTTGTTTCTCCTTCCCTCTGTTTAATTTCCCATAGCTCAGACAATCCTTGCTGATTCATCTGAGGGAGCTTGAATTCTTGGACCAATTCCCTCTTAACATCATCTATTGTTGGGTTTTCGTGTACCTCTAACCATTTGATGAACCAACGTAAAGCTCTCTCTTAATGTAGTTTGAAATTCAATTAATTAATTCCCTCTTAACATCATCTATTGTTGGGTTCTGGTGTACCTTTGATCATTTGATGAACCAACGTAAAGCTCTTTCTCTTAATGTAGTTTGAAATTCAATTAATTTGACTGCATCTAGTGTCTGTCGAGCTCTCCAAATTGCTTCACACAGATACCAATTTTGTTCTACGTCATCATTACATTTTTCGGGAAATTCTGGGTATTGGGTAAATGATCCTGCCATATTTGTTTGCATTGGTGGTATTAATATGAAACCTTTGCTTCCTGGCTGAGAGATTCTGCCGCTAGCACTGTTGCTAGCGGTTTGTTGTACTTAGGATTGAATGCTACACAACTTGCTAGACTCCCGTAATTTTATCAAGAACTTATCAGGTGGATAGTAGAGTACTAAGGGAAGGTTAGGACTAGTGCTACTTGAAACTTGGGGAATAGGGTTACCTTGCATTATGGTTGTCCACCTGCTCCATCATAACATGCAGCTCCACATCGGACTCTTCCTCGGGGCGCGCATCCTCCTCCTCATCGGACTTCTTTCCCTTCTCTCTTTGGGTTGGGCTCCTATAAATTTGCCTAACTTCCTTGATCGACCCTTCCATTCCTTTGGGTCCCACCTGACCTTCTCTTTCTTCAGTCATCTGCGGCACCTCTTCCTTGCTCTGTTGATTCCTTTCTTGCTTTTCAAACCCTCGTATCACCCTTTTCCGCCAATTTTCAGCGATCTGCGCCCTCTGATGTGCTCTCTGCTCTCTCAAGCTACTGGAGGTTTCAACGTCCATATCCCTATTCCCCCCTTTTCCTTGTTCATAGCATCTTTCCCTCCACTCCTTCTCCCAGTACTGTAGGTTTAAGTCTCCATCTTGGGGTTTTGGAACAACATTAGGCCCTCGTCCACCATTAAAGCTTTAATCCACAACAGGACTTCCTTCAACAACTTTCCCCACAACCCAAATTTAAATATATCTTCGGTTTTTGTAAAAGATTGATAGCCCTTGGCTGCAAACTCTACAATGTACCCTTCCAAGGTAGTTTGTACACAAAAATCTACTGCTCGAGTTAGATCTGTATCTAACCAATGTAGGGTTGTTAAATCTGTATGCATCCAACTGCGACGGGCTTGACGCAATCCTCCAAGGAGTGACTTGGTTTGGAGTCTTCGCAACCAATTATGGTGCTCTTCAGGAAATTCCCCCCTGAAAATTTCATACAAATCGCTCGTTGAGTCAGAAAACAGGAATTGACTCTTGACAGTCTTTTCCCTCTGTTGTTGAAGCTCCGCTTGTTGCGATATGAACTGATCTACGTCATTGTCCCACCAGTTATGCAGTTCTCTCTCATAGATCCTCGATGCCATGATTTAGCTTCTAGATAAATTTCTAGGTCCCGACAACGGAACCATTTGTTGGCGAAAAAGGAGGTCTCTAGGCAAGACCCAGGTTCAGGCTTAGAGCCAACAAGGTTTCACTATAGTCTAGGACAACCCCGACATTTTCACCCTGCTCAAGAGAGCAAGGAGTCTCACTCGAGGCGAGCTATGACCTTACTGGGTTTACAAACTAGATCATTAACATCGAACAAAGATTCCCAACAAGAAGTCATTCCTCATTTCATATAGAACGCATTCATCCTTTATCAACTTAAGAGACAAGTTATCATTCATCTACACACATTCTGAGCATTGAATTTAAAATTTTAAAATAGCCACACATACAATGATCAACAAGCATCAACTAGTCTGTAGCACACAACACATCATCGATCTCATTCTATTAACTTAGCTCAAAACATTACAAACATACTCTACAGAGTTCAAGACATTTCAATGCAGTACATGTAGCTCCATAGAGCTCTCCCTAGACTCTAATCCACTATCATCCTCTAACTATCCTTGAAGTCATTCCTTCCTTGCTTATATGTTCCTGCCAACTGACACTGTCAGTGTTTGCTCCTTTTCCGCTCAGATGTTCCCTTGCGCTCCGTTGCCTTTCGCCTCTTTTTCGTCACTGGGAGTTCTACTGCATGTTCATTGTCTCCCGTCCCTGCCATCTATGCCACCAGTTGTCTGTGCTACGCCACCTGCCTCCGGGTTTCTGCAACCACAACAGCTCCTTACCTATCTTGACTGCGCTTTGCCACCTGTCCTTTTCGCTCTTATCCTTCTGCAACTCAAAATTGTCTTTTCCAAAACAAAGGCCCCAACAGACTGGTAGGGTACACAGATTCAGATTAGGCAGGATTTGCTTCAGATAAGAAGAGTACTTTAGGGTGTTGTTTTGGGTTGGGTTTGGCAGTTGTGTCATGGTTCAGCCGGAAACAACATTCAGTTGCATTGAGCTTAGCTGAGGCAAAGTATATGGCTGCTAGTTTGGCTAGTTGTGAGGCCATATGGCTTCACAAGATGTTGTTTGGTCTATTTGGTCAGGGATTGAGACCTTATGGTTTTCAAGCTTTTGTGGTTGTCGTTTATTGAGACCTTCTGTGATTTACTGCGATAATCAGAGTTGCATAAAACTCACCGAGAATCCAGTTTTTCATGACAGTTCAAAGCATACTGGTATCAAGTATCACTTCATTCGAGACTATGTCTAAAAAGGAGCAGTCAAGCTTGAGCACATCTCCACAAATGAGTACATCATTCATTCTTTCATGAGCATTTGAGAGAAGGCAAGAGAGAGCAAGGAGAAAATTTCTGAGTAGGGAGGAGGTGAAGCAGAGCAGCAAGGAGGCATTCACAACAAATCCATACTAGAGTTGGCACGCATCCCAAGACAACAACAACATTGTTTTGGCACACATTTCAAGGAAGGTAAAGCATAAATTTCGAGGAGGAAATATCAACATACTAAAGGCACGAAAACTGAGGCAGCTGGGCATGAGTTTCAAGGCAGTTGGGCACGTTTTTGGAGTACCTGTTGTAATTTCTGTACAATCCGTACAGTTCCATACAGGTTGTACGCAACATTCTGGTCACATTTCCTGAGGCAGCTGTATAGCATTAATTGCTGTAAATTTTTCTATTGTTTTTTGTTTTGTTGTTGGCACAATTTTCGAGGTGGAGTTTATGCACGAAAATGGAGATAAGTTGGTTTTTGTAAATTCTAGAATTTTTCTGTGTAATTCAATTTCTCTGTAAAAGGTTTTCAGAAATAAAGAAGAGCTCTCAAACTGGTTTTCCCCAAGAGTTGTAGGGGGTTTTTCCAGGGTCACATTGACCAAAAATCACTATCATTTTCTATGTGTGGCTGTTATATTTTTACTGTGCATTTATTTCTGCATTTTCTAGCAGTAGTAAAATCTTTGTATTTGTATTTTCAGAAATAAATGTCATTTCCATATTTTAGTTTTTTTATCACGCTTAGATTTAACATTAAATGCATGGAGTGATAAGGGAAAACTCATAACCGAAGTGGGGACTAAAATTTTACACATGAAAATTTCATAGACACTTTTAGGCTGGAATTTCCTCTAATGATTGCGTAGCCACAGGGTTTTGAGGTGAATGGGAGAGAGTCTCATGTGTGTAGGCTTAAGAAATCCCTGTATGGACCGAAGCAGACGTCGAAGGCATGGTACGAGAGGATCGATACCTACTTGCAATAGATAGGTTTCCAGAAGAGTGATGCAGATCTGAACCTGTATTTCATTATGTTTGGTGAGGATCCACTCATTCTAGTCCTGTATGTGGATGATTTATTTATTAAAAATGAGGAGAGACTTATAGAGCATTGCAAAGACTTTTCTTCAGAGTTCGACATGATTGATCTAGGATTGATGCATTATTTTTTGGGGTTGGAGGTTTGGCAAGAGGATGGACATACTGAGGAGATTTTGTATGGAGTATTGCAGGCCTATGGCTGCTCAGATGATCACTAATTGGAAGAAGTTGCATGCTTCAAATTCTGAATTGGTGAACCCCACTTTATATCGTCATTTGATCAGTTCAATGATGTATTTGGTCAACACTAGACCGAATATTTGTTTTGCAGTCAACACATTGAATCAATTTATGATCGAGCCGAAGAGGGTGCATTGGATGGTTGTGAAACATGTGTTACGGTACCTACTAGGCACAATGGACAATGGACTGGACTATATCTGAGGAGATGAAGTCAGGTTGATAGATTGTATAGACTCGGACTAGGAACGAAATGCTAATGACTGAAAGAGTACATCTAAGTGTTGTTTCATGTTGAGTTCGACAGAGGTGTCATGGTTCAGCAGGAAGCAGAGATTAGTGGCACTGAGTTCCATGGAAGCTGAGTACATTGCAGTCAGTCAGGCCAATTGTGAGGCTATTTGGCTTCACAAGATGATGTGTGGATTATTTGGTCAGAGGTTGAGACCAATTACGATATATTGTGATAATCATAGTTGTATTAAACTCATGGATAATCTAATATTTCATGATCGGTCAAAGCATATAGAGATCAAGTACCACTTCATAAGGGATTGTGTTCAAAGAGGGGCAGTGAAGCTTGAGTACATATCTATCTTGTCTATTTCAGGGACAATGTGGGAGTGGTGAGAAACACCTTCCTCAGTAAGAGGGACTGTTGAGAAAAAGGGTACCAAGGAAGTGTTTCCAAGTGCTTTTTGCCTTTTCCCTAGGAAAATTGTTACAAATAATTAATAATTAATAATTAATAATAATTAATTAAATTTTAAATTTAGTTAGTTATGAAAGGTCGAAAGACTTAACCCTTCATCCTCATGACTTGTCACTACCTACTTAAGGCACACCGTCCGAGGAGATGTAAGCATCCTTCATTTTTCATTTAATAATATATATTCAGTTTTGATACAAATTTTGTATTCCAACATTTGTCTTCAACAGTGGTATCAGAGCAACGATTCTCTGACCTGGAAGTGAACATGTCTCTGTTGCGATCAATCACCCTGTGGCTACGTATATTTTCCACACTTTTCTTTCACTGTCACACCATGTCCTCCGTTGCTTGCTCTCACTCATTTCCAACCATTCATTGTCTCATTACTAACATTTCTGACAAACGGATGCCCTATATCTCGTCCATCGTTCCCAACAATCAATGATTGTCTGCTCCATCGCTTATCGTTTGTCTTCCACTGCAACTCGACAACCACGATACCCTCCCCCACGTCTGCTCCAAGGTTGTTGGGTCTCCTATCTAGCGTTCTCGACCACGACCTATCCGCCTTGTTTTTTCTATTGCTCGATCCATATTCCTTCAACCCTGAGCCACTAGTTCGACCATCGAACATTGCAACTCTTGCTCCCTCGACCGATTCTCTTTGCGCTTCACAAGGTTCAATGCCATGTTCCTTGTCCCCTTCCGTCAGTCGCAACTCTTCCCACCATTGCGTAACACTTAATAATCATATCTGTAGTTCACATCATTTGAATGTGCTCAAGTCATAATATGTATACTATATAGTTATATAAACTCTATAATTTATATATATTAAAAGATTATAAATTAATTAATAAATTATATAAATAGTTAATTGAAAGAATTAATTATTTATATAATAATTGATTAAAAAGGAAATTATTATTATATTATTAATTTTTTTTTTTTTTTGAATCTGCCAAGAAAAAAAGGGAAGATGGTGAACCCAGAAGAATTACAAGTAGATGTTAATCATTATAAAGACGAAGTCCACAATGTGTGTTATCGCCCCACGAACATAGAAAAGTCACAAATAGAATTTCAAGAAGGACAAAAGAAGTTAACATAAATGATGGAGGAAATATTGTAGAAAGATTACAAAATCAAAGAGACTAACCAAAAACTGGATGAGCATAGTGAACAAATTGCTAAGCTAACAGAAAAAGTGGACACACTATTGTTGCAGTCCACCCCCTATCAGGAAATGGAAAATATTCAACAAGGTACAAATGGACCTGAATATTCAAATCCACCTGCAATTGTTTTTTCAGGAAGCCAATACTATACCAAGAGACTATCAACGAATTAAAAGAGAATTTCCTAAGTATGATGGTAAAGATCATAGAGGCACTATTGTTTGGGTTAATAAAATGGAGGCCAGTTTTTAGTCAAACCCACTAATAAGTGAGCGAGAAACAATCATGACCGCATCCAATAATTTGGAAGTTGAGGCATATGATGGTTCCTATGGTGGTCCAACAAATGTGAAGTTTGTTCATTCCTTTGGAAAAAAAATTGTGGATGCCTTGCTAAAAAGGTTTCATGACGAAGAAGAAGATGATATCTACGGAAAATTTGTTCATCTCAAGCAAAAAGGGTTTGTAAGCGAATACATCGACAAATGGGAAGTATTAGCTACAAGAAAAATAGGATTTACCAATGAACAACTAGTAAAAATGTATAGATGTGGACTTAAGGAGTATATCCAAGTAGAATCGAAAGAGTACAAGCCCAAAACCATTGAGTAAGTGAGATATGCAGTAAAGATCATTTAACAAAAGCATAAGTTCAATAAGTCATATAACATTTCTGAAAAAACAACCAATTACTCAAAAGGAAAGTCAAGCAAGAATTCTCTAGAAAAACCTAACAAGTATATTTCGCCTCCATTGTGAGGAGGAAACCAACAGTCAAGTTTTGAGAAGAAAAAGGATGGAAAATTTTGGAAGTGTGGAGACAAATATTCTCCAAGACACAAGCGCAACATGCAAAAACTCTACAATTGTGAAGCAGAACAAAAAGAGGAATCTTCAAATAGTGTCTCAAGCGAAGAAACTAGCGAAGAGAATGAGGCTCCTAATGTAGACCCAGAAGAGGAAAATATGTTGAGAATTTCTTAGGTATCTATCACAAGGACATCCCAACCACAAACCTTAAAGCTGAAGGGACATATTAAGAAGCAAAACACTATTTGTATTAATAGACTCGGGAAGCATCCACAATTTTATAGATGTTAATGTAGCAAAGAAGCTAAATTTATTTGCATATCCTGTGACAGATATAAAGGTTATGGTGACAGATGGTAAAAGAAGAGATGGAGTAGTTAAGTGCCACAAGGTTAGATTGCAACTAAGTGATTACGAAATGGAATCTAGCTTTTACAAAGTTCCATTGGGAGGTGTAGATGTCGTCTTCGGAATACAATGGTTAAAAACCTTGGGAACATACTCCATGAATCACCAAAAACAATTTATAAAGTTCAAGTGGGACAAAGAAAATATAAATTGTTCGAGTTCCAAGCCCCTCCTACACAAATCATTTATGCACAACAAATGAAGAAACTTATTCGAAAAGGAGCACCGATATTTGTCTCACAATGCCAACAACTAGAGTTGTTATCTATGGAAGGAACTCACCAACAATCTGAAGTTACATCCCTAATCCAGAAATATGAAAAAGTGTTTCAAGAATTACTTATGAAATTACCTCTCGAAAGGGAGATCGAACACATCATTGAAGTCAAACTGGATGTGACACCTGTAAATGTCAAGCCATATCGCTATACCCATCATCATAAAACGAAAATAGAAAGGCTAATACAAGATTTACTAAACTGTGGATTCATTACGAAAAGAAAAAGCCCATATGCAGCTCCAATAGTGTTAGTCTGAAAGAAAGATGGATCCTTCAGGTTGTGTACAGATTATAGAGGATTAAACAAGATAACTATTAAACACAAATTTTCCATCCCATTTATAGATGAGATGTTGGATGAACTCCATGACGCAAAATATTTTTCAAAATTAGATTTAAGGTTAGGTTATTATCAAATAAGAGTAAGGGTAGAAGACATCAATGTTAGGTCCCTATATTACTAGTGTAGTCCCTTATTGTTGTTAGTGTAGCCCCCTTATTGTTATTGTTGTACCCCTATAACCCCCATATTGTTATTATTGTGCCCTTACATTATTATTGTTAGGTCGGCTAGGATTATATTGTGACCCCATGGACTCTTATATATAGGAGGTTTTGTCATTTGTATCATCCAAGAATTGTTCATTTATGTAATGTGAAGGAGGTTTCCCCCTCGAAGTGGCTTATTTCTAAGGCGTTGATCTCTCTTTTCTTCTATTTTTGGAGCTGGTTTCATAACATTTGGTATCGTAGCTTTGGATTCTAGGGTTTTGATGCTCCAAACAGTTCATCGTGGCATGCTCACTATAACTATTTTCTACGAAGGTTCAGAAGCTCAAATTTTTATCACACGAAGCCGCAATCTCGAGGAACTTCGTGTAAAAATTTCAGATCTTGGTTTGCAACTTTTTTGGAGATATGATTTGTGGAAGTTAGGGTTTGCTCAGACTCCTGAATTTCATCTAAAATAGATGACCTTGGTAAAATCTCCATAACTCTCTCTCTGAGCATCGAATTGGAATTCTGTAAAAATTGGTCGAAAGTACACGAACTGTAGTTTCCTGTGTATCAATTTCAGAGCTGAAGGTGGAAACAATGACACGTTGCATGTCGTACAAGTTTGCTATACTGAACTAGTCCATAATTAGGTCATTGTGGGAGATTGGGCATAACTTTGCCTTGAAACATCCAAATCAGGTTAAACTCGTGGCATTCGAAAGAAGATTCAAAGGGCTACTATAGGACCAAATTTCAAATATTGAAGATTTGAAATCACAGAGATAATTTAGTTTCAATATCGAGCTCCTCAAAAGCAAGAAAAAGGTTTGTAATTTTTTTTTCAAATTACATAAGCCTTGTTTGAAAAATCAGTTTGAAGTGATTTCAAGGGCATATTGAAGCATAGATAGCAATATTGGGTTCTAAAATGTCCCTTAAAAAGAATTCAACACCCATTAAGCCCTCTGAATACTCTACTACGACTCATGAAGATGAAGAAGTGCAACATGATATATCAAAATTACAAGAGAAAGTGCACCAAATTTCGCTCTCGCAAAGAGCAACAAAAAATGAAATGGAAGTTTTGAAGAAAGGCATGGAACCTAAGATGGATGGTTTGAAGAAGGGCATGAAAGCTATTATGGATGGTTTGAAGAAGGGCGTGGAAGCTAATATGGATGGTTTGAAGAAAGGCGTGGAAGCTAAGATGGATGGTTTGAAGAATGGCATGGAACACATGGAAGAAAAAATGGAAGACATGAAGAATGATACAAAAGCAGACATGTAAGGCTTGACAAAGTTGATACAAGAAATGATTCCTAATGGCAAAAAAATAGTAAAGGAAACTCATGATGAAAACAAAATAAATGTTAATCGTGATTTCATAAACTCGAATGTTGGATGGAAGAC
Organism: Pinus albicaulis; assembly: GCA_034641835.2. Taxonomy (NCBI): domain Eukaryota; kingdom Viridiplantae; phylum Streptophyta; class Pinopsida; order Pinales; family Pinaceae; genus Pinus; species Pinus albicaulis. The sequence goes on from CM076577.1 coordinate 414,473,548, forward strand.
CCGCCATATTCCAAAGATCGATATGAGAAAGTTTGATGGCAAGGATCTCGTAACATTGTTACTACAGATGGAGCAATATTTTGATCTTAATAATGTGCAAAACACACAAAAGGTACACATTGCAATTTTATATTTAGAACAAAATACATTTGTATGGTATCAATGGCTTTGCTCCCATAAAAAAATTGTCATTTGGTCAATTTTTATGGAGGAAATGACAGCACATTATGAGGATACAAAGAGCAACGCCTTCTTTAGCCAATTGATAAATCTCAAACAAAAGAATTCAATGGTGGAGCACATTGAGGACTTCCAAAAATGAATATAAGGGTAAATTATATTCCAGAGGAACACAAGATTGATGTCTTCATAGGGACGGATAACATCCAACATGAGGCTTGCCTTTGGGAACCTGATTCATTGGAGAAGGCATTCAGGTTGGCAAGAAAAATCGAATGTAAAATTATGTGACAAGGAAGCCTAGCACTCTCATCTATAAAGATGGAAGTGTTGCTACTCCTAGACTTCCACAACCTACAAGGTTGACACCACAACAATTGGAAAAAAAAAAGAACAAAAGGGCTTTTCTACAGTTGTGATAGCAAATACACTAAAGGTCATAAGTGTGTCGAGAAGAAATTATTTTACATAGATTGTGAAAAGGAGGAAGAAAATAAACAATAAACTTCAAAAGAAGAGGATATACTCCAAGAACCAACCCTAGAGAAAGAAGAAATGAGTCCGACCATATCGTGTAATGCATTGGTAGGAATTACCACTCCTCAAACTCTCAAGATAGAAGGACATATCAAGAAGAAAAAGGTAATAGTTTTGATTGATTCAAGTAGTACCCATAATTTTATTCATTGTAAGGTAGCCAAGGAATTGAATTTATTCCTATATCCAACACCAGAATGTCAAGTGATGGTTGCAAATGGAGGAACTATAAATTGCTCTGGAAAATGCCATAACATCAAGCTAACCATGGGGGAATATGTATTGAATAGTCCAATGCTTTCCATTCTAATGGGAGGTGTTGATGTTGTACGAGGAGTACAATGGTTACAATCTTTGGGGACGGTAGCTTTTAATTTTCAAGAACTTTTCTTGAATTTTTTTCAAAAGGAAAGCAAATTGAATTACGAGGTATTGCAGGGAAGCCGAGAAAGATAATAAGTTCTAATGTCAGGACAAAGATTCTAAAGAAAGAACAACGAGACGTAATTGCACAACTATGCTCACTAGAAGTTCCAACATCAAAATCATCTTTTTCTCCAGATCTCCAAAAATTTTTGGACAAGCATTCCAAGGTGTTTGAAACTCCCAAAGGACTCCCACCTATTCGTGATCATGATCATGATATTCATTTGATTCTAGAAAGTGCTCCTCCAAACATTAGGCCTTACAGATATCCCTATGTCCAAAAGAGCGAAATTGAACGTATGATTGCAGAAATATTAGAGGTTGGTATAATTCAACCTAGTCAAAGTTCTTTCTTTGCTCCAATAGTATTGGTACACAATAAGGATGGATCATGCCACATGTGTCCGGATTATAGGGAGCTCAATACGCTCACTATTAAAGATAAATTTCTCATTCCTGTGATTGATGAATTATTAGATGAATTACATGGAAAAATTTATTTTACCAAATTGGATCTTTGTTCAAGATATCATCAAATTAGAATGAAGACTAAAGATATTCTGAAAACAACATGTCGAACTCATGAGGGTCATTATGAAATTTTGGTCATGTCTTTTGGCCTTACCAATTCACCTTCTACATTTCAAGGGTTCATGAATTCCATTTTCAAACCCTTCCTTAGAAAATTTGTGTTAGTATTTTTTGATGATATACTAATCTACGGCAGGTCTTGTAAGGATCATGTTCAACATGTTGACAGGGTGCTAAAACTATAGGAGGATAAACAATTATATGCAAAAACCTCCAAATGTTTCTTTGGAGTACAAGAGGTGGAATATCTGGGTCATATTGTATCTCACAAGGGTGTTAAGGTAGATCCTAATAAAATTAAAGCCATTAAGGAATGGAAAGTCCCCATAACTATAAAGCAATTGCGAGGGTTTCTCGAATTAACAGGTTATTATCGCAAGTTTGTTAAGAACTATGGAAGAATAGTAGCACCTCTAACAACATTATTGAAGAAAGATGCATTTTCATGGACTCTTGAAGCAACTAAAGCCTTTGAACATCTTAAAGAGGCAATGTGCTTAGCATCGGTCTTAACTACGCCAGACTTCAAAAAAACCGTTATTGTGGAATGTGATGCCTTAGGAAATGGAATTGGTGTTGTTTTAATGCAAGAAGGAAGACCCATTGCTTTTGAAAGTCGTCCAATCAAAGGAAAGTATTTACAGAAAGCTATTTATGAGAAGGAAATGTTGGCAATAGTACATATACTAAAGAAATGGCGACCTTACCTATTGGGAAGACACTTCAAGGTAAAAATTGATCCTAATAGTCTTAAACACTTTTTGCAACAAAGACTATCTTCAGAAGAGTAGCAAAAATGGGTCACAAAGATGTTGGGTTATGACTTTGAAATCATCTACAAAAAAGAGAAGCTAAATGTTGTTGCAGATGCACTCTCAAGAAAGGATGAAGAGGTGGAAGCATTGCTTTGTGTCATTTCTATTACACAACCAAATTGGATAACCAAAGCAAGGGATGAATGGAAGAAGGACAAAGAAGTGTGGACACTCATTTAAAATTTGTAGCAATATCCTAGTACATCTGATACATTTAGTTGGAAAATTGATTCCTTATGGTACAAAGATCGCTTATATCTTTGTAAGAATTCCCAACTAAAACAAAAGATTCTTTTGGAAGTGCACACTTCTCCTTTAGAAGGACACTCAGGATTTTTAGAAACATACCACAGGGTGAAGAAAGAATTTTTTTGCAGAATCGAATGAAACAACAGGCAGATCAACATCACAACGAAAGAAGTTTTGATGTAGGCGACTGGGTATTTTTATGACTACAACCATAAAAACAAATGTCCCTCAAGCAAGCTAAGAAGGATAATAAATTATCGTCAAAGTACTATGATCCTTACAAGGTGTTGCAAAAGATTGATACTATGGCATACAAATTGGAGTTTCCTGCTTCTTCGCGAGTGCATCCAATTTTCCATGTTTCATGCCTAAAGAAGGTTATAGGTGACAAACTTCCAGTTCAAACAATATTGCCAAAAATTGATGAGGAAGGAAAAATCATATTGGAACCTGAAGCAGACACGGAAACAAGAACTCTACAGCTATGAAATCGATCAATTTCAGAGTATATCATCAAGTGGAAGAACTTATCTACTGAACATTCTACATGGGAGGATGAGAATTTTATACAGAAGCATCCAGAGCTACTCAAGCATTGAGGACAAAACTTTTTTGAAGGAGAGGGGCATGTTACATCCCTATATTACTAGTGTAGTCCCTTATTGTTGTTAATATAGCCCCCTTATTGTTATTGTTGTACCTCTGTAACCCCCATACTGTTATTATTGTGCCCTTACATTATTATTGTTAGGTCAGCTAGGATTATATTGTGACCCCATGGACTCCTATATATAGAAGGAGGTCTTGTCATTTGTATCATCCAAGAATTGTTCATTTATGTAATGGAAAGGAGGTTTCCCCCTGGAAGTGGCTTATTTCTAAGGCGTTGATCTCTCTTTTCTTCTATTTTTGGAGTTAGTTTCATAACAATCAAGAAGATTGTGTTCATAACTCATGAAGGGCATTATGAATTTCAAGTATTTCCATTTGGACTAACAAATGCACCAGCCACCTTTCAGATGACTATGAACGAGCTCTTTCATCCATACTTGTGAAAGTCTGTATTGGTTTTCTTTGACAATATCCTTATCTACAACAAAACATGGAAGGAGTACCTCAAGCATATAGAAGAAGTACTTTCCGTATTGGAAAAGAATAAATTTTATGCAAAATTATCAAAATGCACCTTTGGACAGAAGGAAGTCGAATATCTAGGACATGTCATATCCAAAGGAATCAAAGTAGATCCCAACAAGATTAAGGCAATTAAAGAATGGCCAAAACCAAAGAACATATCAAAACTAAGAGGGTTTCTTGGTTTATCTAGATATTAAAGAATATTCATAAAGAACTACAGCCATTTGACTACATGACTAATAAACCAGTTGAAAAAGAATGTTTTCCAATGGGATACCCAATCAGACGAATGTTTCGAGAATCTAAAAAGTTTATGTACTCTATGCCAATATTGGCAACACCAGACTTCTCCAAACCATTTATGGTCGAATGTGATGCTTTAGGATTTGGAATTGGAGTGGTACTAATGCAAGACAACCATCCCATAGCTTTCGAAAGTAGGAAGCTTAACAAAAGGGAGAGTTTGAAATCTACTTACTAAAAGGAGATGTTTGCCATTATACATGCACTGAACAAGTGGCGACAATACTCAGAAGTAAGTTCTCAATTCGAACAAACCACAATAGTCTTTAATTCCTACTACAACAAAATACCTTATCAACAGAATAACAAAAATGGAAGGAGAAGCTTTCCATATTTGACTTGGAAATACTACACAAAAAGGGGAAGGAAAATGCCGTCTTGGAAATACTACACAAAAAGGGGAATGAAAATGTCGTCGTTGATGCACTTTCACGAAAGAGTGAAGACAACACAACATGTGTCACCTTGGTACTTGTTCCTGATTCGTTAGACGAAATATGAGCTGAGTATGCCAAAGATTTAGATGCTTGTTCTATGATTGAAAATATCAATGAATATGCCAACTTTGAATGGAATAATGGCAATATTTATCTAACTATGTCATCCAAATTTAGAATGAAAATCTAAAAGAATCTCATAGTTCCCCTGCAACAGGACATGTTGGATTCTTCAAAGCATACTACAACATTTGACAATCATTCTACTGGAAGGGTATGAATAAAGAAATCTAAAAGTACATTGTTGAATGTGACGTCTACGAGAAAAATAAAAGTGAAAATGTTCCAACCCCTAGGTTACTACACCTGTTACATATTCCAAATAAAAAATGGGAGGAAATCTCGATGGATTGCATTGAAGGACTAACTATGTCTAATGGTAAGAACAATATATTTGTCATGGTAGATAGACTCACTAAATATGCACATTTCATGGCAATCAAAAAAACTGACACAACCAAGCAAGTTGTGGAAGTTTTTTTTAAAACACTTACAAACTACTTGGTTTCCCCAAGGTTATTGTCAGTGATAGAGCCATAAGATTTAAAAGCAATTTTTGGAAGGAGTTTTGCAACCAAGATGGAATATCCCTCAACATGAGTTCAACTTATCATCCTGAGACAGATGGCTAAACTGAAGTCGTAAATAAATATTTGGAAACGTATCTTCATTGTTTCGTTAGTGAAAAACAAAACAAATGGTCCCAGTGGCTACACCTAGTAGAATGGTGGTACAATACAACCTATAATACTTCAACCAAAATGACTCATTTCTAGGCTCTATATGATTATGAACCACCCGAGTGGACGGATTTTGTGTTACATGATTCTAGGGTTCAAGCAATAAGGAATCAATTAGAGGAAAACCAAATAATTATTAATTTCTTAAAAGAGAACTTAACAATGCCGCACAATAGAATGAAACAACAAGCCGACCAACACTGTAAAAAAAGGGTTTTCAAAGAAGGAGATTGAGTTTTCGTCAAACTTCAACCCTATAATCAATTATCTCTGAAACTACAAGGAAAGAATAAGTTAGCCCCTAAATTTTATGGACCTTACCAAATAAAATATATATATATATATATATTGTAAACTAGGGTTTGAAGCTACCAAACAATTGTCGAATTCACAACACATTCCTTGTATCATGTCTCAAAAAAGCACTGGGACAAAATCAAACACCTCAAACAGAGATTCCTGAAATTGATGATGAAGGAAGTATATTAGATCCTGAACCCTTCTAGAGAGAAAGTATTATGTTCCAAGACTATTAAAGAATACCTTATCAAATGGAAGAAGACTCGCCGTGGATGACAGAAAGGTTCTAACAACAATATCCCACATTGCTTATGATTTGAGGACAAAGCATTTTAAGGGAGAGGCAATGTTACAAATAATTAATAATTAAAATAATTAATTAACAGTTAATTAAATTTTAAATTAAGTTAGTTATGAAAGTTCAAAAGACCTAACCTTTCATCCTCATGATCTATCATGCCTACTTAAGGCACACCGTCCGAGGAGATGTAAGCATCCTTTATTTTCATTTAATAATATATATTCAATTTTGATACAAATTGTGTATTCTGACATTTGTCTACAACAAAAACACATGACACACCTTTTTAGTGTGTGATTTTATGAGTTATTAAAGTCATGTGACTTTAACTCACTTTTAATGTATAAAAGTACATAGTATTTTATATTATCAAAGTTACTTTATGTTTTTAAAGTGACTTCATGTGTAAAATGATACAAGGAAGCTCATTATTGAAAGGGGAGACATAAAAGGGGGGTCAATGGGAGATTAGATCTCCACCTTGAAAAAGGGTACAAGAAGGCTCATTATTGAAGGGGGAGACATAAAAAGGGGGTCAATCGGAGATTAGATCCCCAACTTTATCAAGTTGAGTTGAGATCTAATCTCAACCCTTAATGCTAGGGATACCGTTCTCTCATCATTATGAGACTAAAAAGGAGGAAAAAAGTGAATTCATTCTTAATGTGCATTTGTTGGAGAAGTGAAGAGAGGAGGAAGAGAACAAGGAGGCTGAGATAGATTCCTCAAGGAGAGAAAACAAACAGCAAGGAGAAAATCAAGTTTCAAGGCTTGGAGGGAAGCATGCAACCTGAAATAAAGGTTGAGTTCCAGCGCAAGTTTCCAGGCAGTGAAGGCAGACGGACATGCCCAAAAATCAAGGGGTTGAAGTGTATTTTCAGCACAAAAATCAAGGGAAGTTCAGGCCCAAGTTTCATGGATTTGAGGCATGCATTTTGAGGAGTTAAAGTGTTGAATGAGGGCATAAATTTCGAGGCAGACAGAGCATTTATTGCAGGTCTGCTACTGTGAGTTTTTCGAGGAGATTTGTCAGCCTTGTGGGTCACAGTTCGAGGAGTTGAAAGGGCTAATTGTGGCTCAAATTTCTAGAGCTAAAGTTGTCTGATAGTGGCAAAGAAATTGAGGGCAGAGATTGTTTAATAGTGCACAAATTTCCAAAACTGTGGCAATAGTTTATAGGAGGACTATGCACAAGCTTCAAGGGAGAGATAAGTACCTGAAGTGTATTTATTGTTGTATAGAATATTTATCAGATAAGTAAATAAAATCTCCTTCAAACATGTTTTCCCCTTGTGGGTTTTTCCAAGGTCTGTGTTTGACCAAAAATAAGTGTCTCAAATTTTATGTGTGTGCTCGTCTAAATTTCCTTATCAGTTGAAAAGTGAAAGTTAAGTAAAGGTAGCTCTTTAGTGTTTCAATTCAAATTTTATATTCATATTTAAGTCAACATTTAACCATGGGGTTGGGCATTAAACAATGATGTTCAAAGAAAACTGAAACTGGGTTGGGATACAACAAGCTAAAATTTTCTACATCAGTAACCCTGGAGAAACATATTTTCGGAGTTTTCCTTCAGTACAGGGGGCACTGGCATCACTTGAAATATGGAATGTAATGATAAAGTAGTTTAGGCACACGTTAAGGGTATTAATGGGCCAACCTGAGCCAGCTGCACTTAAATAAATGTTGTCCACTACACCAGGTATATAGAACAAGTGAAGGATCTGCACAAACTTGGATGTAGTTTGCGCTAAGCCTGAGCAATCTATTTTTTCTGAGGCTTTGCCTTTTTACCAGCCAGTTTTGTAAAGGTATATGTATTATGAACAAGAAGTTTAACCAACAGTTCGAGTTGTGGACTAAGAAAATGCTCACTTGTGGAGGGTTGATCATAATACCTTGTAATATGACGATGGATACACACACACATACACTTGGGAATTCATAATTAGAATCGACCTGATGACATGTATATATTTCAAGCAAATGCGACCTCTTTAAAGGGTAAATTACAATATAAATTTAACGTGGTAAATGACTCCAACTTATTCGACTTCTGAATAAGCCCTCATAGAGGTCCATGTTCCCACAAGTAAGGCTTTGATTATGCTTACATATTTTATGGAGGATATAAAGGTTGAGCCTTTGATTACTTAGAGCCTATATGCCAATAGTGGAAGAGAATTTTGTATTGTTTTCCCAATTTAGAGGTAGTGGGTGGCAAGTTTGAATACTTCTTGGCTAAGTTATGTGGTTTAAGGGCGTTTGAAGGTTGGATGTTGCACTAACTCCCCTTTATTTCCCTTCATTTATGGATAATGGTCATAACCACTGGAGTGGCATCTGAAGATTTTTTAAAGACTCCATGCACAAGGATTTATCAAAGGCTTCAATGTACCATTAGAGATCATCATATCACTAGAGTTTTTCAACTCTACTTCTTCTCATCTTTTTTTGGTGTCCTCAAATTCCACAAACCTTGGGGGACAATGTAAAAGTGATACTAGTATGATAAGTCGAAACATGTAATAGGCCTGGGTGGCCTAAGACCTTGTCATCAAGTGAATTTACTCTAGGAATTTTTTTTTTCACTTGGTTAATTATCATTTCCTTACGGGGATTTAATAATTAATTGAGTTTTTTCCTCTAAGCATAACCTCAAAGCCAGAGTGCGGCTTGATGGTGAGGCATTGGGTGAGTCCTAGTGTCTAGGGTCATTGTATATTATCATACTAGATCACACAATAAAATTTGTGAAATTTGATTAGGTCTAGTGGGGCATCTTTTAATTTTCAAAATTTCTTACATAGTGGAAATTGGAATAAATTTTGTATATGAAATGTAATAAATGTTGTCTAGAGAAGTTGTATAAGGTATGTGTGATCAAAATTACACCCCACTCTCAATTTTCTACTATGACACACTTTTGGGGGGTTAAAAATGTGTTCTAAACCCTCAAACCCCACTTTTCCTAAGTTTATTGGGAAATTTGGCAATAAATTAAACCAGAAATAAATTAAATAGACAAAAATAAATAGCTCCATGTGAAAAATGACATGGAAATGAGTTGGAAATTATCTCAAGTCAAAAGAAAAGTGGAGGATGATTTGGCACATTGCATCATAAATACATGGTCCACTCAAGGAAATCAAATTTCTGGCAATAAATGAGGAAGTTGCTTATTTGGAAAATTTGAATTTGTGAAGTTAATGCACATTTGAGAGCATTTGGGAGAATATTTGGTGAAGATTTTTGTGGGAAATTGTCTCCACATTGGTTCCCACCCATATACAGTTGTCATTTCATCATGGAATTCGATGTTGCTTGAGGGATTCTTGATATCACTTGGGAAAATCAAATTTGCATGAAGGAGCATTGAATTTGTTACCCATTTGCTTTGGGATTGTCACCATTTTCCTTGGGATTGGCTCCCAAACTTTTATATAATAGAGTCATGGGCTCTCATTATTGTGCTTGCAGAAGCACTGTTACTTTGTACACTTTTCAAAAATATCAATAAAAAGACTTTGGAGGTCCATTCATGGGTATTCTTTCTTTGGAGCATGGTGCGTTGTGAGCTATTGGTATAATATTTTATATGCTTTGAGTTATTTCATTTTCCATATAATATTGTAGACTTGCTAGTGCAAAGTTATCTTGTATTAGCATTTGATTTAAAATTAGATTCTAGATATTGGAAGTTCAAGTTTATTTTCAAATAAATTTTTAGAAGTTTCAATTCATGTTTTCTTATCTAAATCTATATGGACTAATGTGTGATTGGATTATTGTAGAAGAATGTTTTTTGGATTAAGCGTGAGGGGAAATCTTTGGGAGACTAACCCACTCTTCAAGCATCTTCAAAGGAACTTTCATTTTCCATTTGGATTTTCATAGTTTATCTTACGAAAAAGTGTCTTGTACGGATTTGTTTTGACATAGTTTGTATACAAACAATCACTTTAAAAATTTATATATTTTCAAATAGTGTTTCATCGATTTTATATTACCTACTTGAGATTTTTTTCCTAAACTAAGTGAGTGATAGGGTTCATTCCCATCATTTAGTTTGGTTTCTTGTATAATATTTGTATTTCATTTAGTTGTTTATGTTAGGTCCCTATATTACTAGTGTAGTCTGTTATTGTTGTTAGTGTATCCCCCTTATTGTTACTGTTGTATCCATGTAATCTCCATATTGTTATTATTGTGCCCCATAAAACCCCACTATTGTTATTTTTGTGCCCTTACATTATTATTGTTAGGCCGACTAGAATTATATTTTGACCCCATGGACTCCTGTATATAGAAAGGAGGTTTTGTCATTTGAATCATCCAAAAATTGTTCATTTATGTGATGTAAAGGAGATTTCCCCCTCAAAGTGGCTGATTTCTAAGGCATTGATCTCTCGTTTCTTCTATTTTTGGAGTTGGTTTCATAAAATTGGGTATCAGAGCTTTGGATTCTAAGGTTTCATTGCTTCAAACAGGTCATCATGGTATTTTCGCTATAACTTTTTTTTCCTATGAAGGTTCAGACGCTAAAAAAAAGTATTTGCGAAGAAATCATGAGGAACATCGCATAAAAATTTCAGATCTTGGTTCGCAGTATTTTTGGAGATATGATGTGTGGAAGCTACGGGTTTTGCAAGCTCCTGAATTTCATCTCAAAGAGGTGACCTTGGGAAAATCGTCATAACTCTCTCTATGAGCATCAGATTGGAATTTTGTAAAAAGTGGTCAAAAGAACATGCACTGTAGTTTCCTGTGTATCAATTTTAGATCTGAAGGAGGAAACGGTGACACGTGGCACGTCGTACAAGTTTTCTCTACTGAACCAATCCATAATTAGGTCATTGTGGGAGATTGGGCATAACTTTGCCTTGAAGAATCCAAATCAGGTCAAACCTATGGCATGAGAGAGAAGATTCGGAGGGCTACTAAAGGGCTGAAAATAAAATCTTAGTGATCTGAAATTACAAAGATACATCAATTTCAATATTGAGCTCCTTAAAAGAAAGAAAAATGTGTGTATTTTTTTTCAAATTGCATAAATCTTTTTTGAAAAATCGGTTTGAAATGATTCCAAAGGTGTATTGAAGCATAGATATCAATATTTGGTTCTAAAATGCCCCTAAAAAGAATTCAACACCCATTAAGCCCTAAGAAGACTCTATTATGACTCATGAAGAGGAAGAAGTGCAACATGATATATCAAAATTACAAGAGCAAGTGCAACATCTTTCACTCTCCCAAAGAGCAACAAAAAATGAAATGGAAGTTTTGAAGAAAGGAGTGGAAGCTAAATTGGATGGTTTGAAGAAAGGGTGGAAGTTAAGATGAATGGTTTGAAAAATGGCATGGAAGCTAAGATGGATGCCATGGAAGCTAACATGAAAGACATGAAGAATGATCTTAAAGCAGACATAGAAGTTTTGAAGGAAAGTTTGACAAATTTGAAACAATAAATGATTCCTAATGGCAAAAAGGCAGTACAGGAAACTCATGATGAGAACAAAATAAATGTCAATCGTGATTTCAAAAACTCTAATGTTGGATGGAAGACCCCCCATATTCCAAAGATGGATATGAAGAAATTTGATGGCAAGGATCTCGTAACATGGATACTACAAATGGAGCAATATTTTGATCTCCATAATGTGCGAAACACACAAAAGGAATGCATTGCGACTTTACATTCAGAACAAAATACATCTGTATGGTATCGATGCATTTTCTCTCGTGAAAAAATTGTCACTTGGTCAATTTTTACGGAGGAAGTGATAGCACATTATGAGGATACAAAGAGCAACACCTTCTTTATCCAATTGATAAATCTCAAACAAAAGGGTTCAATGGTGGAGCACATTGAAGACTTCAAAAATTGAATATAAGGGTAACTGATATTCCAGAGGAACACATGATTGATGTCTTCATAGGGACTTTAATGGATAACAACCAATCATTGGAGAAGGCATTCAGGTTGGCAAGAAAATTTGAAAGTAAAATTATGACAATAAGGAAGCCTACCACTCACATCTATAAAGATGGAAGTGTTGCTACAAGGTTGACACCACAACAATTGGAAGAAAAAATAGCAAAAGGGCTTTGCTACAATTGTTATAGCAAATACACTAAAGGTCATAAGTGTGTTGAAAAGAAATTATTTTAGATGGCTTGTGAAGAGGAGGAAGAAAATGAATAAGAAACTTCAAAAGAAGAGGATATACACCAGGAACCGACCCTCGAGAAAGAAGAAATGAGTCTGACCATATTTTGTAGCATTCGCAGGAATTACCACTCCTCAAACTCTCAAGATAGAAGGACATATCAAGAAGAAAAATGTAATAATATTAATTGATTCAGGGAGTACCAATAATTTTATTCATTGTAAGGTAGCCAAGGAATTGAATTGCTTCGTATACCCAACACCAGGGTGTCAAGTGATGGTTGTGAATGGAGGGACTATAAATTTCTCTATAAATGCCATAACATCAAGCTAACCATGGGGGAATGTGTATTGAATAGTCCAATGCTTTCAATTCCAATGGGAGGTGTCGATGTTGTACTAGGAGTACAATGGTTACAATCTTTGGGGATGGTAGCTTTTAATTTCTAAGAACTTTTCTTGAAATTTTTTTCACAAGGACAGGAAGTTGAATAACGGGGTATCACAGAGAAGACGAAAAAGATAATAATCTCTAATATCATGAAAAAGCTTTTGAAGAATGAACAAAGAGGCGTAATTGCACAATTATGTTCACTAGAAGTTCCAACATCAAAAACATCTATTTCTCCATATCTCCAAAAATTCTTGGACAATCATTCCAAGGTGTTTGAAACTCCCAAAGGACTTCCACCTATTTGTGATCATGGTCATGCTATTCATTTGATTCCAGGAAGTGTTCCTCCAAACATCAGGCCTTACAGATATCCTTATGTCCAAAAGAGAGAAATTAAACGTATGATTGCAGAAATGTTAGAGGCTGGTATAATTCAACCTAGTCAAAGTTCTTTCTTTGCTCCAGTAGTATTGGTACACAATAAATATGGATCATGTTGCATGTCTCTGGATTATAGGGAGCTCAATACACTCACTATTAAAGATAAATTTCCCATTCCTGTGATTGATGAATTATTGGATGAATACATGGAGAAATGTATTTTACCAAGTTGGATCTTTGTTTAGGATATCATCAAATTAGAATGAAGACTAAAGATATTCCAAAAACAACATTTCAAACTCATGAGGGTCATTATGAATTTTTGGCCATGCCTTTTGGCCTTACCAATGCACCTTCTACATTTCAAGGGCTCATGAATTCCATTTTCAAACCCTTCCTTAGAAAATTTGTGTTATTATTTTTTGATGATATACTAATCTACAGTAGGTATTGGGAAGATCATGTTCAACATGTTGACAGGGTGCTCAAACTATAGGAGGAGAAACAATTATATGCAAAAACCTCCAAATGTTTCTTTGGAGTACAAGAGGTGGAATATTTGGGTCATATTGTATCTCATGAGGGTGTTAAGGTAGACCTTAACAAAATTAAAGCCATTAAGGAACGAAAAGTCCCCATAACCATAAAGCAATTGCGAGGATTTCTCGGATTAACAGGGTATTATCGCAAGTTTGTTAAGAACTATGGAAGCTCTAACAATATTGTTGAAGAAAGATGCATTGTCATGGACTCCTGAAGCAACTAAGGCCTTTGAACATCTTAAAGAGGCAATGTGTCTAGCATGAGTCTTAGCTACGCCAGACATCACAAAGACCTTTATTGTGGAATGTGATGCCTCAGGATATGGAATTGGTGTTGTTTTAATGCAAGAAAGAAGACCCATCGCTTGTGAAAGTCGTCCAATCACAGGAAATTATTTACAGAAAGCTATTTATGAGAAGGAAATGTTGGCAATACTACATGCACTAAAGAAATGGTGACCTTACATAATGGGAAGACACTTCAAGGTAAAAACTGGCCATAATAGTCTTAAACACTTTTTGGAACAAAATCTATTTTTAGAAGAGCAGCGAAAATGGGTCACAAAGATGTTGGGTTATGACTTTGAAATCTTCTACAATGAAAGGGAAGCTAAATGTTGTTGCAGATGCACTCTTAAGAAAGGATGAGGAGGTGGAAGCATTGCTTTGTGCCATTTCTATTATCCAACCAGATTGGATAACGAAAACAAGGGAGGAATGGAAGAATGATGAAGAAGTATGGATACTCACTCGGAAGTTGCAGCAAGATCCCAGTACATCTGATACATTTAGTTGGAAAAATGATTCCTTATGGTACCAAGATCGCTTATATCTTTGTAAGAATTCCCAACTAAAACAAAACATTCTTTTAGAATTGTACACCTCTCCCGTAGGAGGACACTCAGGATTTTTAAAAACTTACCACAGGGTGAAGAAATAATTTTTTGGGATGGCCTTAAATCTGATATTCAAAAGTTTGTGGCAGAATGTTTGGTTTTCCAGCAAAATAACGTTGAGACAATTAAGACCCCGAGTCTGCTACACCCTTTACACATTCCAAGTCAACGTTGGGAGGAGGTTTCAATGGATTTTATCACATCTTTAACTAAGTCCGAAGGAAAAAGTGTCATCATGGTGGTAGTTGATAAACTTACCAAGTATGCACACTTTTGTGCATTATCTCATCCATTTATAGCAAGTACAATTTATACTGCATTTATGGAAGCAATTAAAAAGCTACATGGAAATCCAAAGATTATTGTAAGCGATAGAGATCCCATTTTCACTGGAAATTTTTGGATGGAATTGTTTTCTTGTTTGGGTACTCAACTAGCCCATAGCTCATCTTATCATTCTCAATCCGATGGGCAAACTGAGATAGTGAACACTTCCTTCCATACACAAAAATGACCGCATTTATGGAACTTTATGGATATCATCCACCATCCATCACATCATCTTTAAGAGAAAATTCTAAGGTTCAAGCACTGGAAGATCACATCGAGCATCAACAACAAGTTCTCCAACTCTTAAAGGATAACCTAAATTTGGCACAAAATCGAATGAAACAATAGGCAGATCAACATCACAGCGTAAGAAGTTTTGATGTAGGAGACTGGGTATTTTTACGGCTACAACCATACAAACAAATGTCCCTCAAGCAAGCTAATAAGGATAATAAATTATCTCCAAAGTACTATGGTCCTTACAAGGTGTTGCAAAATATTAGTACTATGGCGTACAAATTGGAGCTTCCTGCTTCTTCTCGAGTGCACCTATTTTTCCAAGTTTCATGGTTAAAGAAGGTTATAGGTGACAAACTTCCAATTCAAACAATATTGCCAGAACTTGATGAGGAAGGAAAAATCATATTGGAACCTCAAGAAGTCACGTAAACAAGAACTCTACAGTAACGAAATCGATCAACTTCAGAGTATCTCATCAAGTGGAAGAACTTACACATTGAAGATTCCACATGGGAGGATGAGAATTTTACACAGAAACATCCAGAGCTACTCAAACATAGGACAACACTTTTTAAGGGGAGAGGCATGTTAGGTCCCTATATTACTAGTGTAGTCCCTTATTGTTGTTAGTGTATCCTCTTATCGTTATTGTTGTACCCTTGTAGCCCCCATATTGCTATTATTGTGCCCCATAAAACCCCACTATTGTTATTATTGTGCCCTTACATTATTATTGTTAGGTCGGCTAGGATTATATTATGACCCCATGGACTCCTATATATAGAAAGGAGGTTTTTTCATTTGAATCATCCAAGAATTGTTCATTTATGTAATATAAAGGAGGTTGCCCCCTCGAAGTGGTTGACTTCTTGATTTTCCAGCCCATAGGTAGAGTGTTGGTGATAAGGGCATCAAAGAAGGATCATACAAACTCTAACCATTTTCTTGTAGGACCTCTCAAGCCATTCGGCGTTGATTTTTGAGGAGGTCGTGGACACTTAGAGAGGGATGCTATTTGGCAAGGTCATGGGCATTTGAGGAGGATTAGCTCCTTGTATTGTGCAACATTTCGTTCACCTATGAGAGCATTATTGAGGAGGATTGGCTCCTTATATTGTGCAACATCTCCAATATTGAGAGCATTATTGTTGTACTTACCTCATTTTCTGTCCAATATTGAGAGCATTATTGTTGTACTTACCTCATTTTCTGATTTTGACTTTCAAGAGGGAAATCTAGTGCTTGAGAAGCCTCATTGTAAAGATTTCCCTTGAAGATTTCTCTTAAGGGTTACCAAGTGATACCCTTTCTAACATAATTTTGAGCTCATTTTTCCCTACCCAGAGTCTATAAGAAAATATATTTTTTTATTACAAGGATCAAAGGTTCAAATCAACAGAGAGGGGGCAAAATAGAGGAAAGAGGCCATCAATAACTGAATATCTGCCTAGATCATCTCTATTTATGCACAAGTGATTCTTCTTCTTCCCCTCCTTCTCTTCTTTCATTCTCTATCTATCTTTTAAGCATTATATGGGATACATATTTACAGAAATTGAAGGGAAGAAACCTGTCTCAATACTGAGATTTTAAAGTCCCCTTCACTATGATGGTTATCTTAAATAAATGGTAGTTTAAAAACTGAGATTTTATAGTCCCCATCGTTGGATATGTTATTTTATAAATGGAATGTTGGGTTTATTGGGCCGAGAGGCTCATTCTACAACCCAACAACGATGGGGATGTGTAAATTTTTCCGTCCGTCCATCTCCCTTTAAAATAAAATTAGAAATTAGAAATTATGTTCTAAATAGAAAAATAGTGTTGGCTATAATTAACCAAAAAAAAAAAAAAAATCTGAGTAAGATGTTTAAATCTTATTTTTCTGAAATATTTCAAAAGAGATTTAAATAAATTATTTGAAGATCTATGTCAACTAATTTATGTTGATATCAACTTCATATATATCTATATATAGAAAAAAATTTGTTAAAATAAAACACTTCAATGTTGTATAAAAAAATATTCAATATAGGTTATCAATAAAATATTTTAATAAGAATTAATATTGACATATACTTTAAAATATATTAATAATAATAAATCAATTTAATTTGTGTGATAAAATGTCTCGATGTACATGTGATGTAAAATATTTTAATGTAAATTGTGTATATATTATTATATATATTTTTTTAAAATTATGTATATATCATGAAAAAATTATGCTTTATGGTTAAAACATTTATTTGGTCCTATATATACTCTATTTAGCATTCAAAAATATAATTTAAATATTGAAAAATAACACATTGTATTTTGCACTCTAAAGAAATTTGCACGTGAAGAAATTTGATCCTTCTTGGCTCATGCTAGATCCGTACTTAAGATGGATCTATGTTGGTTTTTGTTAATTTTCGACAACTAGGTCCAAACTCCATGTTGTGATGCTCAGATGAAGATGCCAATGTTTTTATTGGATTTCTCTTTCGGAGAGGTGCAAGATCGATCTAAAGATCATCTTGATCCGATGAGCAGAACATTTATTTTGAATTTATTCAAAGTATGTGTAGGTTGGCTTTAAGGTTTTATGCCCCCGCAGTTGTGTCACACACTCTCATTGATGGATATATATTGGTCAATGTTGGAAGACATTTTCACTCATCTCATCCTCACACATTTCTCTCTCCTCATCTGATTGGTTCGATCACCTTGGAGGCTCTTCTCTTCACACGTGGGAAATTTCAGCAAGCAGCAATTTTCTGTTTTCGGCCTAGGGTTTCTGCAGCAGCGTTGACCAACGTTGACTTTAGTCAACGTAAGGTCAAACAGAGCTGAAACTCTCCCAAAATTTTGATTTTCCAAATCCGCATTTTTTGGCACTATTCCCGAGGCTAGACGTTGACTTTGACTTGGCTGCGTTGACCTAGCTGTTGTCTTTGTTTGCGTTGACCATTGACTGACAACGTTGATTTTTTGTTGACTTTTGGGTTGCCTATTTTGGCTGTCCTAGAGGGTTGTGTGACACTTCTAGTTGGCTGACCATACTGAGACTTTGTTGGTTGAAGCATTCTGTTGACCGCCATAACGCACCTACACTCTTATATATTTTTGACTTGTCTTTGTCGATCTACTGGTATGTTCTATCAGTGTTTTACTTTATTGTTTATGTGATTGCTGACTGATATTGGGATAAAAAGTAAAGTTGTACATCTAGCATAGAACATCTACAAAAATTTACAGTTTTGTAATCAGAGCATAGTGAGATACCACAGCTTAACTCACCTTTGGTTGTATTCTATGGCCAAGAAAGAACTCGACTCTTCTTTGGCACTTGAATAGTATTCACCAAATGTAATTGCAAATAATTGCAAATAGACTGACATTTTACCAAGATTTAGTGGGCAAGGATGCATTAGGATCCAACATACATGTCTCTAATCATTTAGATAGTTACTGTTAGACATAACTTCTTCCAAGTTTATCCATTACCGTTACAATATGTTAGTATCCTCAGTGAATATTGGAGCAAAAATCCAAGGTAAAAATGTTGTCTTATCTTTTAATTTTAGTTAGTGTGCATGTACAAAGTGGTTGAAGTATTAAACAAAGACACAATCTTAATTAAAGGCGTATGTTTACCATTCATTGAACAATTTGGATACATACTATATCAAAGAAAAAATTAAAAATTTCATAGTGCCATAGATGATTTGAGGCTGTAACAAGCTGGAAAGCCAGAGTGGGGAAAAACAAAAAATTTGATGGATTAAATTAAAATCAACTTGCCTTGCTGAGTTATACGGATCAATGTCTAATAAGAAATGCTGTAGAACAAAAGAATCTTTCTCAGACTGGGACCAACTCATGTATAAATTTCAGAATGCAATGAAATATTAGCATTCTGGCAGCAATGGCAATCTTCAAGAAGAAGAAAGATTTTTTTTTCTTACAGTTAATAAAGAAGGGCTTTTAAGTTGCACCACCACTCTCCATCATCTGCATAGAATCACATTTAAAAATAAAGAAATCCTTATTGTCCCAGTTTCCACAATTGTTAAAAACTGAATCGAACATTTCTATATTTCAATTTTCAGGGTCATAACTGCAAGGATGATTTACTAGAGCAGAGAGTGCTTGATTATAAAGTGACATGATTAGTTTTCTTAATAATATATCCATTACAACTACTATAAAGTGCATGTCTGCCGTTATCTTACTCACTTGACAGCAGGTCAAGACAAAGGAAAGAGAATTTAGGATTAGAAACAAAAAAACTCACCTTAAACATGCCTCCCAGGATAGAATGTAGACCACTTCTGCGACGCACTCCATAGAACCTTTCAGCTATCTCATCTAGCAACTGTTAAAACCAAGGAAATAAACTAAAGTAACTAAGTTATCCAGTACATATGATCCCAAAACCTTGGACAGTGTATCTATTTGTTGAAGCACAATTATAACCGCAAGTCTATAAATTTAAATTTTACCTTGAGAATCTCAACCATGTTACAAAATAATAATAATAATATTATATCCATGTATTCCTTTACGCAGTGACAGCACAAGAACAGGGATCGTATCACGAGGCTAAAAAGCTATCAAGGATTATTTAAAATTCAGCTTTAAATAACAAATTTAAAATATAGATCGATTACCTCAGTAAAGGAGGGATCACGTTCAATGCTTGACTTATAGTTTTGTTGCAACATCCGAAAAAGTGGCAAGGCATCTCTTTCCAACCTGCATACATGGTAGTTTCCAAACATGACTCCTATCAAATTAGTCCATAAATTTTGAATAAGAAAATTTTCAGCTAAATAAGAACTGGACCCAAATATATTACCGTATTCTAGATTTCCCTTAAAAAAGAGCTACATAGTGAAGATCATGCAACAACCTTCTATCCTACATTACTATTTCTTGATGCTGATTCTGTCCACTTAAACATTTATCTCGGCCATATTCATTTACATTATACCATGCTAACATTAACATCAACTCTTTTTTCTTTTCAGTATACCACGAGTAATACTGTAATACATAAAGTCGATACAACTTACAAGTTCCATTTTCAGCAAAGAGGAATTAAAACCTCTGAAACACAATACTATACATTGCTTCCCAGCTGTCAACTTCATAATCACTGCCTTTCAGCAAAAAATTATTTAGCTGCAATAGACAACCCTAGAGGAATCTTGTTAGTGAATCAACTGGTAACCTGTATGTAATTTTGTTTCAGCTGCGAACATTACTGGCATCAAATCAACTGCTAAATGCAGTTAACTAAATCAGTCAACGTTGGTCCATTGACAGTTAAGTCTATCAGAAGATCAAGTTGATTATGTGGAAGATGGTTATGTCATCTCATTACTATCTGTTATAATTGTGGGTAGAGGAGGCTTCTAAATGTAAATACTTCAACTCTTTCAATAATTGTTCTAACCATTGCACCTGTCCTCAAGAAGCTATAAATATGTATATGATTGTGGAAAGACAATGACTTCCCAATATGAATTATTTTACTCTTCCACTATATACTAGTCTTTTTTTCTTCCATTATCTAGTTGTATGATCCATCTCAATGTTATGAATGAATCCTGGTTTTACTGTCTCAAAGAAGACGACACTGGCTCCATTGCTGGTAGCATTACAAATGTCAGTCAACATAATGAATGGACTTGCACCAGATCATGATCAAAAGTAGATGGGTATCTAAGAAGGAGATAAAGAGCGGCAGAGTTAAAAGATTAAAAACTACCAAACAAATTGTGCAAAAAGAAATAATCTGTCTTTAACTCATAACAGCCAAGGCCCACCAGTGATTGTATAATATAAATATATCATTGCCAATAAAAAAATAGAGAAGATTCTAAACTCTTGAGATGCTTAAAGAGAAAAATTGTACAAGTACTTAAAGAGCCTGAGTTTTCATAAATAAAACATAAGCTAGTTGTTTAACCATTACCATATGATTTCCCCCTTGTTCAAGAAACTCAGATATCTTGTTAAGTTCAAGTGGAAATTTTTTTTTATAAAGATCTTCAAGATTGTTTATTTGCTTCAGTGTCAAATCTAATTTCTCATGGTTAATGAACAGTGTTTATCACAGTTACAATTCTAGGCCCACAAATTCATCAAGCTACAAGTTACAACCACAGAAAATATGATTCCATTGAACAAAATGAATCCACACAAGCCCAAAAAGGAAAACTGAACCAAGAGACAATTTAAAGAATAAACCAAATGTAACACCGATTTCTCAGGATAAGAATTCCACTTTAATATTCTAGATATCAGTACATTGGCCATGTTATCCAGAAAAATTGGGTGACCCCATAGGAGAATTTTTTCTCCCATCATCTCTTCCAGCCGGCCAGCCAGCAGCCCCTGAAAGCCACTAGTTGATGACAATGTGGCATTCATATCTCTGCCAACTGCATCAGTGATATGTTTCCTTGCCTATTTGGCAAGAGCACATGTTTGAAGGTGGGCTTTCCATCAAAAGGTACTTTATTCATTTTGCAATCTGGTTCTTATGCATGTTTGTATTTGAGCATTTGACATGGATTACTGGGTAACTTGGAAAGAAGAGGGATTTTGACCATGATCTTGTTCCCTCACCTTAAATGGGGAGTTAATCTTTCATCCTAGTCCAATGGGACCTCCCATAATGGCCCAATGGGTATAGGAGGAGCACTACTTGGGAAACCCCGATTGAGATATCATAGTCCCATCTCTCTGTATTCCATACTTACCACTTTCCATCTTACATTATAATCCCTCTATTCCACCTCCCTTCTTTGGGATCAACTAATCATTGGTTCTATGGGATATGGCACCATACATCCTCATACCTGGGTAGGGCCCGCAACTTTGCCCTAGGAAGTTGATGCAGCTAAAAGAACAAGAAAAAACATATGATGGCCACAAGAAAAAACAAAAGAAGATCAAAATGCAAAAGATGGCGGGGACATACACATTAGCACGTGGAAAAAAGCCTAGCATGAGCTCTACATCACTCATTATGGCCATCACCTAGTTCCCGAGCAAATGTTGCCCTTCATATTAAGAGAAGGAACCCTTGCATGTCCCAACTTTTGAGGGGAATGAGTTACCTCATCATTAAGGAGGTAATAATTGCTATACATCATACAAAGCAAGCTCTAGCCTTTTGAGCTACGAGCAATAATACAACAAATAAATAAATAAAAAGTAAAAGGCGCACAAGATGGGTGGAAAAACAAAGGTTGAGTTGGTATCTCATGCATCCCCTTATAGCCAATTATAGCTAGTCCCCTTGACCATGGCACTTGGCCATGAATCTTTTCCCCTTTGTTCCATCATTATTCACATGACACCTATCAACTGAAGGGTGGAACAAGGACATGCCACTCCCCCTTAGGGGCTAGAAACACCTAACAGGGTGGTTTGTTAACCACTCCTACCTAGGGAGGTAACACCATTGTGAGCTCAAATCCTTAGTTTTGGAAGTAGAGCCTTATTTGAAGTGTTAAATTGACCATTACTCTCAAGCTTGGTTCACTTGGATGTAAAAATGATAAAATGTAGCTGCTAGCACTGCATATTGTGTGCAATTGTCAAGTGATTCCACAACCATGGCTTGGGAAACTTAACTAAGGCCCAGGTCTTTAAGAGGAGCATATTCACACCCAAAGCTGAGGCAATGAGAGCCATGGGACTCCAAGTAGCAGCAGAGAATCATAAATACCCATGGGCAGCTCCAACATGTTGATTTTTGTAGCATCAGAAAATGTTCCACGTCTCAAATTTGGTGTGGAGGCTTAGACACTTGTATTCCAGAAAACCCAGAAACCGTTTGTGGAAAATCCACTTGGCTCATGTTTTATTAAAATAATTAATTATTTTAATAGGGACCCTAAGTCTAAACTTAGGGAAATTAAATAATTAAAGGGTATTAATAAAATAGAATGTGAATCTTCTAGAAAACGAAGATCAAGTCATGTTTTAATCTTAGCCATCAATTAGACACCTAATCTAGATCGTTGATATGTCAACGAGAAGACAATAAAGGAAGGCTTGAGGGTCATTTGGAAAACAAACCGAGACACTAAATTGATCTAAGATCAAAATTTATGGGGCGTGGTTTGCTGAGAAATTCAAGCTAGAGATCTAAGCAGTGAGGGACAAAGATAACATCTGGAGAAAAATATTTTCTCAACCGATGGAGCATCAGTCGGAGAGAGGAAAAGGTGATCTAGCCTAGGCAGCGTTGAAGGAAGGGACTGACACAGTGACTGCGTAGGCTCACGTAGAAACTGCGTAGCGGCAAAGGTAGAGGTTTCGTAATTTTGTTGGTGGATCCGTTTCGGAGGCCAAGATCTAGAAAGTGGCACCGAGAGGCTGTTACTCAGCATCCACAGAGGTAAAATGACTTGACTGGGGCTGAACGCTGATCCTGGAAGGGGGTGATGCAGAGGCTACAAGTTGTAGCATTGGCACTGCATAGAGCCTCCCCAAGGCAGGTTTTTTTTCATCCGAATCAGCCGAAAACTCAGTGATTGAGTGAGGTAAATCCTCACAAATTCTTCTGCCAGTATTTCTCTCTGTAACCGAATAACCCTTGAGGGTATTCAGAGATGTATTCAGACATTGCTACTGCATAATAATAAAACCCTCAAATATGTTGCACCAGTTTTCCCGCATTGGGTTTATTCGGGGACTTAGTTTCTTTGTTTCTGAATCAATTTTAGTGTAGGTTGCTTCAGTAGTTGTTTCAACAATTCAGATTTGAATTAATTATGTAATGTAATTTACTTAATAAGAGAAGTACACTCAGTTGTTGCAGTAGGATTCATTAGATCCGTTTGAATCTTGGAATTTTCACATGGTATCGAGCATTGATGTGAAACAGGAAGGACGGATCTGATTTCTGAAGTGAAGGTCATTGTTGTTGCAATGCAGCAGAACATATCCATTGAAGGATTGTGCAGTTCTGGCCAGGAGGGCTGAGATTTTCGTGGTAGTCTCTCTCTGAGTGAGTCAACAGAGAGAAAGGACTTCCAAAATCGAGATCTTGCCGAGGCAGAGGGAGCAGCGCAGAGCCTCCACACATAAGACAGAAGGACGCAGTTTTCTGAAGCTGTTGTTGGGTAGAAAAGCATCAGAAGGAATCAACAACATATATTTGGGGAATTTCTTCGTCGATTTCCTAGCCGAGGAAATCAACATTTCTCAGTTGTTGAGCAGTAGAGGAGTTGCAAAACTTACAACTCCACTAGGGAGTGCGTAATCCTGGTAGTGATTGCGCAATAGGGAGGAAAAGGGACGATATTCGACAATTTTTCGGTTGAGATGGCATCTCATGGACTTCGTGATCAAGATCGGTTGGAGGGCTCCTCCAAATATATGATATGGAAGGAACGGGCTATATTTCTTCTAAATGAATATGATCTGAAGGCATTCATGGAGAACGTGGTAGTTGTATATGTAGAAATTTCTATTCCCAACCCCGATTTTCAGTTTCTCCTTATTTCTCCCATAAAGTTAAATTCCCATTCCCATAGCCATACATTCAACAAGCTAGAAAAATAAATATTTTCTGAAAACACAAATTTTGGAAATTTCATAGTGCTAAAATGCAGAAATAAAACTCAGAAAAATAAATCAGCCACACATAGAAAATTGACACGCTGATTTTTGGTCAAGATGACCCTGGAAAAACCCCATACAACTCTTGGGGAAAACCAGTTCGAAAGCTTCTCTTTATTTTTGATAAATAGCTTTTATAGTGAGACAGGAATTACACAGCAAAAATTACAGCGACCTCATAAATGTACCTATCTTGAAAACCATGCAAAACTCCACTTCGATTTTCGTGCCAACTCAAAACAAAAATTTACAAAAAAAATATGCAACATTAAATGTTGTACTGATAACATAGAAAATTGTGTTGTACGGCCTCCTCGAAAACAACGTCGTATACCCTGTTGAAAGCTATTGTATAGCTACCTCGAAATCCATGTTGTACGACTGCCTTGAAACTGTTGTGCTGCCTTGATTTCTGTGTTGTTTCTCTACTATACGGAAATCAAAAAACAGTCCCTTAAACTGTTGTACGGCCTCCTTGGGAAATGTGCCAATATAGCAACAATAAATGTTGTTCTCCTCTCCTCGATTTCCGTGCCCTCTTGCCTTGAAAATCGTGCTTTGTCCTTGCTGTATGGATTTGCTGAATCTCCTTGTTGGTGTCCTCTTCCTTTCACTACTCAGAAATCTCCTTTGCTTTCTCTCCTCCTCCTCTCAATCTGCTCATGAAAGAATGAATGACATTTTCCCTCCTTTTCCTCCTTTAACCTAACCCTAAGTGACTTTTGGGGAATCCCTAAATCCAATGGCTGAGATAGATTGAGATCTAGGGCTGAGATTAAATGCTCATTTAAATCTCACTTTCTATTTTTTAATTCACCCCACTTTAATAAAAACCCACTTAGTCATTTATTTCCAAAGTCACTTTTCACTTTCTAATTTCACATTGACTTTATTAAAGTCACTTTAAAATTAGACTTAGTAACTTTATCACTTAAAGTCACTTTTAAATTAGATTTGACTTTATAACTTTATAAAATCACTTTAGGAGAAAAAATTAAATTCTTTTGGACACTTTTCCTTGGGCCAAAGATCAAAGCCTTAGGGAACCACCTATCCTCCGGTAACCAAATTTCAACACTCCCTTTTACCGAGGAAGGTGTTCCTCACCACACCCATCTTGTCTTTGAAGTAGACATGCTTGCCCCGTGGTAAGGCTTTGGTAAGAATATCTGCAACTTGTTTATCAGTGGGAATATACTCAAGCTTCACAGCTCCCTTCTGAACATAGTCTCTGATGAAATGACATTTGATGCCGATATGCTTTGACCTGTCATGAAATATGGGATTCTCCGTGAGTTTAATGCAACTTTGATTATCACAGTAAATCACTGAAGGTCTCAACGACTGACCAAATAAGCCATACAACATCTTGCGAAGCCATATGGCGTCCCAACTAGCTACATTGGTTGCCATGTACTCTGCTTCCACTAAACTCAATGCTACTGACTGCTGCTTTCGGCTGAACCACAACACCACTGTCGAACCCAACCCAAAACAACACCCTGAAGTTCTCTTCCTATTAGAAGCACAACCTGCCCAATCAGAATCAGTGGAACCTACCAATCTCACTCCATCTCCCTGCTTATAATCCAGACCATACTCCACTGTCCCCTGCAAATACCGCAAAATGTGTTTTTCAGCAACCCAGTGCACCCTCCTAGGCTCACACATGAACTGGCTCATCGTGTTGACTGCAAAACATATATCTGGTCTAGTGTTGACCAAATACATCAAGGAAACAATCAGTTGTCTATACAATGTGGGATCCACCAACTCGGAATCTGAAGCGTGAAGCTTCTTATAGTTGGTGATCATAGGTGTCGACATTGGTCTACAATCCTCCATGTGGAATCTGCCAAGGATGTCCACAATATACTTCCCCTACCCCAGGAAGAAATGCCCCTCCTCCTGCCACACCTCCAAACCCAAAAAGTAATGCATCAAGCCAATGTGCTTCATCTCAAACTCCGACACAAGATCTCTCTTGTAGCTCTCTATGAGTCTCTCTGCACCCGTAATGACCAAGTCATCCACATACAGCACCAGAATGAGAGGCTCCTCACCTATTACAATAAAGTATAGGTTTGGATATGCATCACTCTTTGTGAAACCCATCTCCTACAAGTACGAGTCAATCCTGGAGTACCAAACTCTGGGAGCTTGCTTCAGGCCATAAAGGACCTTCTTAAGTCTGCATACATGGGACTCCTTCCCATGCACCTCAAAGCCCTGTGGCTGCTCAATGTACACCTCCTCATGTATGAAGCCATTGAGAAATGCGGTCTTCACATCCATCTGGTGGATCTTCCAACCCATCTTTGTTGCTATCGATATGATGGAGCGAATCGAAGTATATCGAGCCACAGGAGCGAACGTCTCCTCATAATCTACTCCCTCTACGTGGGAGAACCCTCTAGCCACAAACCTTGCCTTGAATTTCTCAATGCTACCATCTGCAGCATGCTTGACCTTGTAAATCCATCTAGAAGTAACCACGGATTTGCCCTCAGGCCTCGGCACCACCTCATGCATGGCCTCTCTCCAGACCTGCGGGCTAGTTGCCTCCTCGTAGCTAGAAGGCTCAGAGTCAACGATGTTGGCAACCATTGCCATATAGCTACAAAACTGCTCAGGTGGTCTGCTCTCTCTGACCAGCCTCTTTGGCCCAGCAACAAATGTGGCCTCTCTCAAGGTATCCTGAAGCCACTTGGGCTTCCTCTTCCTTGAGTACACTTCTCCCACCGGAGAATGAAACTCCTCCTCCTCATTAGGAGCTTGAGCTCCTGACTGTCTGTCTGTTGTCCTCCTGCATGAACCTGAACCTGTAGATGTTGAAGGATCGTGTGCACTGTCCATTTGTGAACTCCCTAGTGAACTGCTCTGTGGACTGCTCTGCATGTTGCCCAAAGCACCACCCCTCTGACTCTACGAGCCACTGCTCACTGATGGACCTGACACCGTAATCGATGTACCTCCTAATCCTTGCCCACTGGATCCCTGTGACTGACACAGCTGCTCCTAAGGGTCTGGCTTATCCAGATACTCTAAATCCCGTGACCTCCTGAAAGCCCTGTCCTCCTCAAACTTCACATCCCGCCTAACAACAACTCTCCTCTGTGCGGGAATATAAATCCGAAATGCTTACGAGGTCTCACTGTAGCCCACAAAGATTCCCTTCTCTGTGGTGGGCTCTAGCTTGGTCCTCTTTTCCTTGGGTACGTAGGAGTATACAATACACCCAAAGATACAAAGATGACCAACATCAGGCTTCTTCCCAAAAAATGCCTCCTCCAGAGTCACATGCCCCAAGGCACAATGCGAACTCTTGTTCTGCAAATATACAGCAGTGTTGCAGGCCTCTGCCCACAAAAACAATGGTAACCCCTCATCATGTAGCATGGCTTTGGCAACCCCTCCGATGGATCTGTTCTTCCTCTCTGCAACCCCATTCTGCTGGGGGTTGCAAGGAACTATGAACTCTCTCCTAATGCTTGCCTCCGCACAATAATCAACAAACTCACCAAGGGTGTACTCCCCTCCATTGTCCGACCTCAGGGACATGATCTTCCGACCTGTCTAAGTCTCCACAAGAGCTCTGAACTCCTGAAACCGCTTGAAGACCTCACTCTTGGTCTTAGAAATAAATCTAGTTCCTCCTGGAATGATCATCAATGAATAAAACATAACACTCATATCCAATCAAGGAAACATGAGACATTCGACCACTCACATCGGAATAAATCAAATCAAGTATCCTAGTTGATTTGCTGTCATTGCTCGGAAAAGGGGATTTGGAAAACTTGCCCATAGCACATCCTCTGCATGTATCAATGTGATCACAACTGAAATCTGGCACACCTGTAGTGATCTCCCGCAATGTCCTCAAGGCTCCTCCATGATACATGTGCCCCATCCTGCGATGCCAAATCTCACACAGCTCTAAACTGCGAGCTCTGCAGCCGATACTATTTCTCAATGCCAAAAGGGGCTAAAATCCAAACTTGTACACTTTTGCATGGCGTACACCAATCACTCTAGCTGAATCAGCTGGAGCACCCCTGGGATATATAAGCACCTGTCCTCTATTGAACAATATCTCATACCCTCTGTCCTCCAATGTTGAGACAGATATGAGGTTCTTCCTCATCCCTGGCACATATAGAACATCTGACACTTTCAAGGGAGGTTTGGGTTCCCTATCAAATGTCAATGTCCCCACACTGAACGGTCTAACAACGCTATCATCTCCGAGTACTACCTCTATATTAGTGCCACTCTCTAAAAGCTCTGAGAAGTACTCACAGACTCCTGTCATATGACGTGAAGCCCCATTGTCAACATACCAGATACCTAAAGATGCTCCGCTAGTGGAGGGAAATGCACACTCCCTCTCACCCTCCGTGGTAGGTGATCCTGCACTAGTGGACTCACAAGCAATGAATCCAAACTCCCAGTCAAAGCTATCTGTAAAGTCCTTTATCTCTGCTGATGCTGCTATGGTCTTGTTCTTCCCCTTCTTCTTCTTCTCTGGACACACAATTGCATAGTGTCTCATCCTCTGACAATTCCAACACATCACCTTGGAATAGTCCTTCTGCGTGTTCACCTGATTACCTTTACCTTTGCCTTTGCCCCTGTTGTCGCACAGATTGTTCAGGGCACCGCGACAACGGCTCAGACTAGGGGCTGTCACCTTTATCCCCAATCTCTCTCTTTGAGCTGTCTCCTTGCAGGCTAAGGGAGGTAGACCCTTTTAGAAATGAAGGATAAATCTAGGAGACACAACTAGAACATCAAGTACTTGACAGAATAAACGAGATTCCACATATTAGATTTCACTTTTAAGACCAGTGCCTTATGGAGTCAAACAAGATCTCGTTATGCAATTATAAACTAGTGAATGATGACTAACTGCTGCTTATGGAAACACGATTGATCAATGATATTCAATTAAAAACACCACAACCATGAATAATGAAAATGCCAGGATTTAAAATGCTCAATTAATTTCGATCCAGACAAATCAACAATTTTATATAGTCAATCTCAAGATAAAAATTTAAAAGGCTCAATGACTATTTAAAATTTTTATATTTTTGAAATTTTCTAAATTTTTTAGAGTTTTTTGGAATTTTTTATATTTTTTATTTTATTTTTATTTTTATTTTTTAAATCTAGAATTAAAGATCTAAATCTAAACAAGACCAAAGTCTAAGTTAAAGGCTAAACTAAAGCAGACTAAAATTAAAATCTAAAATTAAACTATATTTAAAACTAAGTTAAAATTAAATGAAAATTTAAAAAAATCTAAATAAAAAAAAAAAAAAACTAAAGTTAGGTTCGAATTTAATATTCAAAAAATCTAAATCTAAATTTAGAACTAAATTAAAACTAAGCTAGATCTAAAATCGAACAAAGCCTACCGAATTAAAACTATGATTGAAGCTAAATTGAAATCTAACAAATCAAACTACAACTATTCACAAATCTGCGTTTAACACTAAACCCTTCCAAAACGAGCCCGATGAGAAAGAACGCATATACCGTATTTGATCTTTTATGATTGCGTTTATTTGTTTATCTCGTTTGTGCAGGCCGATATGCCGCCGGCTGGAGGAGGACACGACTGTGTGAAGGCGGATCGATCGAAATAGAAGAGATGTGCAGTCCTAAAGGCGTGCGTTTGTTGTTTTGATGTTTTTGCAGGTTGAGCGATCGACGGGAGCAAAGACGTAGCAGGATCGATGAGTGAAGATGCCGCAGAGAAGATGGCTTGGACGGCTGAGGAAAGCAAGGAAGCGAGGGTTTAAATCGACATGAGGAGCTAGGGTCAACAGATCAAAGGGTTTGATGCGTGGAGGAATTGGACGGGTATGCAGTGAAAAGTTCGATTGCAGAGAGAAACGAATAAATGCAGAGCTGGATGGACGGTAATGAGAGACGGGTAGGGCATAAAGAAATCGAGGGCAGCAAGGAGTCGATGAAGGCTCAGAGACAGAAATCGACCCAAACTCAAAGAAAATGAAATCGCTCAACGCAGAATGTGAAGAGAAAGTGGCTGGGTTTGACGCAGAGAAAAGCAGGTTGAATAGGGATGAACAGCGTTTGAACCCAGTACACACAAATCTTCCAGCAAATTCAGAATTTTCCTTAATTAAGCTCAGATTTTTACGCTGATTAAATACACCAAAAATCTTTTCCTTTAATATGTGCCCGGATCTGGAAGCTGACCCAATCTTGAGGTCAAATCCCCCTCAGATTTAAAGATATTTCAAGAAAAGCTTCCTGCACTCCTGCAATAAACCCAAAAGAACCAAAATTGTATACAGAAACAAACCCTAAAGTCGAAGAAATAATTACAAGTTTACAAGACTAATTTACAAACTTAAAACCCCCATGGTTAGATCTGAAATCCATTTTAGCTCAATTTTTCAGAGATTAAGATTTTAATGAGAGGCACAAGCCTTAGAAGATCCTGCAAAACCCAAATATCGTAAGATTGACCCGGAATTTAACAAATCAAGAGCTTATCAAATCTATGCTTATTGGGAGTCGGTTGATCCAACCGAAGATTTCCCCAGACGCCCAATCTTTTAAAAATTTCCTGCACACTTAGATCTTCACTTTAGACTGATAGAGATTCAAGAAAACAACATGAGATCCATTGAAAAATCAGAATGCTGTTTCATAAACCCAGAAAACTGCACAAGATACCTATATGCAGATTAATCCATGTAGGCCATCAACCATAAAACGCAAGAAACCAAGTAGCAGAGTTCAGAGACAATTCACCACATAAATTTGAGAAGGAACATCAAGATCTGTAACCCCAAAGTCTTTATGCTTTATTCATCAAGAAAAATTCACAAGAGCTTCCAGACAAGTACACGATTCTGAGATCGGATGACTCAAGAATGACAAAGACCTCTAAATTTATAGGACTAGATCTCTAACGGCTAGTTTGGATGATCCTCGTCAAAATAATCTCAACCATCCAAAAGATTTAATTATCTTTTAATCCAAAGCGTTGAAATTAAACTTTTGGGGAAAAAACGAATTTATCATTTAATTCAATTTTAATTAACTCAAAAATATTATTTTTGAGTTAATTACCCCAAAATTTTGACCTTGACTTAACCACCAGGGCCCAAGGGTCCAATATTTCTTAAAATTCTCAATATTCCCTTGGCCTGGGGCTATCAAAATCATTTTCCAAGGACCAACAAATTTTGCCTTTAAAGATTTAATCCTAATTTAGGACCCTAAATTAATTAAATTTCTGGTTTAGGATTTTATTAATTAATTGACCAGAAAATTTAATTAATTGACTAAGAGGGGATTAAAATTATTTTTCCAACCCTCTTTTACATGAGATAATACATTTACATACATGAAGGGGGAAAACCCATTCGTATAGACCCTCAAATAAATACCCAGTTCTGCGACTCAACATATGATCTAGTAGACCAAGTAGTTCAAACTACTTTTACAAGGACTCGATAAAAAACACTAGGACTCACTTAGCATGCCGATGACAAAATCCACCCTAGCTTTGGGGTGAGGCTGGAGGGAAAAACTCTGCCGATCACTTTCGTGAATCAGTGAGACAAAAAACCTCCTAGGATAGAGATCATCAACAACATACTAGGCTTACCTAGGTTGTTACATACACTGACTGTCTTACTTAGATCATTTACATCATAAACTGCAGAATGGGTTTACATCATTTATAACAATGTCAGCTGTCGATCGACGATGAAAACTGGATGACACGAGCCTTGAACATGATAAGTCCCATTTGAAAAAATGGGGGTGTACTGCTATGGGGTCGTTGACAAAGTGCGGTCAACATCTGGCTCTACTTGGGGACACGTTGCTTGATCGAAGGAATGTGAGAATCCGGAATCTGCATCCAAGCAACACACAAAACTATATAAGTAGTGTCCATCCAAATATCATCATAGAAAAGTAGAAGCTCTTCTTTATTCACTATTCTACTCAACATGAAAAACAAATCTACTCTAAGTACAAAAATGAAATGCTGAAATGAAAAGGAGTAGGGTTAGAAATACAATACAGAGGATGCCCAAATGGCATCAGATGTCATCTTTGAAGAACAACTTGAGCAATTGGCCATTAGCAGGTAGCTGCAGTGGTTCACCTTCCAATGTGCTCAAGTGAAATGAGTTTGGTCCAGCAATGCCTCTGATAATATACGGTCCCAGCCACAAACTGTCGAATTTCTTGTGTTTTCCAGGCTTCTCATTTTTCCTGTCCCAAAGCAATACCATGTCTCCAACCTGCAAAGATCTAGGTCTAGATGATTTATCAAAGCTTTTCTTAATGTTAGATTGATTCTTATACATATTATCCAAAGCCTTCCTACGAGTTTCATCCAACTCCACAATCTGATCAATTCTATTTTGAACATCGTCTTTATCAGTGGAAAAATGTTGAAGGAGTTGGTAAGCTGGCAATTTAAGGTGAACAGGCAAAGTTACATCCAAGCCATAAACTAATTCAAAGGGACTTTTACCAGTAGCTTTTTTTTTAGTAATCCTATCTGCCCACAAAGCATACTTGATTTTGCTGTCCCAAGATCGCTTGTTATCTCCTACTATCTTCTTGATAATGGTTATAAGATTTTTATTACTTGACTCAGCTAAGCCATTACCCTGAGGATAGTAATTAGATGAATGAGATAAAGTAATGCCATACTTAAAACAAAAAGATGAGAATTCAAGAGAACTAAAAGCCTTGGCATTATCAGTAGTGATCTTGGAAGGGACACCAAATCTTGTAATGATTTGATTTTCAATAAAGTCCATAATGACCTTTTCATTGGCATTCTTAGCAGGAATGGCTTCAACCCATTTAGTAAAATAATCAGTCGCAGTTAAGATCCAGGAGTAGCCATTGCTAGAATTTTCATGGAATTTCCCGATGAAATCCAGACCCCAATGTTGAAAAGGTGCCTCAACAACCACAGGTTGTAGGGGCAGGGCAGCTAGCTTCTGCTTCCCAGTGAAAAGTTGACAGGCTTGGCAACTTCTAACAAACTTATGAACATCTGAAAAAATTGAAGGCCAAAAATAACCAGCTCTCAGAATTTTGTGGGCGGTAGTTCTAGCAGCATAATGACCGCCACAAAATCCTGAATGAAACTCAGAAATCAACCTTTTAGACTCGACTTCATCAACACACCTAAGTATTATTCCTTCAGGATTCCTCCATCCAAGGCCATCCTTCATGAGGCAATACTTAGTAGCTTTTAATCTAAGAGCCCTTCTTCTATGAGCAACTAAATGATCAGGACATGTAAGATTTAACAGATAATAAATAATGTCCTTATACCATTCGTGCTCTCCTAACCTTTGCAGCTCGGGTGAAGATGCATCATTAAGACAGATCAAACCAAGCGCCTTTTCATTACCCTCGGTCAACATCTCAGCCAAGCCTTGACCTTTGACTAACTTAGTGGGTCTAATCTCTAGATCATATTCCTGAATTTTAGTAACCCACCTAGCACGAGTCCCTAAGCAATCAGTTTGAGTTAAAATGTCTTTAATTGCGGAATGTGGAACAAAAGCAATAATCTTAGAATAACCCACATAAGTCCTAAAATGCTTAAGGGACTTAACCAAAGCATAGGCTTGCTTTTCCATAGTAGTGTACTTTAATTCAGAATTTTGAAGCGCTCTACTCATGAAAGCAATAGGCTGTTCGTGACCTTCCTTATTCTTTTGTAACAAGACACCAGCAATAGTATCTTCAGAAGCGAAAGAGAAAATCATAAAATCTTTTGAGTAATCAGGACTCACCAAAACCGGAGCTTGAGCAATAGCACTCTTAATCCCTTGGAAAGCCTTTTTACCATCTTCTTTCCATAAAAATTTTACATCTTTTTTAAGAAGATTTTGAATAGGCTTAGCTATTTCTGCGTAATTTGGAATAAATCTTCTAAGAAAATTAGTTTTTCCTAGAAAAGATTGAAGGGATTTAAGATTGTGAGGTAGAGGAATCTTTTGGATTGCCTCAACTCTTTCAGGATCAATCTTGATCCCATCCTTGGAGATGATGTGACCAAGTAACTTCCCCTCAGTTACCCCAAAAACAGATTTAGCCGGATTTAAGGAAATCCCAAACTCTCTACATCTATCAAAAACCTGCCTAAGATGACCTATATGAGTAAAACCATCTTTAGAAAAAATAGTAAGATCATCCTGGTAAATTTCAATAATTTTTCCAATTAAGCCCTTAAAAGCATAATCCATAGCCCTTTGAAAAGTAGCCCCAGCATTAGTCAAACCAAAAGGCATTCTAATGTATTCAAAAGTACCCCATGGTGTGGTGAATGTAGTTTTGTGACGATCTTCTTTTTTAACCCAAACTTGATTGTATCCAGAAAAACCATCTAGCAATGACATCATTCCTGAACTTGTTACTCTTTGCAACATAGTCTCCATGTTGGGCAAAGGGTAATTATCCTTTTTACATGCTAGATTAAGGTTTCTAAAATCAACACAAAGTCTAATTGAACCATTCTTCTTCCTAACAATCACCAGGTTGGAACACCATGTTGAATGTCTAGTTTGAGCAATGATTCCAGCTGCAAGCATTTTCGAAAGCTCTTTTTGAACCAAAGAAGCTAACTTAGGATTTATTTGCCTAAGCTTTTGACGAAAAGGTTTAGCATTCTCATCTTTTAAAGGGATAGTGTGTTGCATGACATCTTCCCTATATCCTTTTAACTCATCATAAGAAAATGCTAAAACATCCCTGTACTCATGAAGTAAATTAATCAATTGCTTCCTTTCTTCTTCACTAGTACCTTTACCGATTTTAACAATCTTAGGATCCTTAGAAGTACCAAGATTTATTTCAACGAATTCACCTGGATCCCTTCTATTTTCTTCTTTTAACTTTGTAGCATCATGTCGATCAAAGTGTTGTTCTAAAGCAACAATATTCCAAGGAGTAGGATTTATAATATCATCATGATTCTCAGATCCTTCCTCCTTAGAACTTAAGCGAAAATCCTCAAACTCATCCAAATGATTAAGAAAACGAATAGCTTGTTTTTCATCATCAAAAACTTGCCAATGTTCTGAATTATCTGGGACAGATGGTCTGAAAATAATTTCCATTTTTATCTCTTCCTTAATTAATTCATCAGATAATTGTAAGCTAGAAGCGGCCACAGCAAGCTCATCTGCTAAAGCATTCTTTTCTCTTGGGACAGCTTCAAGGTTAATAGCATCAAAGTGTTCCATAACATCCCACACAGCATTTCGATAATTCTTTAACCTCCGATTTTTACATGTGAATTTGTTCTTAACTTGCATGATAACCAGATCAGAGTCTCCTTTGATACTAAGCAACTTAATTCCTAAAGCCTTCGCCAATTCAAAACCCAACAACAAAGCCTCATACTCAGCGACATTATTAGTTGCATCAAACTCAAGTCTATAAGCAAACTTTAAAAAATTACCAAGGGGAGACTTTAAAACAATTCCAGCACCCTTACCATACTTTGATGCCGCACCATCAAAATGCATGTACCAAACCTGATCATTTAAGTTCTCAGAATTCTTATCAACCTTGTCATCTAAAGGAATCGTGAAATTAGACAAAATAGCATAATTCCCCATGTCAGGTTGTTCCTTAATTATTTCATTATGAGGTCTTTTAGGATCTTCTACATGGAATCTTCTTTCAGGTTCTCTATTAAGCCTCAAAAACCCTTCACCTCTAGGAGAAGGAATCATAGCATAAGACCAGTTCATCTGAATACTTCCTCCTAGATCAGAAGCCCACTTTCTCGATAATAACATACCCCAAGCATCCGGAACATCAACTACAACTATGTCCATAACAATCATGATATCAGGGTAAACCGCTAAATGAACCTGTAAATCCTTGATCAACCCATGAACTTCAATTTTCTTAGAATCCATGGCACATATGTTGTAATACGGTCTAGAAACTCTTAAATTAAGTTGTTCCATGACCCTCTTAGTCATAACACAAGCTGAAGCACCAGAATCTAGCATACAATTATTCAATTTATAATCATTAACCATCAAACTAACAAAAAATGGCTGATGATCTTTGTTATCCGATTCCATTTTCTGTAAGTATATAGGGGCATCATGATACGACACTTCAGGAGTTTCATTTTGAGTAACATTAACATGCGAAGCTCCAAGAACATCTAAAACTTTAGCTCTCTGATTAGGAAACTTTATAGCCTCAGTAAAAGGTACCAAGATCTTAGCATTTCTCAACCATGCACCCAAATCAATATCCAAACTAGGACTAGGATTAAAATTTCGAGGAGGATTTTGATTATGACTTTGCTCTTTGTCCCTTCTTTGATAAGTTAATCCTTTGTCTTTAGCGATTTCTAAAACTCGATCAGGAGAAGGCTTTTCACCAAACATTTCAACAATCAAATCATTCTCATAATCAAAATTATTGATGCTATGCGAAGATGTGAAAGGCCTAACATCTTGACTATGCTCTTTAACTTCCATCCAATCTTCCATAGATAAAGAGAACTCCTTACCAACAACATTTATCTGATTACTTGCCCCAAACATTCTATTATTTATGATTCTTTCGACAATGGGACAAGTAGCTTCTTCGTGAAGAGCATCACAAACTCTACAATAAGGAGGAGCTTCATCAACCAGATTAGTAGATTCAAGCGGATTTGGAGGTCTCTGCTCACTCGTCTGACCCTTTCTCTGCCAAGCATTATTATTTCGATTATTATTATTATGATTCCTAGGTTGGGAATTATGTGTTTGAACCTTTTCCATTTGAACCAACCTAGATTGTAAAGTGCTTATTTCCTTAGCATGACTAAGCTCTATGCTTTCAAGTTTTTTAGTATGATTAAGCTCCATGTTTTCAAGTTTTTTAGTATGATTAAGCTCCATGCTTTCAAGTTTTTGCATTAATTTTTTCATAGGGTCATCATCATCTTCTAGAGGTTCTTTATTTTTAGATGTTTTTAACTTAGTTGCAGCCCTATCAAAACCAGGAATTTCAGACTTCCCAGAAGCCCTTCTATCCTTTTCAAGCTCTTCAGCTAAAGATTGACAAGCCTTATAATTTGCAGTTTTAGCCCGCCTTAACTCATATGAAGTTTCAGAATTAAAAGCATCAATGTAAAAATTCAAAAGAGATCCCTCAGGAGGTTTATGAGTTTGAGATATTTCTCTAAGGATACCATTAAATCTCCTATTGAATTCTTCAATTGTTTCGTTTTCTTTCTTTTTTATGGTACTGATTTCTATTACCAAATGCCTATCTTCCCTTTTATCACCATACTTTTCCTTAAAGGCAGCTACAATTGATTCAAAAGTATCAAATGAATTATCAGGTTTTTCCATGAACCATTCAGCAACATCCTCACCAAAAGTAAGAACAAAAGTTTTCATCTTCACATCATCGAAATTATTATTTGTAGCTGCAAATCTATTCCACCAGCTAGTGAAAGCAAACAAATGAGATTTAACACTAACTGCATCATTTCCTTGAAAGATAGGTAATTTATCCATTTGAGGGAGATCATGGGGATAACCTTGAATATTAGCAAAATTACACGGGGTTTCATTTTTTATTTGTATGTGTTTTATCATAGCGTTAGACTTTAGTTTTACTTTGGTCGGTTTTCCTCTTTTTTTTAAATAGTTTTCGATTTGGGTTTGATTCGTAGGGTTTCATTTTATTTTAAGTTTAGTCTTAGTTTGTCTCACCTTTTTAGTTTGTTAAAGTTTTAGACCTTTAGATAGTTTCATTTGTAGTTTTATTTTAGGACCTTTAGTTTTAAATTTTCATTTTATATTTAGATTTTAATCTTTAGCATAGTTTTAGTTTAGAATTTAATTTTAATTTTAGATTTAATTTAGATTTTAAATTTTGCTTAGTTTTAAATTTAGTTTAATTTTAACTTTAGGATTTAGCTTTTAGATTAGAACTTTGTTTAGATTTAGAATTTTAATTTGTCTTAAAAATAATAAAAAAAATAAAAAAAAAACAAAAAAATCTCAAAATCCAAAAATAATAAAAAATTCCAAAAAACTCTAAAAAAATTTAGAAAATTTCAAAAATATAAAAATTTTAAATAGTCATTGAGCCTTTAAAATATTTATATTGAGATTGACTATATAAAATTGTTGATTTGTCTGGATCGAAATTAATTGAGCATTTTAAATCCTGGCATTTTCATTATTCATGGTTGTGGTGTTTTTAATTGAATATCATTGATCAATCGTGTTTCCATAAGCAGCAGTTAGTCATCATTCACTAGTTTATAATTGCATAACGAGATCTTGTTTGACTCCATAAGGCACTGGTCTTAAAAGTGAAATCTAATATGTGGAATCTCGTTTATTCTGTCAAGTACTTGATGTTCTAGTTGTGTCTCCTAGATTTATCCTTCATTTCTAAAAGGGTCTACCTCCCTTAGCCTGCAAGGAGACAGCTCAAAGAGAGAGATTGGGGATAAAGGTGACAGCCCCTAGTCTGAGCCGTTGTCGCGGTGCCCTGAACAATCTGTGCGACAACATTTTTTGGCGTCGTTGCCGCTTGAAAATTAGAAATTTGGAGACCAAAATCTTGTAAAAATAGCCTCAAAAGCCTATATGTCCTCAAGGGTCTAGATCTGGCTCAGATCTGAAGTTTTCCTTGACTGATTTTTTCAGATCTATTCCTGCAAACAGCCCCCACGACTACTTGTGAAAGCTTTGCTTCTTTCCCTTGCCTTTCTTGCCTCCTGCTAATAGTGCTACATCCTCATCCTGCTCAACAGGTTTGGCTGCCCCAAGCCGGCTCTTCCTGATTTCAGTCTGTACGCAATCATCTCAAAACCTCTCCCAAATAGGAAGGGTCTCACGTGCACAAACCCCATCAGCAAAGTTCGGCCATGAACTAGGAAGGCCATTCACTGCAATCCGCACCAACTGAGTGGGTGGAATGACCTCTCCAACTGCTGCCAACGCATCTCTCACATTAGTGATCTTTGTCAGATATCCAGTAGCACTATCAGTGTTACCCATCTTAATGGTCTTCAGCTTCTCCCTTAGGACCATTTTTCTGTTCTCATTGGTACTTTGGTAGAGATTGGTCAAGGTTGTCCACATCTCATGAGCAAATCTTTTTCCTCTCACATGAGGAATGACATGGTCTTTAATACCATCCAAAATCAGTCTCTTACCATTGCTATTCTTCTTATTAAAGTCTGCCAACTGAACAACATCAATAGGCACATTCACAGGGTGTTGTTGGGTAAGCACCATTATACCCTAGACTTCTGCCTCCTCAGAGATGCTCTGCATTCTTTTCTTCCATACACTGTAGTTACTATGCCCATCCAACCTATCCTCCACCCTCAAGCCCTAAGGCATGCTTGTTATTCTAAAAAATTGAAAAAGACACTGTTGTAGTAAAGGTACTGTTTTCTGTGTGAAAAATCAGCTCGCTGTAATTTTTCTTTTTGTTGTCCCAAACTGCACTTTTCAGCAAACAGAGTCTAAAACCGTGTAGAAATTTCTATTCCCAACCCCGGTTTTCAGTTTCTCCTTGTTTCTTCCATAAAGTTAAATGCCCATTCCCATAGCCATACATTCAACAAGTTGGAAAAATAAATATTTTCTGAAAACACAAATTCTGGAAATTTTACAGTGCTGAAATGCAAAAATAAAACTCAGAAAAATAAATCAGCCACACACAGAAAATTGACATGCTGATTTTGGTCAATATGACCTTGGAAAAACACCCTACAACTCTTGGGGGAAACCAGTTCGAAAGCTTCTCTTTATTTCTGATAAATAGCTTTTACAGTGAGACAGAAATTACACAGCAAAAATTACAGCAACCTCATAAATGTACTTATCTCGAAAACCATGCAAAACTCCACCTCAATTTTCGTGCCAACTCAAAACAGAAATTTACAAAAAAATGTGCAGCATTAAATGTTGTACGAACATCATAGAAAACTGTGTTGTACGGCTCTACGGCCTCCTCGAAAACAACGATGTACGGCTTGCTGAAAGCTGCGGTACGGCTACCTCAAATACGTGTTGTACAACTGCCTTGAAACTGTTGCACTGCCTTGATTTCTGTGTTGTTTCTCTGCTGTACAGAAATCATAAAACAATCCGTCAATCTGTTGTACGGCCTCCTTGGAAAATGTGCCAATATAGCAGCAATAAATGTTGTTCTCTCCTAGATTTTCGTGCCCTCTTGCCTTGAAAACCGTGCTCTGTCCTTGTTGTACGGATTTGCTGAATCTCCTTGCTGTTGTCCTCTTCCTCTCACTGCTCAAAAATCTCCTTTGGTTTCCCTCCTCCTTCTGTCAATCTGCTCATGAAAGAATGAATGACCTTTTCTCTCCTTTTCCTCTTTTAACCTAACCCTAAGTGACTTTTGGGGAATCCCTAAATCCAATGGTTGAAATAGCTTTAGATCTAGAGCTAAGATTAAATGCTCATTTAAATCTCGCTTTTTATTTTTTAATTCACCCCACTTTAATAAAGACCCTCTTGTCATTTATTTCCAAAGTCACTTTTCACTTTCTAATTTCACATTGACTTTATTAAAGTCGCTTTAAAATTAGACTTAGTAACTTTATCACTTAAAGTCACTTTTAAATTAGATTTGACTTTATAACTTTACAAATTCACTTTAGGAGAAAAATTAAATTCTTTTGGACACTTTTCCCTAGGCCAAAGATCAAAGCCTTAGGGAACCACCTGTCCTCCAGTACCAAATTTCAACAATACATACAGATTCAGATCAAAATAAAAAGTACAAGGTTGATATGGCCAAGGCGAAGAGGTTGCTCCTTAATAGTGTCAGGGACCACATTATCTCACATTTGGTTGGCAAGAATACTGCGAGAGATATGTGGGTAGCTTTGCATGACATAGATGAGTGATCTTCTGAGCAGCGGAAGTTGTACTTGGAGCAGAAACTCCGTATGATCCAGAAGCGGAAAGGGAAGCGCGTGGCTTCATACCTTATGCGTTTTCAGGAGGTTCGTGATAAGTTGTCGGCAGTAGGTGCTACACCTACAGCTGCAACCATGGTACGGATGGATGGCCCTTAACAGAGTCACGGAAGAGTGGCAGGTGTTTGTCCTAAGCATACTAGGTTGAGCAACATTACCTAGTTGGGAGCAGTTGTGGACAGTTTTTCAGGAGGAAGCATTGAAGAGAGACCTCATCAACTGCAAACTTGATGGCAACAGTGGAAGCAGATCGAAATCCGTGGAGGACAAGGAAAATGCATCCCTTGCATCGAGGGCACAATAGGCACAACAAAAGCCAAAGCAGGATGCTTCAAAGGTCAATGCTTCAGATGTGTCGAGATGGTCCACTATGTATCTGTGACCTCTAATGAAAAAGGACAAAGATGAGAAGCTTGACCCGAAGAGTGCAGTCGTGAGTATCAAGGAGGATGAGGTGGCCATGAGTGCCCACTCTTCTAGTGTGAAGTGGGGTGATATTGAGTTGTAGTTCTTTGAACTTCAGCAGGGCAGGATCCTTGAGGAGCCCATCTCATGGATCATGCATTGCTACGAGAACCATGATCAGCAATAGCGGGATGGAGGAGTATTCAGATGGAGCCGAAGAGTGATGGAGACGACAGTGCAGTAGATAGCAGCGTTCATTTTTGGATCAGCGCAGAACAGAGGCAGCAACAACGCAATGCACAGTGGTGCAGAGCAGTGCAGAGCAACAACAGTGCAGAGCATCAGAGGAACAACGTAGTAGCTATCAACAATCAGATTCTTCACCACCGAGGTGCATCCGTTTAACACTTGTTCAATATTGGGTGAGTTTTCAGTTGTTTCTCTGAACAATTGAGTTGCAATGCAGATGCAGTGTTAGCAGTGGCAGTGCTAGAAGCATAGCAAATGCAGCACTTGAGAGGGAGTTGCAGTACAAATGCAGCAGTGATAGTGGCAGTATAATGGGCAACAATACAATGGCAGGCTGGCAACAGCAGCACAGAGACTGATGGACTTCAGCAGCATGGAGGATGCTTCAGGGACAGAGCTGGATGTAGCAGGCATTATTGCTAGAGCACTTTTCTTGCTAAGAGGGAGTGTTGATTTTTGTAGCATCAGAAAGTTCTCTAAGTCTCAAATTTGGTGTGGAGGCTTAGACACTTGTATTCCAAAGAACCCAAAAACCATTTGTAGAAATTCCACTTGGTTCATGTTTTGGGACCCTAAGTCTAAACTTACAGAAATTAAATAATTAAAGGGTATTAATAAAACAGAGTGTGAATCTTCTAGAAAACAAAGATCAAATCATGTTTTAATCTTAGCCATCGATTAGACATCTAATCTGGGTCATTGATATGTCAACGAGAAGACTATAAAGGAAGGCTTGAGGGTCATTTGGAAAACACACCAAGACACTGAATTGATCCAAGATTGAAATTTCTGAGGTGTCATTTGCTGAGAAATTCAAGCTAGAGATATGAGCAGTGAGGGGCAGAGATAACATCCAGAGAGATTTTCTCAGCCGGTGGAGCTTCAGTCAGAGAGATGTAGAGGTGATCTAGCCTAGCTAGCATTGAAGGACGGGCTGACAAAATGACTTCATAGGCTCATGTAGAAGCAGCGCAGAGGCAGAGGCATAATTTCCGAAATTTTGTTGGTGGATCCATTTCAAAGTCCAGGATCCGAAAAGTGGCACGGGTGGTTGTTCCTCAGCATCAACAGAGAAAAAACATCTTAGTTGGGGCTGAACGCTGAGCCTGGAAGGGGCTGACGCAGAGGCTATGAGTTGCAGCACAGGGACTGTGCAGAGCCTCTCTAAGGAAGGTTTTTCTTCATCTGGATCAGCCAGAAACTCAGTAATTGAGTGAGGTAAATCCTCACAAATTCTTCTGCCAATATTTCTCTCTGTAACTGAATAACCCTTGAGGGTATTCAGAGATGCATTCAGACATTGCTACCACATAATAAGAAAACCCTCAAATCTACTGCACCGATTTTCCCGCATTGGGTTTTTACGGAGACTTAGTCCAAAATAAAGGTGTCATATGTGTGAATGATTTCTATCTAGTTTCCTTGTTTCTGAATAAATTTTAGTGTAGGTTACTTTAGTAGTTGCTTCAATAATTCAGATCTAAATTAATTATGTAATGTAATTTACCTAATAGGAGAAGTACACTCAATTGTTGCAGTGGGATTCATTAGATCTGTTTGGATCTTGCAATTTTCACATGGTATCAAAGCATTGATGTGAAATAGGAAGGATAGATCTGATTTTTGAAGTGAAGGTCATTGTTGCTGCAGTGCAGCAGAACGAACCCATTGAAGGATTGCACAATTCTGGCTAAGAGGGCTAAAATTTTCGTGGTAGTCTCTCTCTGAGTGAGTTGACAGAGAGAAAGGACTTCCAAAATCAAGATCTTGTCAAGGCAGAGGGAGCAATGCAGAGCCTCCACATAGAAGGAAAAAGGACACAATTTTTTGAAGTTGTTTTTGGGTAGAAAAGCATCAGAAGGAAACAACAACATATATTTGGGGAATTTCTTCCTCGGTGATTTTCTAGCCGAGGAAATCAGCATTTCTCAGTTGTTGAGTAGTAGAGGAGCTGCAGAAATTACAACTTCACCAAGGAGTGCGTAAGCCTGCTAGGGACTGCGCGGTAGGGAGGAAGAGGGTGCAAATTCAACAGTTTTTCGGTTGAAACGGAATCTTCTGGACTTCGTGATCAAGATCGGTTGGAGGGCTCCTCCAACTATATGATCTAGAAGGAAAGGGCTATGTTTCTTCTAAATGAATATGATCTAAAGGCGTTCATGGAAAACGTGGTAGCTGTAACTATAGATATGGATGAAAACAAAAATTACAAGGCTGATATGGTGAAGGCGAAGAGGTTGCTCCTTGATGGTGTCAATGACTAGATTGTCTCACATTTGGCTAGCAAGAATACTGCCAGAGATATGTGGGTAGTGTTGCATGATCTATATGAGGCATCTTCCAAGCAGTTGAAGTTGTACTTAGAGCAGAAGCTCTGTATGATCCAAATGCGAAAGGGGAGCGCGTGGCTTCATACCTTATGTGGTTTCACGAGGCTTGTGATCAACTGTCGGCAATAGGTGTTACACCTACAGCCGCAACCATGGGACAGATGGCCCTTAACGGTGTCACGGAGGAGTGGCAGGTGT
This sequence comes from Pinus albicaulis, assembly GCA_034641835.2. Taxonomy (NCBI): domain Eukaryota; kingdom Viridiplantae; phylum Streptophyta; class Pinopsida; order Pinales; family Pinaceae; genus Pinus; species Pinus albicaulis. The sequence continues at coordinate 414,518,411 of CM076577.1, forward strand.
TTGTCTAGAGCATATTGGGTTGGGTAGCATTACCTAGTTGGGAGCAGTTGTAAGTAGCTTTTCAGGAGGAAGAACTGAGGAGAGACCTCATCAACTGCAAACTTGATGGTTGTAATATTCCCAATTAGCAACGGCTAATTGGAAATATCGATTTTGGTCAATTTTGCCTTATGTAGCTCAATTATAAATAAAAGTGAGTAGAGGGGGACATAACTCACTCTAAAAATAAAGTGCACTCCCTAGTAGACACAACGTTGTAACTTAAGTGAGCCAAGGGGGCCAAGAGACCACATAGAGAAGGGACCCACATAGACCACATGGAGGGACTACGCAAGTTGAGTTGAGCACGTGGCAAAGGGAGGCTACGTTGGAGGAGGTGGGCCTTAGGGTTTGAGAGAGACCAGCGCTATAAAGAGAGGAGAGCCTCCTCATTTTGGTCATTCGATGTTTATGATATTGAGCTGGTCATTTCGACTTCTTGAGCACGTTGGTTGTTTAGCTAGTCTGCAGCATTGTTTAGTGCATCGAGTGTCTCCGTTTGGAGATCTCACCCTCAGCCCTGGGGGACTTCGAGTGCCTGCTCGAGTGAGGTTGTCCCATCAGTGTTTTGTAGGAGGATTGGTGTTTGGCTTTTGTGTAGGAGCAGTGCATTCATAGACTACACAGTCTTGAGAGGGAGGACACAATCCATTTCTTGGGAGTTCCGAATTGGGTTCTTTTGGAGGTTTTGAGCTTTGAGATTAAGCAAGGGGCCAGCCCTTGCCTATTGGAGGATTTTGGTAGAGTTTGAGGCAGTATTTTGGTGGATCCTCTTCAGTGTCAGCGTAGAGCCTTGGAGGATAGCGTAGATCCTCAAGGGGGTGATTTTCGGAGGTTGTCCATTCCATAAACGCTCTCTGGGCTTTTCTGGGTTTGGTGAGTAGAGGCTGATTCCAGAGTTTCAGCTTATTCCAAGTAGGGTAGCAGCCCCAGATACTCATCTTGTTCCAGCAGTAGCAGCTACACGGCAGTTTTCCAGCAGCTTGGACGCAGATCAGAGAGCAGCCATTCCATCAGCATTCTGAGAGTATTTCTTCACTTGCCTTGTGCAAGTCTAGGTGCCATCACTCTGATCACCTATTGTACTCACTTATATTTCTCAGCATAATAAAATGGCTTAGCATTCTCTCTGCATTTCTTGAGTATCTGTTACATGTTCTATATATATGCTATTGTATGCTTGCACTATTGTTATTTTTCTCCTCGAGCATTCCAGTTACTATACCACTTGGTGTGTTTTCCCCATACTCTTAGATAGAGTCTGGAAAGGGCCAGATAGCCTCCAGATCTCACCCTCTTTACAGAGGTGAAATATCTAGTAAATGCCCTCCCAGTCCATCTCTGGTTGGAGTTTGCTTGTGTTTTAGAGATATCACTGAAAGGGGATATTACAATGGCAGTAGTGGAAGCGGATCGAAATCCGTGGAGGAAGAGGAGAACGCAGCCCTTGCATTGAGGGGACAGCAGGGGCAACAAAAGCTGAAGTGTGATGCTTCAAAGGTCAAGTAATTCAGATGTGGCGAGATGGGCCACTATGCATCTCAATGTCCTCTAAAGAAAAAAGACAAATATGAGAAGCATGTCCCGAAGGTTGTAGCCACGAGTATAGAGGAGGATGAGGTTGCCATGAGTGCCCACGCTTCTCCTAGTGGGACATGGGGTGATATTGAGTTGTAGTTCTATGAAATTCAGTTGGGCAGGATCCTTGAGAAGCCCACCTCATGGATCATACCTTGTTATGAGAGCCCATGATCAGCAATAGTGGGATGGGGGAGTATTCAGATGGAGTCGAGGAGTGATGGAGACGACAGTGCAGTAGATAGCAACGTTCATTTCTTGAGCAGCACAGAACAGAGGCAGAAGAAGCATAGCAACAACATCGCAATGCACAGTGGTGCAGCGCAATTCAGAGCAGTGCAGCAACAACGCAGAGCATCGAAGGGATAGCACAGTATGTATCAGTAGTCAGATTCTTCACCATCGAGGTGTATCCGTTGAACACTTGTTCAATTTTGGGTGAGTTTTCAGCAGTTTCTCTCAACAACTGAGTTGTAGTGCAGATGCAATGTTAACAGTGGCAGTGCTAGTAGCATAGCAGATCCAACACTTTAGATGAAGTGCCAATACAGATGCAGTAGTGATAGTGGTAGTATCATGGGCAGCAGTAGAGAGGCAGCAGCAACGCAAAGACTGATGGACTTCAGCAGCACAGAGGATGCTTTAGGGACAAAGCAGGATGCAGCAGGCATTATTGCTAGAGCACTTTTTTCACTAAGAGGGAGTGTTGATAAGACTATAGAGGAAGGCTTGAGGGTCATTTGGAAAACAAACTGAGACACTGAATTTATCTAAGATCGAAATTTCTGGGGCGTGGTTTGCCGAAAAATTCGAGCTAGAGATATGAGCAGTGAGGGGCAGAGATAGCATCCGAGAGAGAGCTTTTCTCAGCTGGTGGAGCATCAGTCATAGAGAGGCAGAGGTGATATAGCCTAGCCAGTGTTGAAGGAAGGGGTTGACGCAGTGACTGCGTAGGCTTAAGCAGAAGCAGCATTGAAGCAGAGGCAAAGGTTTCGAAATTTTGTTGGTGGATCAGTTTCGGAGGCCTGGATCCGGAAAGTGGCACCAGGAAGTTGTTCCTCAGCATTCACAGAGGCAAAACGACATGGCTGGGGCTGAACACTAAGACTGGAATGGGGTGACGCAGAGGCTGCAAGTTGCAGCACTACGACTGCGCAAAGACAGCGTAACGCCTCCCCAGGGCAGGTTTTTCTTCATCCGGATCATCCGGAAACTCAGTGATGGAGTGAGGTAAATCCTCACAAATTCTTCTACCAGTATTTCTCTCTATAACTAAATAACCCTTGAGGGTATTCAGAGATGTATTCAGACATTGCTACTGCATAATAATAAAACCCTCAGACCTGTTGCACCGATTTTCCCACATTGGATTTTTTCGAGGACTTAGTCCAAAATAAAGGTTTCATATGTGTGAATGATTTCCTTGTATAGTTTCCTTGTTTCTGAATCAATTTTAGCGTAGGTTGCTTAGTAGATGCATCAATAATTCATATCTGAATTAATTATGTAATGTAATTTAATTAATAGGAGAAGTACACTCAGTTGTTGCAGTAGGATTCATTAGATTTGTTTGGGTCTTGGAATTTTCACACAACACCCACAACATTCTAACATTTTTCCCTACATTGATGACTTTTAAGGGATGATGCACTTGGATCCAACATGCCCCCAACCAGTTTAGCGCTATTAGAGGGATGATAGTTGATCCAGGGCCCAAAGGAGGATGGTCTCACATTTTGAGACATGGGAGGGCTAGCACCACCTTGAAATCCCCCAACGTTGGAGCCAAGACGAGACCCATGAGACCACCTTTGTGCCCCAAGATGAAAATTAGGGTCCATATAGGAGCATTGACAGAGACCTAAGGGCCAACCCTTAGGAGGTGATATTTAAAGCCTTCTACTCACATTTTGACACCAAAACACATCAATGCTAGCCCTTGAAGGGCTCACACATGGATGACGTCATAATTTTCTCTCCCGTGGCTCACAGGTGTGGGAAAGAGTGATTTTTATCATTGGCTATTAGGCCAACTTGTGACCTAACTTGTGATTGGCACATTATTTTATTATTTTAGGGGGCATTAGTGTAAATTAGACATTCAAACTCCTCATACAAGTAGAGGAGAGATACATTGTAGGAAAGCATCATCACAATTGGTGTAATTTGGCCTCTTGAGCTAATTCGACCTTCTTTTCTTGTGGAGAATTTGGATCTATGAATGCATTTTGACATTTGGAGTTGATTTGCTTATCTTTGGAGCTATTCTTTGGATCAAATGAATGGATTCTCTTTGCATGTTATCTTGTAAGTGTACCTATTGTTGAATATCTATTTTCTATATGACTAATGTATGGAATATGTTGAATCTAGGGTTTTCTATTGTGCCCTAATTTGTTGAAAATTTATTGAATGCTATCTAGATGTCACTATTGCATGCATTACTCATGAATAACATGTGAATAAATATCTTAGTGGTAATCTTTTGCAAGCTCTCCCATGAAAATCCCATTATATGTTGCATAGATATTACTTGACTTTCGTTGCTAGGGCATCAAGATTTCAGCCTCCTTAGAAACTTTTTGATTGTCCTATCAAATCATAGACTCCATACTCCCAAGGAACAAGGGACTGGTCCATTTGATTGGTGATCCAACACACCGCTTATCCATAAACTCTTCTCTCTTTAATTCGGCCCCTTTAAGGCCAAGCTTGATAACTAGGGTTTAGTGTAAATCTCTAGGCAAGGAATATTTTGGGCATTGAAGAGCCTAAATATCAAGAGTATATTTGCCAGTTCAATATTGTTCATAAATTTGTTTTCCCTAAGGTAGACCCTAGTCTAGTCTTGCTTCAACTCAGGGGCTTGTATGAGGGTTTCGTGTGCCTTGATCTCGCTAATAAACATTGTTGGAAACCCTTTCTCCTTGCCTTGACCTTTGGCCATCCCAACACTCAACATATCAATTAAGCCATAGGTCTTGTGCCTTATCTATCAAGAAAGTGAATTGCCTTCTATTGAAGCCTTGAGCCTAAATTGTGTCTTTCTTGTAGAATGCTAGAATGACTCATTGTGTCGCCTTATACCTTAATCTCAGAATACCCATTACGTGACTTTCTCACATATCGGGACTCCTCCCATCGGTGAAAGTCCATAAAGACCAGGGGGTTTTGGCTATGGTGGAAGTGGGCCATCACCCCATTGTTGTCACCCCTCTACAAGGCCTGCTAGAATTTGTGGCAACAAACCCTTGTGTATTTTCATAGGCTTGACTTCTGAATTTGTACTCCTACACATACCAAGACACTTCTCCATCATGCGAAATAAGACTTGAGATGTATTAATTATTAACGTAGCTAAGGGAAACGCCACAGATCTCCCACCCATCCTGCTATTTAACAAGTGTAAGATTGGAAACCATAAGAAGTTTCAATAAGTTTCTTACAGATGCACAACACAAATCTCACAGTCACACCAAAAACTGATATTGTCTATACCATACTGTAGGGAACACACAGTTTTAAACCATGAGAGACAACACAAGATGAAACTTTTTATTCACTATAGACTTCAAATACAACAGATCAAATGCAATAATTTGAGCTAATCTTTATGACTTTATGGCCCATCACATTGTAGCTCTGAAAAGCCTAATAGTTCACACTCCCCTCAACACCTTTGTAAGCCTATATATCACAGATATCAATCAGATACATATATTTATATTTCAGCAAGCAGGGTTTTCCTAGGTGAAATTTATATCTATTAATATTCATACTCAATCTCTCTTCTATTGGATGACACATTCTAGTAATGTGGGTCAACTGTCTTTTCTTCAGATTCTCTCAATCTCCTCCTCAAATTGCTCTGTTCATTATGACTTAGTCTTCACCTATTTTCCCACCATCACCTTTTGGGTTTCCAATCCTCAAAAACGTGTCTCAATATCCACAATGATCACACTAGTTAAGTTCTTGATGCTCATCTTGAGCATCTCTTAACTTATTGACACATATTTGGAACTTTCTTACTTCGCAAGTCTTTGAATTGTCATTTCTGAACATCCAACTATTGACATGTTTGATCCTGCTGCAATGGTATCAGCATTGTCATTTTGATCCATACTGTCATAGAGAACAAGCCCTTTGATTCACATTGCACATTCATACTTGGCAGAGATATTGCAGTTTTATTGCACCCCAAATGGGAGTGCAACCCCCATATCAAGCCAATTTTAACCCTCTGAAAATGCAATGGAAATTTTGCATTTTCATGGGATTTCCTCTCCCATCAAGCACAACAACAACAACAAAAAATCCATGAAATTTAGTCGGTGTTACAAGTTGCAGGGAGGAGATATTTGTAGGCGATGCACCTTTTTCTATCCTGCCCAAATACCTCTCATCATCCAGGGAAGAACTAGGGCGTAGAAAGAGTATGGTTGGCTTGATGGAGGCTTTTCAAAGAGGATGAAAGATTTTCCATAGGAGGTGTGTAAAGCCAAATTAAAGCAAGGCAATGGTCAAACACAACCAATAGAAGAATATGCTCTACATACTAGAGGTCCAAAGTATAACATGTGGTAAGAAAAGGGGATAATGAATATATAAGACAAACAAACTCTTCAAGGAAATGATGTTGGAGATAAGAAGGGGTGAGGAATAACCTAAATGTAGGATCTTCCAAGTATTTTGAAGTATATTTCACCTTATGAGGTACTTGATGGCAAGGAAACATTGTTTGAGGCATTTTATATATATTTATAAGCAATCTCTTTGCAAGAGGAGATACCATGTCGCATTGTTGACATGATCAAAGAATCAAACGAAAGTCATTTTTCTTATGCAGATGATAAGTGGCATTATGGACCCATTTTATTTACAATGACAAAGGAACAAAATACCCACATTGAAGGAAGCTTGGACCATGACATGTGGCAAATAAAAAAGCCAAATGAGAAATTCCCTTGCTTAGGATGGTGCCATGTGGCAGTACAAACATTTCTATGGTAAAAAAGAGTCACTTGAAGGGGGGTTTTCCACTCCAATGATGAAAAGGATTGTATTTAGCTTGCTCGATCATAAGCCTACCCTTAAAAGAGGGGCATCTCATTCAAGAAGACATCCAAAGCATTTTAAAGGGTCTTTATGGAGCATTTCACATTGTTCGAGGTTATCTCTTCACATATTTGGAAGAGAAACCTCAAGGAGACATAGAGACGTGTCATTTTATTCCCTAACTGTTGATTTTTCTTACAATAGAAATTGATTTTCTAATTTTGATAATTACTTCCAATGATTTGTATTCTCAAGAGAGTAGAATTAGAGAAAATTTTGAAGTTGTGATGGGTTGGAGACCTAGGTCCCTTAGACCGCTTGGTCTTGTGGACGTCATTAAAATCCCTTCATTCATTCATTCATTATATCATTAAGCAATTATACATAGAAAATCTCAACTATTATGCAGTTATAACCATTGGATCATAATGAGACAGCCAAACACAATAAGAGACACAAGGTTAAAATCTCAACTATAATGCAGTTATAACCATTGGACCATAAAGAGACAACCAAACACAATAAGAGACACAAGGTTACCCTAGGAAAACCCAACCATGGGAAATGCCTAGCAAACTTTTCTTCTAAGGAGAACTCAATCTTTAGCAAATTTTACAATATAAATTGTCTAGAAATATGTGCCAATTTCCAAGCACAAATGCCAGTCAAACATATATATGACTTTTGTTAGCTTAGTCAAACCCAGTCAATGTGAAAATTTCCTTGATTGCAACCACTGGATATTATTCTCGTAACTGTAAGTAGATTAATTGTTTACGAAAATTAACGAATAATTCACAATTGCAATCTTCACCATAAAAATACGCTATGGAAAATAAAAACTAGGAACTGAGAAATAGATGCACCCACAATAAAATCAAAACCAATATTTTTGGACTTAAAAAGTCCCGAGAAAAACCCCAAAGGGAAGATTGGTGCAGCAAATGAGGGTTTATTTTATTATTATGTAGCAAACTCTATGAGTACAATAATATGGATGCCAAACTGGCAATCCTCCAAGAAATACACTCGAAAAATCAACTGTAGAAATTTTCTCCCTTCTACAATCAATTTAGCCTTCCTCTAGCCTGCTCGAACCCTCTCACTGGCAACTCGACTTGCTTGGAATTCACACTGCCTAGACTGGGAAATTCGCAGTACCTGCTTCTCAACTCTACTTGAGTCGTCCAACCTTCCTCTCCCTCTAAAAATGACTCGTTTTGCTTTCTCGATGATCTATAGGCCTTCAAGAACTGAAACAACCCTCTTTCTTGCACTCACACTAGGGTTTTCTAGTTACTCGCATTCACTACTTGGCCTCTCTGCAAAATAATTTCAGCCTCCCTTTTCCTACCTCTTTGGCACTGTAAAATTGTTGGGAAATTCTCTGGAATCCTCCTCATAAATTATCTGCTGCTCCCTCTCTCTAATACTCCCCTTCTCTATCTCGAACTATCTTCCTTGCTAAATCACTGCAACTGGATGGCTCGATTTGCCAAGGTAACTTGCTCACCTCTTTTGTCTTTCTCCATCCCATCAACTTGCTCTTGTAATCTCTCGTTGGAGCATCAACGACCACAATTAGATCCTTATCGACAACTAAGATCATCTCAGACTTTATCCAAGCCATTTTATGGAAGTCTCTAGAGCATAAGTCGATCTCCTTAATTAATTAACTTTAATTAACCACTTTTCCTAAGTTAGACTTAGGAAGTATTTAAATGATGGTTAATTAATTCAATTAAAGTGTTCCTCAAACTTATCTAGCATAACCTTTTTTGGGTTTTGGAGATCTCATGTTCCTTAGCCTCTTCGACATTCTTTATTCGCTTAAGAAACTCCATCAAGTTTAAGAGATATTTAATTAATTAATCTTTTTAATTAAGGACCCTAAGTCTAACTTAGGAAAATTAAAAGATTAAAGTTAATTAAATTAAACATGTGATGAGAATAACTTAAGTGACACGGATCAAGCAACTTCTAATCTTAGTCGTCGTTTAAAGATTAGATCACGGTCGTTGGTTTTCCAACGAGAAAAGTATAAGAAGAAGGCTTGGGGTCAGTTGGAGAACACACATACTGGCAGAGCACTGAAGCTAAGCAGAGATTCTAGGGCGTGGTTTGCTAAGAATTTCAGAAATGTTTCAGTTGCAACGAGGGGCAGTATTGGCGAGGGGGATGGTCTAGTCCCAGGCCAAGAGTACAACGAGGGCAAAGAAGGAGCATACCAAGGCAGCGCAGAGGCAGCAGCTACACAGTCCAACCAAGAGCCCAGCAGGGGCAGCACAGAGGCAGCAGGAGGTCAGGAGGGTTGACGCAGGCCCAGTTAGGGAAACGCAAGGGCAGCGTAACCCCAACTAGGTTGACGCAGGCCCTTCCTGAGCAGCACAGAGGCTGAGGCAGGCCAGGAAGGCTAACATAGAGGGCTTCAGAGTAGCGCTGGGGTTTCCAGACGCCAGAAAGGGGCTAAGTTTTGTCAACCCCGTTTGAGGGTGTGAATCAGTCGGATTTTCTGTCTCCAAGATAGAGGTATTGATGTCGTTTTTATTTCTCTGTTGGGTTAACCAGTTTGGTGCCCAGATTTGTTGTACTTAGAATCTGCATAATAATAAAAACCCTCCAGAAGCTAGCAGCACCGGTTTTCCCGCATTGGGTTTTTTCGGGGACATTTGTCCAGAAAATCCTTGTGTGTCACTTTGTCTTTGAGCATGTTATTCAGTACTTGATCTATATGTGCAGGCTATTAACTATATTTACTTTGATGTTAATGCTAAATTTTTCAAATTAATAACTTATGTAAGTAGGAGAAGTAAATCAAGATTTAACAATAGGGCTTCTGTTTAGAAAATTCAGAAATTTTCACACCTATGGTCAAACCTAGTCTTCCCAGTCTTCCCCTCCAAGTCAAGCCTCCTAATTTGATCCAACAATTCACTTTTCCTTTCCTAACCCAGAATTTCACCCTTCCTACAATTGCAAGTCACCCAAGAAATTTTGGCCCTGTAATTTCCCAAAATCTCGGCCCCCTGCAACTAAGTGCCCAAAAAAAATGCAAACCAGAGAGAGAAGAGTCTATCCACATGTGCAAGTTACAAGAGAGAGAAGAGAGAGACAATTTTTCCTTCTATCTATTCTATTTGTCCTTCTTGTCCTTTCTTTGCTTGCCCAAAAGTCATCTTCTGTGTGAGAAAGAAAATGCCAAAGTGGAGAAGATTGAACAGCCTTTATACAGTAGTTTGTCTTGGCCGATTGGGTGTGTCTTTAGCCAAGGCCGACTTGACTTGAAAGGAGGTTGACTTGACAAATTTTGGATCTAAACGATTACATTTCAAAAATTCAAATTTTCTCCTTTTAAAAGTCACAATGGGACTTTGACTCAATAAATTTTCTTTTGACTCTAGCATCTAAAATATGCTTTACAATGATAAATGCAAATACATCAAGTGACCAAATATATAAATATATATTATGAAGACTGACCATTGTTACAAATTCAACATTAGGAGCCTCCTACAAATGTTGTAGAAGGTAAAAGCCTTGTTGTCCAGATTTTAATTTGAAATTGAAGGAAAAAGCAAAGTCATATTACCAAGGTTCCAACAAATGATCAAAGGCCTCATTACCATTTGATCTACCTAGGAAACAAAGATGACCTACATGGACCTTGTAGGATGCAAAAGAGAAATTATGGAAAGATGTTATGATTGAGGAATACAACTCTAGTCTAGTGGAGTTGACATCTTTGGGATGAGACTTTGTAGGCTAAACCTACTAATTTTTGGTTTTCAAATTTATAATAGGTTTTTCATTTTACTTAGTTGCATTATTTTCTATTTGCGGATATCTTTTCCTTCAAATCTGAAATGTCATCATCCACCATCGCCCTGTGAAAATTCCTTAAATTGCAGCAACTAGAAATGTATTCTTCTAAATTGCAGCACAAATTTAGAAATTAAATCAAACCATTTCAGAAAATATACCCAAACTTTCAATTTGCTCATACATTAAATTAAACCAGAATTTAATAATTAGGATGCATAAGAACACTTGGTTATTCGTTTGAAGGTGTTTATGTTCTGTTGTTGCTTCCGCTCCTGCCACCAAACCGATCTTTTCCTCCCAGCCTATCTGGGATCAACCTATTCGGTTCCTAGATCCAGAAGACTTCGTATTTGAGATCTTCTAGCCCCTGTGCCCAAAACTCCAAGAAAAATTGCTCGGTTATCAAATTTCTCTCAATAGAATCATTCTCACTATTGCTTCTCTATGTATTCCCCTTTGTCTTTGTTTTCCCCAAAAGGACAAAAAATCCTATTTTTCCCATCCTATCTCCTCTCTTCTTATAACACTAATCCTTCCACCGTCTTAGGGTCCCAATTAATAAAATGTCTTTCTTCCGGTTCTTTGTCAATCACAAGTCGAGTGAATTCCATCTCCCACACTGCCCTTTTTATTTCTTAGAAGTGGTTACGTTTAATAAAGTTAAGTGTAATAGACTTTTTATTTAATTCATGGGAATCGTAGTTTTAGCAATTTAATTTCTTAATACCGTTTATTGAACTTATAATTTATTCTGGTTTGTTGTTGTTCCTGCTCCTACTACCAAACCAAGATTTTCCTCCCAGCCTATTTTGGATCAACCTATTCGGTTCCTAGATCCAGAACACTAAGTATTTGAGCTCTTCTAGCCCCCGTGACCAAAACTCCAAGAAAAAATGCTCAGTTATCAAATTTCTCTCAATAGATTCACTCTCACTATTGCTTCTCTGTGTATTCCCCTTTGTCTTTGTTTTCCCCAAAAGGTCAAGAACTCCCCTTTTTCCCAGCCTATCTCTTCTCTTCTTATAACACCAATCCTTCCATTGCCTTCCTCCCCATCGTCCCAGGGTCCTGATTAATAAAATATTGTTCTTCCTGGTCCTTTGTCGGTCACAGGTGGAGCGAATTCCAACTCCTACACTGCTCTTTTTATTTCTTAGAGTCTATTACATTTAATAAAGTTAAGAGTGATAGACTTAAGTGTTATTTTTATTTAATTCATGAGAATCATAGTTTTAGCAATTTAATTTCATAATGCCCTTTACTGAACTTGTATTTTACTGAAATTTATTAATTTAATTTAAAATTAATTAAGGTTGTTTGGGAATGACTTATTGAAATTATAATGTCATGTCTTTTCCGTTATATTTATTTTCTTTTTAGTCAATATAATATATATAAGTTCTTTTAGTTACTATATTTAAAATTTCCTTTTTATTTTGTATAATCCATTGTATTAACTTTATTTTGGAATTATATATTATGATGATGGTACACATATCAAGTACCTTATTTGATATAATCATGGTATTCTAGTGAGTTAGGTATTTACTTCATAAACTAATTCATTACTCTAGACTTGGTCATTTTCAATATTAGCTAGTATGTATACAAGTGCAGTGCATGCAATACATGCATATGTAGCTATCATATCCACGCCTCGTATGCATGTTAATATTCCTATGCTCCCTTTAATTCAAGATGGGTTATTACTAATTAGTATTACATACACCCCTCCTTCATAAACATTCATCTCGAAGTTAGGATTTTTATAGTATATCAATAGTTATTTTAGCAGTTACTATAATCATGTAAGGGTTGCGTCCCGTGATTAATATTTTGTTTAATGTGAGGGCACTTTAAAAAAATATGTGTTTTGAACACTTATAGGTTTACAACTTTAATGGTCATGCCCAGCCCCAGTCGATCTCCCAAGCTATTCTAGAAACATCCTATCCATCTTAATCTCTTCTTCTCCCATCCTATTAGTCCTCTATTGGGATATGCCATGGCATCAGCTATACTGATCTAACCAATCATAAACCTCAACGGTGACAGCATCGACTATATCGACCTAATTTCCCAGTAAGCATCTGGCAATCATCATCACACGTCTACGGGAGTGTGACTCACATAGTCCTCCCATGACTCTATGTTTTGGAGCATAAATGATGGGAAACACCTCCACCCCTCCTAGTAAGACTAAGGTCAACACCCTATCATGGAATCATATTGAGCCTCAATTGTTCTTGGAGTTTTGGGCACGAGGAACAGAAGACCTCAAATACAAAGTCTTCTGGATCTAGGAACCGAATAGGTTGACCCCAGATAGGCTGGCAGGAAAAGGCCAATTTGGCAGCAAGAGCGGCAGCAACAACAAACCAGAAGCAACTTCAAATGGATAACCAGGTATTCTTCTGCATCCCAATTATTAAATTCTGGTTTAATTGAATGTATGAGTAAATTGAAAGTTTGGGTATATTTTCTAGAATGGCTTGATTTAATTTCTAAATTTAGGGCACAAATTTTACATTTTTAGTTAATTTTTAAAATTAGGTATCACACATTGATTAATTTATCAAAAGAAGAAGGAATCACCTCATAGTTTATGAAGGTATCAAAAATAAGAGATCAACTACAAGAGTTGGGATAGATAATGTCTGACAAAGAAATGACTACTATAGTATGAATGCACTACCAAAGGAATGGGGTAACTTTACACCAAGCATTTACGGGAAGAAGGAAGCTACTCCATTCAATGATCTATGGTCACTCTGCAAAATTGAAGAGACCAGGTTGAAGGCAAAATCCGATGTAGGATCAAATGAGCAAACTCAAGCATATGTTGCTATGGAAAAAAGAAAAGTGAAGTTTGGGAAATTTGGTCCTCATAAAAGAAAGAATAAAATGGTAAAAGTTCAATGCTATGGATGTCAACAATATGGGCACTCTAATCTTAAGAAGGACAACAACAAAAGAGGAAGGATGTAGCTCTTGGCAACCTCATTAGAAGCATAAGTAGTACTTATGAGAAGAAGAAAGTCATCTAGTATAAAGCTCATCATACATCATTCAAAAGGAGCATGCGCTGAATGAGAATGATCACGATCCTTTGTTGGAATCTTCATTGGGAGGTTCACCTATTGGAGAAAGAAAGTGTCTCGCCAAGAATTCTAGCTTGTATGGGATTCATAGAATGATGGTATGATGTCATAAGAAGCAAAGCATGTCAGGGTGATTGAAGTTCTTTCAATCAAGGAAGCTTTTGAAGGAATTCTAGATGACCTAAAGGAAGAGATGAGGTATGTATGCATTTAATTGAGTCATGTCATATAGTTGCATATATCATGGATGAATGCTCTACCTCGAGAGCATGATCAAAAGAAAGGATCTTCTCCTTTGAATGGATGCACAAAGGCATGGTTCACATATTTACTAGATGAAACCAAAACATAATATGTCCTCATATGAGATGGTTGACAAAGAACTATGATTGGAAGTTCCTGGGAAGGAATGTGTGAATAATAAAAGGAAGAGATCATGAAAGATGCAACTATGTTGAAGGCAATCAACATCCAAGGACTAAAATATTTGAGTATGATATCTCCATGGGAAAGATATGAAGACTCTGATGAAGTCTGGAAAAGAAAGAGACCCTTGACATTGTATATAGTTTTGGCGATGTGTCAATATGTCTCCAGGATGTTGATGCAAACAAGGAGACGCCATGATGAAAGACCATCACAAAGGTAATTTTGATTTAATATTCATTTTTTTATTTTTGAACAATATCTGGATGAGCTAATGCAGGGTTACCTAGGGAAGAGTTGTAGATGTCAACTACAACTGATACTCATGTGATAGGATGAAAGATCTTGAAGAAAAACATGACGTGAAGAAGGTAGCAAGGTATGGAGGAAGGCCAGATATGGACTAATGGATCACTTTCCGTTGAAATGAAGGATGACATGACTGACATGATTCATGAATGAAAGTGATGGATGGTATGTGCCCTACAAGGAGTCCGAAAAAGATGTAGGCTTTGGGATCTATTATATTACAACAATACAAGGTAGGGTGGGATCTATAGTACTACAAGAATACAAGGTAGGGATTGCTTTTGAATTTCTTTTGAAAAGAAAAAAGTAGTACGGAGTCCATAACAAAGAAGAAATTCATGACATCGAATGAAGGAGCGCTACAAGCAGTTGAATGTCCCATGATATCCACCAATGAATAAAGAGTTGTTGGAAACAGGTCCCAAGTTAAGAGGGAGCTCGGAAACAAGTTTCTAAATTGTTAGAAACTTGGAAGCAATTCCTTGGGAGCCTAGACAAGTCCTTGGATAAGAGGGAGCTTGGAAGCAACTCCCTGGGAGCCCAGAAAAATCCCTGGATAAGAGGGAGCTTGAGAACATTCCTTTATAGGAATGGGTATATCCTCCCTAGTTGATAGCATAGTATTAAAAACTGGAACCGGTGACCAGACCAGTGGACTTAATGAACTGGGTTTTGAAACGAAACCGGTCAAACCGGGATTGGTCAGATCTCAATGAACCAGTTTTTAAAAAAAATACATTAAATAACTAATTTTTAATAAAAAAACTATCTCTAAGATTTTCAACCATGATTCCAAGCTAATAGAGACAAATATGCAAAGTTTGCTCATTTATATACCATGTAAAGGTGAATATATCAAAATGGCACCAAGTGCAATACATATCATTGAAAAAATACATAAGCAATGAGACTCCAAATGGCCTATAAAGTCCAAAATCAAAGCGTAAAAACTATGGGGCCACTGGCCTACTACAAATCTACATATATGATATCAGCGATCAACATTATCACTTGAAACTTCTCATCATGATCAAACTTAATTGTTTGAGTCTCGACTCCCAAATTTTGCAACTACTCGAGTCACAAACTTCTCTATTGGTTCAGTGACTTGAGTCTCAAACTTCTAAACGTATTCTGCCCTAATATGCCCTATCACTTGATTTCGTGCTCCACATGGCTTTACATGCCCTCCTATCCCAGCCAAGTGTTGCTTGAACCTGTAAAAACCCCCTCCTGCAATAGATTTTTGGCAATATTTGCAAATCATTTTGCCATCAATCATATCACAATGAGCCTTAAGGCAAAGATCCTTGGCTTTTGGAGGCATGATGGCTACTACTTAGCTCAAACTCTTTGTTGTTTCACTACTCCAGTAAAAACTCAACACTATCCAAGCTCCCAATCAAACTCACTAAAGCTCCAAATGAGATGTGTGAGACAAATGAGAGGGGTAACCTCCGTTTAAAGGGTTGGAGGGGGTGTTTTGGGAGGGAAACAACCCTTGTTTTCCCTCCAAAACCACTCGTATCCTTCCTAAACTGCATTTGGTGGGTTCCTACGCGGCTGTGGCAGTTAACCGTGCAGTTTAGGACGAAACCAGTTGGTTTATCCATAAAATGGTCGGTTTCGTCCTAAACCAGCCAATTAGCACCGGTCAGACCAGTTTTTTTGGTCACAGACCAACCTTAACCAGGTTTTTCTGCCGGCGTGACCCAGCTGGCCAGTGAACCGATTGGTTTGACGGGTTACCGGTTTGAACTGGCCAGTTTTTAATACTATGGTTGAGAGGGAGAGATAGACACATCATTCTTGTCTCCACTTGGGAAGAAAGACTAGAGGATTGTGTAAGCATTTGGCATCCAATATTCTTTGAGGATGTGGTGGGGCATGCAAGACAAGATTAGTCGTAGAGGACAAATATTCTTTAAGGACTGGGAATCCAAGATAAGAATATCCTGGAAGGACATACCCTGTGATCACCCGAGTGGGGTATGCTCCTGGATAGACAATTATGAAGGTGCCTATAAATCATTGGTCTCGCCAGTGTTGTGCTCTGATCTTGTGGAGAGATAGAGTTGTTAGTCAAGGCCTTACTATGTGAAATTGTTGGATGATATGATGCTATATAGATGGGTTTCCAATCCAACTCTTCTTATGAGAATTCTTTAGATTGAGAATGTCCAAGTACCTTGTATGGATTATGAATACCTCCCTACTTAAGAGGGAGTGTTGAAATATGTAACTAGGTTCAGTCTTCATAATGACATGTGTAATCATGATTTTATGTAATTAATGTAAAGAAGAAAAATAAAATTATTTCATGCTTGAGTCATGGGTTTGATTTTATTTTATAGATCAAGCTCCCATTGTGAGCCATTAGGATTGGTCACTAAGTCATAAAGTCAATTGAGTCTTTGTCATGTATGTGAGACCCTACTTGGGCATGTTACATATGTATTTGAGTCATTGTAAGAGTCAAAAGACCCACCAAGACCAAGTCCAAGCACTTCTTGCAACTTGGCCTTCAAATGAAGCAATAAGCCTACACCAAGATGACATATTGGCCTCAAATCAAGTCAAGTCGACCTACAAGCATGGGGAGGAAGCCTATATATAGGGCACTCATCCTCATTCAAAAGAACATCTCTCACAAGTAGCTCGATAAGAAGGGTGAAAAGGAAGCCTTACATTCAAGCGAAGAGGAGAAGATTAAGGTCAAAGTAAAAGTGAAGGTACTGCAGGTCTGTTTTGGGTAATTTTGTTCACACGTGTGAGGGAAACTAGGATTTCCTACCGGCTGCAAGATCGGATCGCAAGAGGGCTCAAACAAGGCAAGAAGGAGAGCTATATTGAAGGCCATATTCACAAAGAAGCCAGCCCAAAAAGGAGGGCATTAGTAGCCCTAATTCAGTCACACATGGGAAATTGCAGTGATCTACAGGTAGCCAAAAATTGCAGAGATAAAGGCAAAGAACTTCAAACTTGAGTTGCGGGATCGAGGGTGAAGAAAGAAGGATAAGTTGCAGCATCTTCAAGCAAAGGTTGACTTGGTTTTGGAGGGGTTGTTAGTCAAGGGTCTTGGTCTTGGAATTCATCAATTGAAGATTCTATAAGAAGGATCCGGTGGGTTTTCCTCTAAAGCTTGGAGAGGTTTTGGCCTTGGCTAATAACCTACATCTTGTGTCATTTGTCTCATTGTTCTTTATGGTTTGGTAGTAGTTTAATGAAGAAGAACACATAATAATAATCAAGCAAATAAGAATTTAATTTAGAAAAGTAAAAAGTCTTCACAGGTAGTTATCATTGCTAGAAAAATCATCATCTCTTTGCCCTAGGATTTCTCAACAATATCCGTATGTTTACATATATTTCCTCTTTAAAATTTTGGTTGAGATGTGTTGCTTTCATAACAGAGCTCAATTTTCTGAGAATTTTTTTTTGAGCCCCTCTTTTCTTGCTATTTATTTTTGTTATCTTTTGACATTGGGTAGGTTAACTATGCTCTATTAGATATTTAAAAAGATTAGTTTTAAAAAACACAAAAATTATCGTGCTCTATTAATCTCTAGGGTATCACGCCACATTTTCATGTTTTTTTAACTGTGAACAATTAATTCTATTTTAATATTAAAAATATTAAAAATATCTCTAGGAAACATCGCCATATTAAACAAACAAACAAAAAAATGGTGAAATTGAAGTTTTTCTAGAAAGGTTAAAAAGAGAATCCACATTAACAAATGAATGGGAGATAGAGAAGTGAAGCCCATAGGATACAATGGGTGAAGTAGGAAAAGATATCACATTAATGAAGATTTGGAAACATCATTGTAATGAATGGGAGATAGGGAAACTAAGCGTCAAGAAAATAAACGTATTAACTTGAAACCTGAATTGACATCTCCTTTGTTGGTGGTTCATTAGTGTAATAATGGTTGAAGTTACTCAATTAAGGTGGAGTAAGTTTGTATTAGGTTTGAGGTTTATTTTGGTGGATAATATATATATATATATATATATATATATAGGGGCTCATCTTAACTTCATTGAAACGTCATGGAATGTTATTATTTCATGAAATAATTTATATCAAATTTGATATATATTCTATTACATTGCTTATACATTGTTAGTACATGATTTACTTATTTGTATACATCATTGTTATATAATTGGGTATCACACATTGGTTAATTTGTAAAATTGGGTATCACACCCGATTCGGGAGCGAATTTTTATCTAATATATATTTTTATATATTTCGATGCATATATATCAACAAAAGCATGTAGAATGTAATATTCCCAATTAGTGATAGCTAATTAGAAATATTAATTTTGACCAATTTTGACTTATTATAGTTGGAGCATGAATAAAGTGAGTGAAATATTAAATAACTCACTTAGGATAAAGTGTTTTCCTAAAGTCCACATCGTATTCGAGGAAGTGGGGCCTAGTGGCCAAGTGGACAACGCAGGGAGAGGAGGACGTAGACCACGTGGGCAGCGTGGGCCAAGGGGCACGTAGGAGATGGTGGGGCCTAGGGTTGAGAGAGGCCCATCGTGATAAAAGGGAGGAGGGCCTCTTCATTTGATCATTCATGTTTATGCATCTTGAGCTTGTCATTTCGACTTGGAGCACGCTGGCTGTTTAGCTTGTCTGCAGTACTGTTTAGTACACCGGGTGTCTCCGTGCGAAGATCCCACCCTCAGCCCCAGGAGACTTCGAGTGCTTGCTCAGGTGGGGTATTCTACCATCATTTTTGCAGGAGGATTTGTGGTTGCCTTCGCTGTGGAGCAGAGCATCTAGGGACTGTGCAGTCTTGAGAGAGGGGACACAGTTCATCTTGGGGGAGCTCCAGATTGGTGCCATTTTGGAAGATTCGGGCCAGAGAATTGAGCTAGGGGCCAGCCCTTGCATATTGGAGATATTCAGGAAAGGGGGAGTCACTATTTTGGAGATAGTCATTCAGCACCAGCGTGGCCCTTGGGAGGATAGCGTAGATCCTCAAGGGAGGCATTTTCGGAGGTCGAGCATTTCAGAAACGCTCTCTGGGCTTTTCTGGGTATTGTGAGTAGAGGCCGAGTCCAGAGTATCATCATTTTCTGAGTAGGGGAGCAACCCCAAATACTCATTTTGATTCCAGCAGTTGCAGCAGCATGACAGTATTTCAGCAGTTGGTGTTACAGCAGAGAGCAGCCATTTCCCTTGATATTCTGAGAGTATTCCTACACTTGCCTGGTGCAAGTCGAGGTGCCATCATTCTGATCACCTCCTGTACTTCTTTATATTTCTCAGTATAATAGAATGGCTTAGCATTCTCTCTATTTCATGCGTATCTACTTCATGGTTTGTTTCTAGCACTACATGTCTTATTATATGCTTGGTATTACTGTCTATTTCCCCTTCGGGATATTACAGTGGTATCAGAGCTCATAGACCTGCCTCAGCCTGTGGAGCGAGTTGTCTATGACACCGGAAGAGAAGTTGTATATTTTCTACAGAGGCAGGAAGTACCGTGACCGAGAGCATAGGTTGCAAATAACCTACGAAGAGGGTGACTGCGCTTCAGTAGTGGACACAGAGTAGGAGGAACCGATGGCAGATGATAGTGACGCAAAGAAGTTTGGGGAAATGCTCCTTAAGTCAGTACAGGATCTGTCAAGGCAGATTGAGGTGATGGGACAGAGATTCACTGTTGTAGAGGCTAGGTAGCGTGAAACCCCAAGGGGTTTCCAGATTGGTGAAGGATCAGGCACATCCCACCATTTTCATTAGCACGATGCCACTCAGCATGTGGTATCTCATGCACCCACACGCTCCACTATGCCCACTTTTCTGGCTACAGACACAGGGGCAGGAGCACAGTAGGAGCAGGAACCTAGCCACATGGGTGACTACTTTGTTGAGTACCAAGCATACGGGCAGGAGTTTAGGAATGCCCTTTCATTTCGTGATTTTGTCCAGCTCCGGCGGGACAGCAGACTCTGCGACCATCATAGGGGACACCGGCATTATCACGACGGAGATACTCAGCGTACGATGAGCAGGTTCCATTTTCCTATGTTTGATGGCTCATCAAACAGTTCGACAAAGGCTTGGGTGGAGAAGCTACACATATACTTCCAACTCAACTAGATGTTAGAGACAGAGGGCATCAAGGTGGCAGCGCTGCATCGAGATGGCGAGGCCCAAGATTGGTGGTTCCATGGGATGGTTACACTCGGGTACTCGACAATGACAACTTATGCCGAGTTCACCCGAAGGTTGATAGAGAGGTTTGATCAGAGGGATCCAGAGAAGCACTTTGTTGAGCTGACAAAGCTCAAGCAGACCGGAAGTCCGGACACATACATCTCAGATTTCTTGAGAGTCTCAGTGATGGTGCCAGATTTATCCGCAGCACAAATGATCTACATGTTCATTGATGGGCTAGCAGAGCCGCTTCGGGATTGGTCAGATCCACTAGACCGACCACACTCCATGACGCAGTTGGCAGGACACGGGACTTGCAGGATGCCTTACCCAGGACCAGGACGCCTTACCACCAGAGACAGGCCTTCCAGCCTAAGGAGAAGGATGTAAGGATTCCACCTACAAAGGGGAATCAGGGTAGAGGACAGTTGGATGATGATGCCAGGAGGGAGTTGAAGAAGAAGAGATTGTGTTTCACCTATCAGGAGCCATGGGCACCGGGACACGGATGTGCTGCTGGCAAAGCACATTATATCGAGGTCTTCTCCAACAGCAGCGGGGAAGAAGATGAGTATGATGACGTGGGGGTAGGGGGCAGCCATGCAGCGCAGGATCAATTGCCACCTCCACCACCAGGAGCAGGAGGTGCAGCCTTTGCACCTACCGGAGGGACCCTTGCAGCATTGCGAGGAATTCCCAAGTATCGACGCTGCACATCCGAGGCACAGTGCGGGGGCAACGAGTATCAGTACTGGTGGACATTGGGGCAACCCACAACTTCATCGATGCA
The DNA here is from genome assembly GCA_034641835.2 of Pinus albicaulis. Lineage (NCBI taxonomy): Eukaryota > Viridiplantae > Streptophyta > Pinopsida > Pinales > Pinaceae > Pinus > Pinus albicaulis. The sequence goes on from CM076577.1 coordinate 414,539,729, forward strand.
CAGATGGTAGAGAGGAGAGGCGTACAGACAGAGAGCTTCGATGGGTTTTCAGTGTTGGTCCAAGGAGATCAAACTATGCAGTGTGCCAGATATGTCCCAGCGCTGGCGGTGACGATGGGCACCTACATAGTGACTGACCACTTTTTCGTTGTTAACATACCAGATACCAATGTGGTATTAGGAGTACAGTGGTTGATCACTCTAGGGAAGGTCACCATAGATTGGGAGGCCTTGGAGATGGAGTGGGATGACAAGAAGACCGGGAAGCACGAGAAGATACAGGGCATGCATACTTACCCACCTCAGATAGTTTTAGCTCACCGGATGAAGGCAGACTTCCCGAAGGGAGACATAGAGTGGGCAGTAGAGCTGCGTGCATCAGAGGCAAAGACTACCGGGCAAACAGTTCATCCAGAAGTACAAACCATCCTTGACAAGTATGCCGTGGTGTTTGGGGAGATACCACCAGGACAGCCACCGGATCAAGGATTTGAGCATACGCTTGAGCTAGAGCAGGGCATACAGGCTGTCATTACCACACCCTATAGGCACCCCAAGGCCTATCGTGACGAGATCGAGCGGGCTATCCACGAGCTGTTAGCTCTTGGACACATTCGGCCTAGCACCAGTCCTTTCGCTTCTTCGGTAGTGTTGGTGAAGAAGAAGGACGACACATTGAGGATGTGCATTGATTACAGGGCCTTGAACAAAAAGACCATGAAGAATAGATACCCTATTCCACGGATTGACGAGCTAATGGATGAGTTGAGAGGGGCACAGTTCTTCTCAAAGATTGATTTGAGATCTGGGTACCATCAGATTCACGTGAGGGAACAGGACATTCCCAAGACCGCTTTCAGGTGCCACTATGGCCATTTTGAGTTCTTGGTGATGCCCTTCGGGCTAACCAACGCACCGGCCACCTTCCAGTCATGAATGAACCACATTTTCCGTAGCCACCTGAGGAAGTGTGTGTTGGTCTTCTTTGATGACATATTGATATATAGCAGGACATGGAAGGAGCATCTCCAACACATAGAGGCAGTGTTGCGTATTTTGGAGGAGCAACAGTTTTATGCTAAGCTCTCTAAGTGTGAGTTTGGGTTGACGGAGATGCTATACTTGGGACACATCATAGGGATGGACGGAGTGAGGGTCCACGAGGAGAAGATCAGGGCCATCAGGGATTGGCCAGAGCCGAGAAACGTGACGGAACTTCGGGGGTTTGTGGGTATCTACACCTACTACAGGAATTTCGTCAAGAGTTTCTCTCAGCTTGTTGCAACCCTTATAGATCTGACGAAGAAGAGGGCATTCAGTTGGACAGACACAACGCAGCAAGCCTTTGACAGGCTCAAGGAGGTGATGAGCAGCTGTCTAGTGCTAGCATTACCAGACTTCACGCAGCCATTCGTTCTGGAGTGTGATGCATCAGGAGAGGGGATAGGCGCAGTGTTGATGCAGGGAGGCCACCCTATAGCTTTTGAGAGCCGGAAGCTCCTACCACATGACCGATTGTATGCCATATACGACAAGGAGATGCTGGCCATCATGCATGCATCGGCCAAATTCCGGCAGTACCTGGTAGGTAACAGGTTTAGGGTGAGGATTGACCACAATAGCCTCAATTTTTTCTTAGAGCAGAAGCAGCTACAGGAGAGGCAGCAGAAGTGGGTCAGCAAGATCCAAGCCTACGACTTTAACATCGAGTATGTCAAAGGGAAGAACAACGTGGTGGCTGATGCACTTTCACGCAGACCAGCCACGTTGTCTCTGATGAGTTTGGACGCAAATTAGAGGGCTCGACTATTGGTGGAGTACTCCAAGGACAAGTTTGCTTGTGAGGTTTTGGATGGATAGGTGACAAATGACAGATATAGGGTGATGGATGAGATCATCTACTATAGGGACAGGATCTTCTTGACTAAGGGCTCTCAGCTCAAGAAGAAGATATTGCAGGCTTCTCACAATTCACCATTGTCTGGCCATCAGGGGTTTACCAAAATCTACAGGGCCATCAGGGGTTTACCAAAATCTACAGGGCCATCAGGGAGAGGTTCTCATGGAAAGGCCTCAAGGAGGACGTACTCCAGCATGTCAGGGAGTGCGAGGTTTGTCAGCGCAACAAGGGGGAGATGAACCATCCGGCAGGTTTGTTGCAGCCTCTTCCCATTCCAAAGGGGAAATGGGAGAGTATCTCAATGGATTTCATCACAGGGTTGCCCATGGTGCAGGGCAAGGACTGTATATTCGTCGTCGTTGATCGACTGACGAAATATGCACATTTTTTCGCCATATTCGCACATTATACAGTAGCACAGGTGGCGAAGCTGTTCTTCAGGGACATCTTCAGGTTACATGGCCTTCCCAAGACCATTGTCAGTGACAGGGACAACCGCTTCATGGGCGGGTTTTGGCAGGAGCTTTTTCGGTTGGTGGGGATAGAGTTGACAACGAGCACTAGCTACCACCCACAGACAGATGGGCAGACAGAGATAGTTAACAAGTGGCTAGAGGGCTACTTGCATAACTATGTCAGTGGGCAGCAGAGAGCATGGCTGAAGTGGCTGCACCTAGGAGAGTACTACTACAACAACACACATCACATGACCATCGGTATGTCTTCGTTTTATGCATTATATGGTTATCATGCTTTATCTTTTGTTGATGTGATATTTAGTGCCAGCAAGGCTCCGAGAGCCAAGGATTGGATCCAAGAGATTCAAGACATCCTCTGAGCTCTCAAGGATAACTTGGCTACAATGTAGAACCAATAGAAGCTGTATGCCGACAGGGGTCGGGTGGAGAGAAATTTTGAGGTAGGGGACTTGGTCTACCTGCGTTTGCAGCCATACCGATAGTCTACTCTAAAGCAGAAGGGAGCTGAGAAGCTCAAGCCCCGTTTTTATGGGCCTTACAGGGTGATACGCAGAGTTGGGCAGGTTGCTTATCAGTTGGAGCTACCACAGGGCAGCAAGATTCATAACATCTTTCACGTATCGTGCCCGAAGAAGGCACTGGGACAGCAGGTGACAGTGACAGAGGAGCTTCCGCCTATGGATGATGAGGGGCACTTAGTGCTATAGCCGAAGGCCATTATTGATACCCGGGAGAGACAGTTGTAGGGCAGGACAGTCCGGGAATTCTTAGTGAGGTGGAAGAATTTATCGAATGAGGATGCCACTTGGGAGAGTGAGAAGATCTTGCAACATCCATCACTACAGTTGCATGAGGTCAAGCAACATTTTTCCGGGGCAGACTGTAATATTCCCAATTAGCGATAGCTAATTGGAAATATTAATTTTGACAAATTTTGACTTATTATAGTTGGAGCATGAATAAAGTGAGTGAAATATTAAATAACTCACTTAGGATAAAGTGTTTTCCTAAAGTCCACATCGTATTTGAGGAAGTGGGGCCTAGTGGCCAAGTGGACAGCGCAGGGAGAGGAGGACGTAGAGCACGTGGGCAGCATGGGGCCTACCTCACGCAGTTGAGAGGGGCAGCGTGGGCCAAGGGGCACGTAGGAGATGGTGGGGCTTAGGGTTGAGAGAGGCCCATCGTGATAAAAGGGAGGAGAGCCTCTTCATTTGATCATTCATGTTCATGCATCTTGAGCTTGTCATTTCGACTTGGAGCACGTTGACTGTTTACCTTGTCTGCAGTACTGTTTAGTACACCGGGTGTCTCCGTGCGGAGATCCCACCCTCAGCCCCGGGAGCCTTCGAGTGCTTGCCCGGGTGAGGTATTCTACCATCATTTTTGTAGGAGGATTTGTGGTTGCCTTTGTTGTGGAGCAGAGCATCTAGGGACTGCGCAGTCTTGAGAGATGGGACGGAGTTCATCTTGGGGACGCTCCAGATTGGTGCCATTTTGAAGGATTCGGGCCAGAGAATTGAGCTAGGGGCCAGCCCTTGCATATTGGAGATATTCAGGAAAGGGGGAGTCACTATTTTGGAGATAGTCATTCAGCACCAGAGTGGCCCTTGGGAAGATAGCGTAGATCCTCAAGGGAGGCATTTTCGGGGGTCGAGCATTTCAGAAACGCTCTTTGGGCTTTTCTGGGTATTGTGAGTAGAGGTTGATTCCAGAGTATCAGCATTTTCCGAGTAGGGGAGCAGCCCCAAATACTCATTTTGGTTCCAGTAGTACGGCAATATTTTAGCAATTGGTGTTACAGCAGAGAGCAGCCATTTCCCTTGATATTCTAAGAGTATTCCTACACTTGCATGGTGCAAGTTGAGGTGCCATCATTCTGATTACCTTCTGTACTTCTTATATTTCTCAATATAACAGAATGGCTTAGCATTCTCTCTATTTCATGTGTATCTGCTTCATGGTTTGTTTCTAGCACTATATGTCTTGTTATATGCTTGGTATTACTGTCTATTTCCCCTTCGGGATATTACATAGAATGATGAATTAGATATACAAACATGGATTGAACCATATAACATCAATCATCTAGAAGTTATAATCTTCATCAACCACGTCCACAAGTTAGTAACACACAACATATCGAGTCTCATGATTCATCAACCTTAAAGTTTAAGGCTTTCAAAATTTGATATATAACTTTTATCATCATTGATCACTAAAGTTGTAACTTGTACTTATAACCATTACCATTACCAAGTAACCAAATGATAACAAACAATATCTAACTTGAAATGAAATGTTTCAACTTTCACGAAGCATCATATTCATAATTCATTATTAATGAGTTACAATTGCCAACTTCAAACTTCAAAATTAAATTGTCATATATTGTTTACAAAAATTATCATAATAAATATGAAAGTGTCAATAGTTAGAAAAACTACTAGAAACTAGAAAAGACAAGTAAATCTATTATCTATTGCTAATGCTTGGGCCTCTTGCCACAACAAGAAATGTCTAATTTCTAAGAAAGCATGTAGAAAGATGAATTAGTTATAAAAAGCATAAAAACATGGATTAAGCCATATAACATCACTCATCTAGTAGTTACAATCTTCATCAAGCACAGGTCCACAAGTTACAAGTTTTGATTTATATAGCATGTAAGGGTGCACATAACCAAAATAGCATCGAGTGCAATCCATCTCTAAATCGAAAATACATCAACAAACAAGCTCTAGATGGCCTCTAGCATCCAAAGAAATCATGCAACAACAAATACCTACATATCATCAAAATCATTGCCTATCTTGGGATATTTTGTCATTAATATCACCCTCTAAGCATTAACATAACATAGAAAAAACATAACATGTCAAGTCAACATTTTGTTTGAGTGATGAGTACATTTTTAATGAGGCCATGATAGAGAAGTTCGACAAACAATGTCACTAACATCAAGGTACATAGAGGAATTGGTGCTCTTGCTTAAATACGAGTTTCATACCCTAGTACATGACAAAAATCCAATGGAAACATTGCGAACTCCCCAATCCTGAAATCCTAAAAAAATGACAAGTCTGTTGGATTTTGAGTGAGATGTAAAATTCTATTTTCTCCATATGAAATCCAATGAGGTCGTAACCACTCTCAAACATCCTACGTCATTTCATGGTAATGTTAAAAATTTAAGCAAAAGGATGAAATGAAAGATAAAAGAGAATGTCACGTATACTTTTATAATTTAACATTATCATGAATTGCATATCAATACTAGGGCCATAGGCTTGATCATTAGGCTGCCCCACTCAAAAAATCTTGCTTCTTTGAAAAAAATTGAGTTTGGAACGTGTTTGCAAAATATAAATTGCAAAAAAAGATAGGGAGTGAATTTTTTTTAGGGCGCGCACTCTTGGGGTCACTCCCGATGGGAGTGTAGAAATTTTTGAATCTTAACTCTTATGCAGAAATTATTTTTGTTAATCCAGTTAAGCTTCTCCTACTTATACAAGTTATCAACTGAATAAATTCAAGTTAACATCAAAGCAAAACACATAACAGATCTCTACCAATTCAGATCTAGAATAAGCACATGCACACATAGACAAGGTGACATAGTTATTTCTGGACAAATTGTCCCCGAAAAAACCCAATGTGGGAAAACCGGTTTCTGGCTGCTGGAGGGCTCTATTATTAAGAATATTTTTGAATACACAACTCTGGGTTCCAGATCTGGAAAACCCTACAGAGAAAACTCTAGATTTGTAGCTCTTGGCTGATCTACGACCAAAAATACTGACTGATCCACACCCTCAAACGAGATTTACACAACTCAGCCAAATCTAGGCCTAGAAACCCCAGACTGCCCTAAAGATCACCGCGCCGCCTCCTAAGGCCTCCAAATGCTCGCCGCTATCACTCGGAAGGGGACCGTTGCTATCTCCGTATTGGGTGACGAATCACCATGGCTGCTCTAGGGTCTTTGCGTAAACCCCGAAGGGTTTCGAAATCACGCCACCCTGCTTACCGTGTCTTTTCGCCGTCGTTCGTCGTCGTCGTTCATTGTCGTCGCTATTGTCTCGCATCGTCGCGTCTCCTGGTTGCTGCGCTCCTTCCTCTCGCGCTTATTCTTCGATCTCTCTCGGCTTTGTGTATTCTAGACCCGGATAGATCATCCCCCTTGGTCTAAATTCTCTTCGCAATCGAAACACTTCGCATTCTTAGCAACCCCGCCTAGAATCTCAGCTTAGCTTCAGTGCTTTGCCTCTGTGTGTCTTTACAAATGACCCCAAGCCTTTCCCTTATACTTTTCTCGTTGACAAATCAACGACCAAGATTAAATCTTTAATCAATGGCTAAGATTAAAAGAAAGCTTGATCCGTGTGACTTAAGACAATTTCATCACATGTTTAATTAAATTCACTTTAATTATTTTATTTTCCTAAGTTTTAACTTAGAAATACATTAAAATAATTAATTAATTTAATATCTCCTAAACCAGATGAAATTTCCCAAATCCATTTATGGGTCTTGTAGATCAGGTGAACTCTAGTCCTTCCTCAAAATTTGGGACCTAGAGCACAACTGATGCTACCCCAAATACACAAAATCTCAACACTCCCTCTTAGCATCAAGGGTGTGCTCTAGAAATACATCACACTTATGCATTACATGATTTTGGGAACTGGTTCTGTGCTGCTGAAGCTTGGCCTCCTGCCACTCAACTCTACACTGTTGCTACCATTCTGTACTACTACCCATGACTCCACCACTGCCACTACAACCACTGTACTGCAGCTCCCTCTCAATACGTTGCATCTATGCTGCTCATAGCAATGCCACTACTGATCAGTTGCATTGCAACTTCAGTTGTGGAGAGAAACAACTGAATATCCTGCCCAATCTTTGACAGACAAGTCAAATGGGCTGCATCCTCATCACTGAAGCTCCATAGGCTACAGATTTGTGCTAGCATCTAAAGAACGATGCACAGCTGCAGCTCTGCCTACGTAATCAAACTCCCTTTGCACTACTGAAGTCACATCAGCTCCTTGTGCTAAAATCTATCACGCTGCTACTGCACTACGTTGTCCCTCTAAAGCTCTCTACGTTGTTGTAGCTTTTCACTGCGTAAGCAGTACTACATTGCGCTGCTGAAGTAACATCAGCCTCTGCGTTGCTACTGCTTCTACGTCGTTGCTTCTATGCTCTGTACTGCTCCTCCTAGCCTCCAGATCTACCTCTGCTTATGCCTCATCTGTGATCTATGCACCCACTGCTCCACTTGTCCTACTACTTTCTTAAGGCTGTCGTAGCTCACTTGTGATCCAAGAGATGAGCTGCTCAAGGATCCCACCTCATTTCCATGTAGCTCCTCTACATGTCACCCCACCTTCGTGGTTCATGAGCACTCGTGGCTACATCATCTCCGGACCCGTCATCTACCACCGCTGCTTTGGAAGAAGATGCTTCCTTGTCCTTCTTCTTTTTTGGACAATGGCTGGCAAAATGTCCCATTTCGCCACACTGGAAGCACTTGATCTTAGAAAGATCCTTCTCCTTCTTTGGTTGCTTCTTCGATGCCAAGGTTGCATCTTCCTCCTCATCCTTCTTTACTTTGCTCAACCCAGGGCTGTGCTGCTTCTTGGTGAATCTGCGTAGTTCTTCTTGCCGTAGGATTGACCACAAGTTGTCACAATCTGGGAGGTCTACTCTGCCCATGATACTTTGGACAAAGGTTTCCCACTCATCTGTGACTGCATTGAGGGCAACCCTAACTATCACTGCATCATCTATGGTTGCACCCGTTGCAGTCAGCTGATTCCTAATTGACTGCAATCTGAAGAGGAAATGCTTGATGTCTTCTCCTTTAGTCATCATGAATGACCTCATTTGGGCCTCCAACTGCATCTTTCTTTGGATTGATTTTCCCTCATATAGGGAAGTCAAGGCCTTCCACATCTCATTAGTTGTCCTCTTCTCAGCTATGTGTGGCACAATATGATCCTTGATACTGTCCATTATCAGCCACTTGGCATGCCCAGTAGCTTCTCTATGCTTCCGTAGGAGATCCGCATCTGTTGGCATGGCCAGGGTCTGCTCTGCATGATCTCTTAGACCATATGCCTCTAGGACAATCAGGATCCTAGTTTTCCATATCGAAAAGTTTGAAAGGCCCTTTAGCCTATCTTGATCATGCAGTCCATGAGGAGCCATCTGCTCAGAATTTGTCGAAGCTCCTCTTCTCTATGCTAGAGATCTTGGATCTAGGGTCCTTTTCGAACTGGGAACCCTCTGCTCCGTCTGACACTTGATTTCCCTCCTTGAAAATCTACCAAATCAACTATGATTCAACTTCTTCTTTGATCCTCTGACCAAACTGCAAGTTTTCTTTGGCAAGAAACCCTCTGAGAAGCTGATCTCTTCCCAAACTTTGTCACTTATGCTAAGGTTAAAAATCTGAAAACTTCAGAAGTTTAACCCTACCAGCTCTTCTGAATTTCTGCAACTTTTCTGCAGACTTTTTCTGGATCTGACAGATTCATATCTGAATCACATTGGCTGGCTTTAGACCCAACCAACACTGTTTCTAAGCTGCCTCTGCGCAGTAATTGCGTGGGCCTTCCAGGACACAGCGCTCGACAACGTCACCCTTCCCTCTGCGTGAATCTCCTCCTGAAAACTGTGTTGTCCCTTAAGATCTGCTTTTCTGCTGCCTTTCCAGCTGCTTTCTGCAGCTAGATCCTTCAGATGCTTTAGCTGGTGACTCTTCTAGATCTGCAATTGCTCTGATACCATGTAGGAATTTCTGAATCTTAATTCTTATGCAAAAATTATTTTTGTTAATCCGGTTAAGCTTCTCCTACTTATACAAGTTATCAACTGAATAAATTCAAGTTAACATCAAAGCAAAACACATAACAGATCTCTACCAATTCAGATCTAGAATAAGCGCATGCACACATAGACAAAGTGACACAGTTATTTCTGGACAAACTGTCCCCGGAAAAACCCAATGTGGGAAAACCGGTCTCTGGCTGCTGGAGGGCTCTACTATTAAGAATATTTCTGAATACACAACTCTAAGTTTGAGTGATGGGTACAATTTTAGTAGAGTCATGATAGAGGAGTTTGACAACCAATGCCACTAACATCAAAGTACATAGAGGGCTTGGTGTTCTTTTATAAATACTAGTTCCATACCCTCGTACATGACAAAATCCAGTGAGAACATTGTAATCCCCCAAATCTCGAAATCCTGAAAAAATGTTAGGTCTGTTGGATTTTGAATGAAATATAAAATTCTACTTTCTCCATATGAAATCCAATTAGGCTGGAACCACTCTCAAACATCCTGAGCCATTTCATGGTAATGTTAAAAATTTAAGTAAAAGGATGAAAATGAGAGACAAAGGAGAATGTCACTTTTACTTTAAGAATTAAACATTACAATGAATTGCATAGCAATACTAGGGCCATAGGCTTGATTATTAGGCTAAGGACCATACGCTTGAATATTAGGCTAGCCTAAGGGAGAATTAGAAGTGGGCCAACCAACTGAAAAAATCAAAAAATTTGAAAAAGGCAATTTTTTTACGTTGGCCTACATAGGTACAAACTGCACAAAACTAGTCTTGAACTGGTCGGTTTAGTGAAATAGGTTGTTTTGATACCAAACCAGCCTATTACGGTTCAGGCTAGTTTTGGGCCAAAAATGGTCGGACCCTCCGGTTCCACCAGTTTCGGTCTAGTTCCAATAACACTGCCAGATACATGAGGCAACCAATAAGTTGTCTATACAAGGTGGGGTCAACGTCCTCGTCTTTTGATGCATCTATCTTCCTCCAATTTGTAATCATAGGCATCCTGAACCTCTTGAGAAACTCTGTAGTATATCTTCCTCGACCAAGGAAGATCTCCCCATCCTTCTACCATACTTCTAAACCTAGGAAATAATGCATCAACCTCAAATCCTAGGATAATGTTGGGCCTTTGAGGATGAATTTCGAATAGTCACATGCCCTAAACATTTCCAAAGACCACTTATTTACATCATTACATAGAAATTAATTAAAAAATCTCGTTTTGCGGGGAATTTTTAATTATTAAAAAATCCTACTTAAACCTAGTCAATTTCTGTGAAATTTCAGAGATGATCTAGCATGGTAATATACATTGACTCTAGACACTAGGATGCATTAGGGGCTCAACCTTCAAGTCGTCACCTCGGCTTTGGGGTATGCGATGAGTGGAAAAACCTAGAAAATTATTCATCGCTAAAAAGCAGGAATAATTAACCAAGTAAAAAAACACTCCAAGTTGTACTCACTTGTTGATCGAGTCCCAACACCCTAGGCCTGTTACATGGCTTTATTCATCATGCAAGTGACATTTATACATTATCCCTGACGATAAAAGCTAGAGTTTAAAAACTCTGATGATAATAAGAACTTTGATGGTACATTGAAGCCTTTGACACATCCTCAGGAATGGAGTCGTCAAAAAATTTCAGGTGCAACTTCAGTGGTCAAGACTGGTTCAAAATATCATCATATAAAATCAAAACTCAAATGAAATACCAGAGCATGAAATGGAAATTTATTCTAATAGCAGAAATGAAACTACTTAACCAAAATGACAAAGGATTGGGTTAGAACTATAATACAAGAGATGCCCCATGGCATTAGATGTCCTTAATAAAGTTCATGTTGAGAACCTAGTTACTTTCGAGTAGATCGATGGGTTGCTTTTCTGATGTGCTCTGTCCAATTCTGAATATCTTAGGACTTTGATCAATCCTAACACTGTGTTGTACATGGTCATCATATTTACTAAATCCTTTCTGCTTTCTTCTTTTCTTCTTAATAGATTGTGATGTTGATGTTGAAGCGATCAAAGTAGACCTTTCTGCATGATCTTGACAATGCTCAGATGGAAAATTTGAAGTATCCAAGACTTTTATGACCTGCCTTTCTCCATTTTGCATCTGCTCTGACATGGGTGATGGATCCATTAGAGGAAATTTTAGCCTAAAAGTGCCCATGAAATTTTCACATACATACAATGTAAACCAATCAAAATCCTTTAAATTTAAAAAGAGATACATGTAAATATTTTGGAGGGAAAATTAAAAAACAACTTTTTTGTATTGTATTTTTTCCTTATCTCCTTATAGGTTCACTCAAATTTCAAGTGCAGACACTCGTTGGATGCGGAATTAAATTATGCATCCAACGAGAACCCATTATGCATACTTTTGAGAAGACCCACATTGATAAAAATTGAAGATACATTAAAAAAATGTGTCTCCACTTGAAATTTGAGTGAACCTATAAGGAGATAAGCCAAAATTATAATACAAAAAAGTAGTTTTCTGTTTTCCCCTCCAAAATTCATAACCCTTATTTTTTTATTTTCCTATCATTTTTTTATTTTTCCTTAGGAGGCCACTTTTAGGCTGCAATTTCCTCTAATGAATCTCATACGTATAACCCTGATTCCCCCCGATCTCCTTACCATCCAGGTCGCCTTTAATTAGCGATTTTTCAATGGAATAAATGACCTCCTCATAATAAGATGAAGCTTGCTTCAATGGATGGGGAGGCTTATGATATGTTTCTTTGTTCTTTTCTCATTCGTCATCTGACTTAAGTTGGAACTTTTGTACCTACAATCTTTCCATTTCCTCCAACCTATTCTAAAAAGTGATCTGATTAGCCTTCATAACACTTATTTCCTTGGCATGATTTTTTTCCATGGTGTTCATTAATTGTACTTATTTTTCTTCCATGGCGAGCAGCCTGTTTTAAATAGAGGTTATCTAATTAGAATTATTTTCTTCCATAGCCTTTATTACTTGTGCATGATTTACCTCCATGGTCTTAATAAGTTGAGCTTGGTTGAGTTACATATCCTTAATCATCTGAGTCAACTCCTTGATGAGATCCCTATCATTCTCATTTGCTTTCACTTTTAATCTTCTTTCATCTCCATATTTTTCTTCAAAGGCGTCAATGATTAATTCTAGAGAATCGAAATTGTTAGCAAGTAAGCCTTTCAACCAATCCATAGCATCACCCTCTATTGAAAAGATGAAAAGTCTCATTTTAACGTCCTCATGGTTAATATCATGGCACCATTTGCTCACACAAAGGTGGAAATTTCTAAGGTGAGTTTCGGTAGTAATGGCATTGTTACCTTGAAAACTAGGCAACTCATCAATAACCTCAATGGCTTCATCCGGAATAAAATCCAGATAGCTTGGAATGTTAGTAAAATCACAAGGGGCGAACAAATTATTAATGATGTCACGCTCAGTTGACCTTGAAACAGAAAATGGATACCAGAGAGAGGCTCTTGTCCAAGATTAGCAAGAAGACTATGAGAAGAAAGTTTCTAGTAGAAATTCTTGCAGGAAATAAAATAAGATGAGTCGCCAATTGAACAGGAATCTAACTCTAAAATCCAACATGCAAAACCAAAAGTTAGTCGTATTCTAGGTACCAAAGGACTTGTCCCTGGCAACAGCGCCAAAAATGTTAGCACTTGCCGCATGTCACACACACCTACCAGTTAGTGAGAAAAGTCGTTAACCCCACAAGGTGTGGTTGGTGGCAAGAACTAAGAGAAGGGGTTGTTACCTATTCCCAACTCTCTCTTTGTTTAAGCTATCTCCTAGGTTAGCTAAGGGGGGTGATCCCTAATGAAAAGTTATATGATATGGATCTCTAGGAGAAAGGTTAATTTGGATTACTTGTCAAAAAATGACTTTCTTCCAAGAATTAAGCAAGCATATGAATAAATGAGTCAATTTCAATGAAATATTCAAAAAGTATAGACTAGTGCCTTCAAGTAAATAACAATAGCTTGCTTAAAAATGAATATAAACATCAATTGCAACTATAAAGGGAAAAAGTACTTGGAAGTAAATGCCCAAATGATAAGATAATGACATCAATTACTCATGAGCTTAAATGATCATCAATGCAACAAATATATGAAATGACTTTGAAATAGAGTCGCACCAACGAAAAAAGTCCAAGTACGAGAAAGCTAAATGTTGCAAAAGTAAAAGAATTCACTATACTTGCATAATAAATGGCTCTTGAAATAAAGTGATATAAACAATACTCAAATAAATCCAAGATATCATAAATAGGAAAATTGCATTTACAAGTAAAGTAAATATGTGATGTAGATGTGCTCTTGGTTTATTTTATTAATTGCATCCTAAAGCAAAATTTCAATTGAACTCCAATCTTCAGACCTCACCCTTGCCCGAAAATTCGAATCTCACAGTGAAGAGTCAATAGAGGTGAAGGGACCAAAAAGTCTATACAACCAACTAAGTTGGAGGTTAATTTTAGTAATGCTTGAAAATGGGCCTAAATAATATGCATGTAAGATTTCCCAGAGTAGATTGCAATGCTTGAAAGTGAATTGAAATAAAATTGATGCCCAAAATAGATTTGCAAAAGAAACTTTAGCTTGAGAAAATAAAAGACAATTTTCTTGAAATGAAAGTAAATGGTTGCTTTGAAAGATAACTTGCCCAATACACAATGTTTCAATATACTCAAAATGGAAATGCTGCACAACAATAAAGTATGGATTAATTAGACAAGTGCCAAGCTAAATGTATCAAATTAAAGAGATGCTTACATAAAAATAAATTGTCATGAAATGGAATGTAACTTGTGACTTGTAGCAATCAATGTAAATGGTGCAAGCAAATTGTAGTGAACTTTGGGAAAGGGAATGTGATGTGTAGTTACGTTAATTTCCAAATTAAAGCATGCATAATATGCAATCAAAAATGGAAATGTCAAAACTAACAATCAATCTACCTACAAACTCTCTCACTAAATCGAGAGATAGGATGCAAATGGGTAGAACCCACTCTCCCACAAAAAACATAAATTTTTATTGTTATGGTTTACAATGAGGTTACTGGCTTTTTGAGAGCTACCCAAGGAATTGATGGAAGTAAAATATGAGGTTTTGAAACCACAAGGAAATTCCTTCAAGTATGGAGCCTCAAGAGAGATGAAGATGGTGTTACAATTAGGAAATACAAGCTCCCAAAGTGATACACGGCCTAGCCTCTTTCGCAAGCCCTCCTAATGCCCACGACCTCCTTGAAAATGGAACTTGAAGCTTGAGAGAACCTACAACGAAAATGTTAGGGCTGCAAAATTAAGACCAAGGTTAGTGTGAAAAAGAGCATGCAAAATGAGTGATAATGCTACAATATAATATACAAAAACTAAATCAAGTGATGGGAAAAGACCCCATCACTTGTCTAGCTTATAAGGAGCTCTTGATTAGCTAGATAAGAAATGAAAGCAAAAGAGTTTATGAGATAAATTTGATTGAAATATCGACCTATGCACAAACTATGCCAAAAGGAACCCTGCAAAACAAAACAATTTCAAAAGATAAACTTATGAAATTCAAATAATGATAGGAGCTCCTTGAGAGTTATGCCAAGAGTGGATTGGTCTCTTGAAGACTTCCCCTCATGCTTGTTAATCGATCCAAAGATGTTCCCTACAAAACTTCACATGCACATTAACTCATATGGATTTAAACAATACACAATGGCAAGAAAACTCTAGAATTTGTATGAAAATAGATAGAGTTGTCTAACCTAGAGCATAACAAATAAACAATTGTAAATGTAAGATAGTTGCACATTCACAACTCTATAAAACATATGAGAAAATGGAACAAAATAAAGCATAAGTAGAGAAGTATACCATCGTTAAACAAGGCATAACCTCCAAGAGAGAAACACCCATGAATGAACCACAAAGCCTTTTTTATTTATATAAAGCACAAGAGTACATAGGATCAGAGTCTCCCCAAGCACAATAGCTAGTACAAAAGATACATAATGGGAGCCCAACGGCTCAATTTATAGAAAAATGGAAAAGATCCAAATGTAGAAGTGATTAAACAAGTGGCAAAGGATTGACAATCACAATGCCAAGATCAAATTACAAGTGGCAAAGATGATTGTCCCATGTGTTTCCAAACTGCTAGTGTGAATTCGTTGTCAGCTGGTACGTAATTCACTTGAGCTTCAATGTGCTAGTTCAGTTCTTGGTTGTAGACTTAACTGTAAAGTGTGGTAGACAAACTCCCTCAGAAATGTGTGTTGGTTGCCACCACAAGCAGTGTATATCCTTTTCCCATATGCAAATATTTTGAGGTTTCCATGTGTAGTCGAGTGGGTAAGAAGGGGTGACACACTCTCAATGAATCTTCAACAAAGAAACATGCTTTGCCACCTTTAACAAATTGTTGTTCATACTCTCTGTAGATTGATGTATCACTGCGTGGAAGCTGATAGCTCTGATCTGCATGTACTTCGTTGGATATTCACGTAAACAAGAGGACATACTCCACTTCAACTGAAATCAACTGCTCATCCAAATGTGTGTGGTGTATCCAACTGGCATGTGCGTGAATTCTTTGTCTGGTTGCGTGGAGTTCAGTTGGTATGTGCATATTATCCCAAGCATAGCGTATTTCCCTTTGATAAAATTTTGATAAATGTTAACCATGTGTTGAGAAAAAGGTGGAGGGTGAAGTGGGTTCCCTCCCCACTCATTTACTTTCCACCTTAGACTTTTATAACATTTGATTCGAATTAAATCAAAGTTTGAACTTTTATCCATATGTATGCCTCATGAACTCAACATGGAAACTTTTGACTTGCTTTGACTTTGTAATTGAGCCTTGTTTGTTGGGCCCCACATGATTGCCATATCACCCTTGACCTTCACTTGTTTGACTTTCTTTGACTTTAGAAAAAATTAAAAAAATTTCCAATCATTGATTTTTTTTCCCTCATTTTTGCCAATGACATTAGAAAAATTGGCTTTCGAGGGATTATAACTCATTTTTTTACCCTCAAAGTGGGTCCTAAGATAATGTTGGGCCTCTAAGGATGAATTTCAAGTAGTCACATGCCCTAGACATTTCTGAAGACCACTTATTTACATCATTACATAGAAATTAATTAAAAAATCTCATTTTGCGGGAAATTTTTAATTATTAAAAAATCCTACTTAGACCTAGTCAATTTCCACGAAATTTCAGAGATGACCTAGCATGGTAACATACATTGACTCTAGACACTAAGATGCATTAGGGGCTCAATATTTAAGCCATCACCTTGGCGTTGGGGTATGCAATGAGTGAAAAAACCTAGAAAATTATTCGCCGCTAAAAAACAAGAATAATTAACCAAGTAAAAAAAACACTCCAAGTTGTACTCGCTTGTTGATTGAGTCCCAACACCATAGGCCTGGTAAATGGCTTTATTCATCATGCTAGATACATTTATACAATATCCCCATAGGGCTGCGGAATCTGAGGGCTGAAGAAGAAAATGAGAAGAAGAAGCTAGAGTTTAAAAACTTTGATGATAATAAGAACTTTGATGGTACATCGAGTCTGATGGTACATTGAGTCCTCAAGAATGGAGTCATCAAAAACTTTTCAGGTGCAACTTTAGTGGTCAACATTTGTCTCCACATGGGGATGTGTGCTAGAAAGGAAGTGATAGCATGCAAGGACCTAGAATTTGCATCCAAAACAAATGCATATATCAGTAGCATTGGTACAAAATATCATCATATAAAATCAAAACTCAAATGAAATACTAGAGCATGAAATGGAAACTTATTCTAATAGCATAAATGAAACAACATAACCAAAATGACAAGGGATAGTGTTAGAAATACAATACAAGAGATGCCCCATGGCATCAAATGTCCTCAATAAAGTTCATGTTGAGAAATGCGTACTTTTGGGCATATCCATGGGCTGCTTTTTTGATGTGCCTTGTCCAATTTTGAATATCTTAGGACTTTGATCAATCCCAACACTTTGTGGTATATGGTCATCAGATTTACCAAATCCTTTCCACTTTTCTCTTTTCTTCTTAACAGATTGTGATGTTGTTGTTGATGCTTTCAAAGTAGATCTTTTTGCCCGATCTTGAAGATGCTCAGATGGAAAATTTGAAGCAGCCAAGACTTTTGTGACTTGCCTTTCTCCATTTTGCATCTTCTCTGACATGAGTAATGGATCAATCTCATAAGTATAAACTCCATTCCCCTCAGTTTCCTTACTATCCAAGTCACCTTTAATTAGCCATTTTTCAATGGAATAAATGACCTCCTCATAATAAGATGAAGCTTGCTTCAGTGGATGGGGAGGCTTATGATATGTTTCTTTGTTCTTTTCCCATTCATCATTTGACCTATGTTGGAATTTTTGTACTTGTAATCTTTCCATTTCCTCCAACCTATTCTGAAAAATGATCTGATTAGCCTTCATAACACTTATTTCCTTGGCATGATTTGTTTCCATGGTGTTGATTAATTGTACTTATTTTTCTTCCATGGCGAGCAACCTGTTTTGAATAGAGGTTATCTGATTAGAATGATTTTCTTCCATGGCCTTTATTGCTTCTGCATGATTTACCTCCATGGTCTTAATGAGTTGAGCTTGGTTGAGCTGCATATCCTTAATCATTTGAGTCGACTCCTTTATGAGATCCCTATCATTCCCATTTGCTATCGCTTTGATCTTTCTTTCATCTCCATATTTTTCTTCAAAGGCGTCAATGATTGATTCTAGAGAATCGAAATTGTTAGCAGGTAATTCTATGAACTAATTCATAATATCGCCCTATAACTTGAACCAACAATGCTTGGTACCTGTCTAGTTGTCTGCATTCACTCTTGTTCGTCCTAGGAGCTCCTATGAACTTCTCTGCATCCCTCAATGTTTGACGAACTTCCCTACTGGTACGTCCACTGATGGTGGAGGATCGACCAACTCCTCATCCCACCTTTGTTGCTTCGTCTGTTGTAAACTCACAGGATCTCCTGCACCTGAAGTCGTGTTGGTACTAGTGACTATACAAGATCATTGTGATTGTCTGTGTGGTTGTCCCTGTGGTTGTGATGGTTGTTGGACCAATGGAGCTCATGCTAGCTCATTCTGATCATCTGTTGGCAACTCGTGAGATCTCTTGAAGGCTCAGTCCTCCATGAACTTCGCATCTCGTCTAATGATAATCTTCCGTCTACTACGAATGTAGATCTTATATGCCTTTGAGGTTTCGCTATACTCAAGAAAGATCCTCTTCCATGCAGTCTAATCCAACTTAGTGCTTTTTTGATCTGGGACATGGCAATAAGCTATGTTGCCAAAGATTCTGAAGTGACTTACTTCTGGCTTCTTCCCCGAGAACACTTCTTCTAGTTTTATCTTCCCTAACGCCCTGTGAGGAACCCTATTCTAGATATACACAGTCGTGTTACATAACTCTACCCATAGAAACTTGGTCAAATCCTGGTCACATAACATTGCCTATGCAGCCCCAACTATTGACTTGTTTTTCCGCTCAGCTACCCTATTTTGTTGTGGATTGTACGGAGTTGTCCACTCCCTCCTGATGCCTTCCTTTTCACAGAAGCTTGTCAAGTCACTATATGTGTACTCTCCTCTGTTATCTAAGCGAAGTACCTCGATCTTCTTTCTAGTCGCATTCTCTAAAGAGCCCTAAACTCCCTAAAGCAAATAAAAACTTCATCCTTGGTCTTCAAGAAATAGATCCAGGTTTTCCTAGAATGGTCATAGATGAAGGTGATGAAGTACTTGTACCCTCCAAGAGATCTAGTGGACATAGGACCGCAGATATCTAAGTGTATAAGTTGTAACACACCATCTGATCTACTGTCAATTCTTGGGAACGCTGCCTTAGCATACTTCCCAAGTACAAACCCCTTGCACACATCATCGTGTTTTGTGCCTAATTTTGGAACACCTGTTACTATATCCTTAAGCATCCTAATTGCTCCATGAGGTAAATGACCCATTCTATTGTGCCATAGCTCATTCAAGTCTCTCCCACCGTTATTGCAATCAATGTTCTTGTTGCTAACGAGTGCCTTTGGAGAATCGAGCTGCAACTTGTACAATTTGTTGCTACGAACTCCAATCTGCCTCACCTTCTTCTAGTTATAATGTTTGATGAACACCTTCTTCCCTACAAAGTGGACATCATATCCCTTATCATGTAACTGAGACACTCAAATAAGGTTCATACCAAAGTCGGGCACATGAAACACATCTTTAAGGTTGGTGCTTGCTCCTGGCTCGCTCTGAATCTCAACGATACCTACTCCAACTGGAGTTGATTTACTCTTCTTTCCCATCTAAATCTAGAAGTCCATCTGCTCCCCCTTGTAGTTGCAGAAGTATTCTCTAACTCCTATCATATGAGTTGACGCTCCATTGTCTATATACCAAACTCCATGTGAAGTTGAGCTAGAGAGGCAAGTTGTCTAAACAAATTCATCTTCCAATATGGAAGACAAATCTATAGCCTCCTGAATGTCAAATCTTTTTGCGGCCATATTGGAGAAATTTAAGAAATCTACTGAAGACATCCAGAGTATAATTTTTTGTGTGCTTTTCTCTTCCACCCAGCGTTCATCTGTTGATGAAAACGAACTACATCGAGATCTGCTCAACAAATTGACTGATCTGCTCATCGGAACCCTCTATCTGGCAAATCCACAACCTGCAAATCTCTGCTACTGAAGCTGAACGAATTCATCTTCATTTGCAACTAGAAAATTGAACCCTTCTGCATTTGCAAATTCGCACTTCCTAGTGGCCTGCACAAATCTAAGAAATTATGCTCAGAACTCCCTCTAAAACTGCAAAATTTTCTCCCTTCACTACTGAGTTTGATCTGATAAAAAATAGCTTTGATACCATGTGAAAATTCCTTAAATTGCATCAACTAGAAATTTATTCTTCTAACTGATTAATTATGCAATTTATTTGTTTCGGCAAATAATGAATAAATCACATTGCAATTCTTCACAATTAAATTACGTTGTGGAAAATAAACATAAACTAAGAAAATAGATGCGCACACACAATAAAATAGACACCAATATTCTTGAACTAACGTCCCCGGAAAAACCCTGAATAGAAAACCGGTGCAGCAGATGAGGGTTTATTTTGTTATATGTAGCAACAAAACCTGAGTACAATAATCTGGATGTCTGATTGATAACCCTCCAGCAAAATCTTTGACTACAAATCTAAGGGATAATTTCTTTTCTCCACAAGCAATTTGGCCTCTTCTTGGCCACTCAAACTAGCACTCGGATCACCCATGTGCAGGCTTCTATGTTGCCTCTGTGCAACCTTTAACTCGCATTGCCCAGATCTACTTCAAAGTGCCTCAAGTCGGCCCTCTCTGCCACTAAGATGAATTCACTTCAGCTCTGGAAAATTATCTCGGCCTCCAGCAACTAAATCAACATCCTGCATGGTTGAATCGAACTGCATCATGGAGACTCTGCGTAATCCTTGTGTAGCCTTTGTGGAAATATGTGACCTCCCTTCTGCTGGTTCTTCGACACTAGAACTCCACCGAAAATCTCTGTTGTTGCTCCCTCAATCACTATTTCTCTGGTTCGAACTCTTTCCTACTAAATCTTTGCAAATGGATAGCTCAACTTGCCCAAGGAAGTCGCTCTCCCTCTCACTTGATTTGTCTATCTCCATCCCCATCATCCTACTCTTATAATCTCTTGTTGGATCACCAACAACCATGATTAAATCGTTAGCAACCGCTAAGATCGTCTCAAACTCAATCTGTGTCAGTTTCTAGAGCTTTCTCGGCTTTCCTTAATTAATTCCTACTAATTAACCAGTTTTCCTAAGTTAGACTTAGGAAAAATTTAAATTATGGCTAATTAGTTTAATTAAGCTATTTCACAAGCTTATCTCGTGAAACTTTTTAAGGGTTTTGAAGATCTTGTATTCTTAGCCCTTCTGACTCAAATCGAGACTAGAACATTTGTCTGATGCTACAAAAACTAACACGCCCCATTTAAAAAAACTCATTGGCTACCAATAATTGGATGTTGTTGTGGTAGAATCGAAGCAAATTGAACATTGAGTTGAGCATCACCATTTGAAGAGGTCGCAACAATAATAACCTATGAAATAATCACCAAATCATAATAAGCTCGCTCTTTTCATATTAGTCATTATTATAGGCTAAAAAGGTTGATTGTGTTAAGAGTCTAAGGGATACTTTTGAAAAAGGTATTCGTTCGACTTAAAGTTGATTCATCAAAATTAAAGGTCTATATAAAAATATATAAAAAAAAAAAGTTACAAGTAAAAATAAAACATACCAAAGTTAAAGTATTGAAAAAAAAACAGTATAGAGAAGCATTATGAGGAATGAATATATATATATATATATATTGTTTTAGAGAGATAAAAAGTTTATTAAGAGACTAAAAAATTTGTTTCGTTAATATAGGTATAATAAAAATAATACCTAATTTATAAGCACCAAGCTTAAGTGAAATATTATAGAATTTTGGACAAAAGAAAAATGGTGTCTAGTAATGAGAAAAAAGGAAGATTTCCTAAAACCTCAACAAAACATGTTTTCATGTTACTTAGACTCAAAGAGACACTTGTAAGAAAAATAATTGTTATTTATACTGCTCCTAATGTAGATAATAATTATCGCTAGGATGCGGGTGATTAATAGCCATCAGGGAACGTGGCACATAGTGCGCTTCCCGATGGACCTCGCCAGTGTAGCCCATGTGGCTCCCGGTACTGATATTAACTACAGTCTTAACTCCCCACCCTGCGTGAAATCTCATTATCTCGGTCGGCTCATTCGGCTTCTGGACATGGCGATCATTCTTGGCATGGAGTGTTTCTGCAGAGGTTTGAATGGTGGAGTGGGCGGCTACAGCTCTCCTCCGCCTTTGCATGTGAATTGTTCGCCTGCAAGCATTGAAGCCAGCATTAGAACTAATACGGGGAAGCGCTGTTTGATAGTTGCTTGTTTTGAGCCGGCTCCAAATTGTCACTTCTCCAACAGTCCGTGGTGTAATCGACGAGTTTGTGATCCTGCCTCCTCTGCTCAGTCAGGTAATTTTGCTACCTCCTCTGCTGATCTGCTCCGTGGTTATAGTAGTCTTGCTCCGGCTTCTTTTGTTCAGGCAGGTGGCGCCCAGAATTCTCTTTCTCCCCCGGACCGCTTGGTGAGTCTTGCTGAGCCCAGCTCTGATTTGGTCATCATGCCTCGCCTCCGCGAATGCATGAGAGCTAGAAGGGGTTCCAGTCGTGGGCGTCTTCATCAACAGCGCCCGCCTCCCTTTCCAGCTCCTGCGTTTGAGGTTGACTCTATCTTTTCTCCCGATGCATTCTCTGCCCCTCCGCCCTCCCATCATGAGTCTCTTCCTGGTGCCCCTCGTCCCCTTCGGCCCTCCATTCGTCAAACTTCTCAGCGCGCTGAGCTCAGGTTTGACTGCACCTCCTGCAATGCCACTCTTACCGCTTTTATTACTGTTACTCTGCGGGAAGAAGTCCCTAATATAGCTCCGCCCAGCTCCTCGATTTCGCCAGCTCCCCCTCTCAGCCACAGCTCCCCTCAAGTTGTCCCTGCCTTCTTTGCTCCTCAGCACGGGCCCAACATGGAGACAGAGCACGCGGGTGGCGGAAGTATTCTCAGTGACAGCCAGGCGGACAGAAGCGAGATGTTCACCTGCAGAATCGTTGAAGAGTCTCCCTCTCCTACTCATGGATAATAGCTACTTTGGTCCTCAGGTTTTTTTGTTCTGCTCTTGTAGAAATTATAAGCTTCTTAGCTATACTGCTTTGCTGTACAGGCAGTTCACTTATTTCAGCTACAGTGTCATTTTGTTTTTAGTAAACTTAAAGCTGGTTTCCCTCTCATGGGCGGCTCAGACGTTATGGTTTAAAGGACTGGTTTCCCATTCTGGGCAGTCCAGAATATGCTTGTCTTGCTTGACTATCAAGCCCAGCGTTCAGGCTTCCCTAGCTGACGTTGGTGCAGTTTTGTATCAGTACTTTTATACATAATAGAAATTAGTCATACTTAGAAAAAAAAAAATGTAGATAATAATTATATTAGTAACAATGTGCCAACCAATTATTGATTCCTAAGTCAAATAAACTTGAAAAGATAAACTCATGAGACGAAAAACAATATGACATAAGGAATTTATAAATGAACAATGGAGAGTATACTTTGATATCGCAATCAAATTAGATCCCTATTTTGTCATGACAATGACATAAATTTGGGTTCACCCTAGGTGGAAACACTATGGACCTTCATATTAACATTAGAAAACTATTGATCTTCATCTTAAAACCACGGACCTTCATCTTAACAACATGTTACATTGGAATCAAAGTCAATAACAATGGAAGATCTTAGTAATATCTACGTCACCGGATACTCCTAAAATGCCCTTGAATCTGAATTCCGAGTATGAGATGCACCCACGTACCGGATTCAGCTCCAATTCAAAGGATACGGCGTATCCGTACGGGGTACGGCGTATCCCGACCGTATCCCGTTCGAATACGCCGTATCCCGTAAAACCGGATACGGCCGGGCCCGCGGGTTCAAAAAAGCGTTTTTTTTTTATAAAGGGGGGCTTTTGTTCATTGTTTTTCACCAATTGAGGAGGACTTTTCAGAGAGAGGGCATCAGGCTATGGCTTTTCCGTATTTATATGTGATTTCATATGGTAATGTTAATTCACAAAAAATCAAAAGCTGTATACTTTTAAATTCAATATTCATGTATGAAAAGCTTCAGGAAGTATTTGGAAGTGGTTTAGACTATCATTGGATTTCATGGAGAAAGTAGAATTTTAGATCTCATTAAATCGTGAGACTTATCGATTTTCGGGATTTCAGGATTGGGTTATTGCAATGTTTCCATCGAATTTTGTCATGTATTAGGGTATGGAACTCGTATTTAATCAAGAGCAGTGAGCACCAATCCCTCTATGTACCTTGATGTTAGTGACATTGGTTGTTAAACTCCTCTATCATGACCCTACTAAGAATGTACCCATCACTCAAACAAAACCTTGACTATCTAAGATGATAGATAAATCTATGTTTAAATCAATGAATTAAGTATGAATGTGTGTAAAAAATATCTAATTTTTAATATATTAATACATATATATTTTTAAAATATATATATTTTTTAATAAAATAATATATAATGTATCGTATCCCAGAAGTATCCTGTTCCGGGGTCACCGTACCCATATCCGATTCTTCGAATCCCAATATCCCCGTATCCCCGTATCCCCGTATCAGGTGACTTAGCTCAAAAGTGATCCTTCAAGATAATCAAAGTCAGTGCAAAAGATGCAAAAAGAATTTGACAAAGTAATTATAGAAAACAGTGTGGAAAAAGTCGGCAAAAAGTCTCGACTTTTTCAAAAAAACCCGAATTTTTCACTGAGTCGATTATATCGATCAACTTTTTGCTGACTTTTTCAGCCTTGAAAAAGTCGGGATTTTATCTTAAAAGTCCCGACTTTATCCCGATTCGCTGGAAAATTTTGGCTATCCCTCATAATGCACGGTTAAGAGGCCGAAACTTGATTTTTCTCACTCATTTTTCAATCAGTTTGTTGCGTTTGAGGGTTGTGGAGAGAGAGGATGTGATTGAGGCTTGAGCTTTGCCATTGTCCAAGATTTGTGGTGTGGATTTGGAAATTTGTCCACCGCTCAACGTTGGAGATTGAAGATGTTGGTTTATTGCTGCCAGGTATGTATTTTCTCTCTTATTCTTTGTAAATTGTTACAGAAATGTCTTCTTAAATCATTTTATATTTCAAACAGATCAGAGAAGGGATTTGTTTTGAAACTAGATCTTGCCAATGCCTTCGACAGAGTTAGGCACTCCTTCCTTTACTCTGTCCTTACGAAAAGGGGCCTTTGTGAAGACCTCATCTCTCTCATACGGGCCTACATTTCCACTCCTTGGATCTCCCCTCTTGTCAATGGGAGACCGGGACAATTTTTCCAATCCACAAGAGGCTTAAGACAGGGTTGGCCCTTATCCCCCTTCATTTTCATCCTCATGGCAGTATCCTTCAGTCGGGCATTGGACTACAACTACAAAGCAGGCTTAATTACAAGTATCAAATTTAGTAATGGGGTCAAAAACATGAACCACTAACAGTTTGAGGAGGAGCTACTTGCATAATAGTCAAGAGATTCAAAACACTGCTGGACAAATTCATGCACTATTCAGGAGGCCAGATCAATTATCTCAAAAGTTGTATATATGGACAGAATGCAACTATCAATACCATTCACAACATTGCCCAAATCTTCGGGGTCCCTTACAAGTGGAGCTGGAATGATTTTAATTACCTAGGAATGTCTATAAGCAATGGCCCTTTAAAAGTAGAGGTGTGGAGCATCACCTTAGATAAGATGAAAAAGAAAGTCCAACAATGGGGAGCCTCTTGGCTCAATCTAGCTAGGCACGTAGTTCTCTTAAAGGTTGTTCTCTCTGCTCTGCCCCTTTACCATTTCTCCCTACTCCAAGCCCCTATCAAAATTCAGAATAAAATGGAAGCAATCTAAGACAGTTCTTATGGCAAGGTGGTCAAAGAGAAAAGAAGACGTTCAGTTTGGTAAAATGGAGGCAGGTAACAAATAAATATGAAAATGGTGGTCTTGCTATCCGCATCCCTAAACTGTTGAATGTAGCCTTTGCAGGAAAATTGTTTGGCGTTTAATCATTGGGCAGCAAACATGGTGGAAGCATGTTCTGGAAAGGAAATACCTCTCCACTTCAAGGCAAAATCTATTATATCAACTCATCCCCAGCAGGCCATGCTCTCGTATATGGACTCTCTGCAAGAAAGCCATCCCCTTTCTTCGCAACAACGCCTCCAAATTTCTTCATGGAGGCCGCAGCATCGACATCTGGAATGACAAAATAATGGGCAAGTCTCCTCTCTCAAATGATATGAGCGTTTTGCGCATTCAAATGCATCTTAGAGAACTCAGGATCAACACCTTGAATCAAATCTCCAGTTGGGATGAGAACACTTGCAAATGGCAGGATTAGATGTTTCCAAATCTGCCCCGCCCCCCACCTCCTCAATGACAAAGCTAAACTGGAAGGTATGCTTCATGGAGTTGCTCCTCTTGCAAAAGATGAAGATAGCTTTAGGTGGGACTCCTCTAGGTCTGCTTTCTCCATAAAAGCGAGATACGAAGTTCTTCACAATGAGCACTTCCTTTCTCCTCCATGGGCAATCTGGAAGCAGGTTTGGAAATCTGAATCTCTCCCTAAAATCAAACTCTTCATTTGGACCCTAGTAGAGGGGAAGATTTTGACAGCTGACAATCTGAAAGAAAGAGGCATCTAGGGAGCCTCTAGATGCCCTTTATGCTCCACTGCTGAGGAGACAATTCAACATCTCTTCATCAAATGCTCCTTTGCAAAAAAGGGCTGGAACTTCCTCTCTAATACACTCCAGATAGAGATTGTTGCTAACACCACAATCTCTGATTTGATTGCTAATTGGAAAAATATCTATCCTAGTGCAAAAAAAAGGAAGAGTGTTGTCAAAAGAATTTGGGACACTCTACCTTATGGTCTCCTCTAGAACATATGGCTCATGCGGAACAAAGTTACCTTCCAGGCGCAAAAACCATGCATTAGGAAAGTGCAGAGGAAGACCTAGAGTCTGACTACAGAGACCATCCTTGCCAAAAACAACAGTCAATTCAACATCAACGATTTGTAGGTTGAGGAAAGACTTCTATTCGGAAGAGTGCTCGACAGCCTCCCGAAGTGCAACAAGCCTCCCGCAAACCAACCATTCCACAAAGATCAGTGTAAAATAAGGCTCAAAGAAAAGGAGATTATCGAATGGCTTGATGGGATCAAAAGACCCACACTCTACTTCGACGAAGCCTCAAAATCAAATCCCAGAATAGCAAGAGCTCGAGGTCGCATCTTGGATGAGCAAGTCAACAATGTTGCCTCCTTCGAATGGGGATTGGGTCGGCTAACAAACAATAAAGCAGAAGCATATGCTTTAATGCAAGGCCTTCAAATCATTAAGAGACTAAATATTAAAAAGGCTATGGTTTTCGGGGACTTGGCAATAGTAATCAACATGATGTCGAATTTAGCTCTATCTCCAAACGTCGCCCTCAGCAGATTGATCATCAGGTGCCGCACCTTGAGTAATGAAATAGGAGATCTTTCATTCTATCACATCCTCAGATCCAACAACAAGATAGCAGATTCTCCAGCCAACAAGGCCTGCCTAAGACCCCCTCGTCAACTCTATCAACTATTCCCCTATTTCATGAACTCTCCCCTTTGCGTGCTCTCTACCAGCATGATCTTTTGTGCCTCCCTGATTTTATTCTTGCAAGTCTGCATGCCCATCCCCTCCCCTGCACTTATCTCATGACCCTGTCCACCCATGCTTCCCGCCCTTCCCTCATCCTTAGCCTGCCCTCCACCACCTCCCTTCCTATTTATCCCACTCCCCCTTCCTACGCAGACCACCATTCATTACTTCTCTACGCTTATTCTGCCTCTCAGCAATTTCCCTGAAGCTCTTTGCCCCTCTGTCCTTGGGCCTCCGTTCTCAGTTGTATAACAGCGCCTCTGTTTCCTCAACCCCTCACTACCGCAACTGCATTCCTGCCTTCCCTCTTTGCAGTCAAAATGAGGAACGAGAATCGCTTCCACTGCTTCGACTTGCAAGCGGAAATGAACCTGATCAGAGCCCAGCTGAAGATAATGCAGGAGAAACATCATGCAGACACCAGCTTCCTCCAACACCTAGCTCAATCCCTCTCAGAGCAGCTGAGGGGTGCAAACAATTGTTGTGCACACATCGAAGAATCCTTGGAAATCCTGCACTACATGTGGATAAACGCATTGTCCATAGCTCAAGTTCCAACATGTAGCTAATGCCAACCCGGACAGCAACCATGGCACCATGGACATCTCAAATGCTCAACAAGGCAACAGAAACTAGTCTTCAATCCACCATCTTCTATTTCAAATACCATGTCTTTTAAATTTACAATTATGTTACTTCAGTTTGTTAGAATTTACAAAGAATCAGATATGCAACATAGTAGCAATAGTTAGCATGTAGGAGGTTCGGTTTTTGCCACATCACCCCTCCTTGACATTCTACTTTGTAACTCAGATGTAATGGAGATCTTACTCCTCTCTTTTTTTGGAATATAAACAGCAACCGACTTTGTTAAAAAAAAAAATCATTCTATATTTCAATTAGCTTGTTTTATAACTTATTTTTGCTTAGAATCTAGAGTCTAGACTCTAGACTCTAGATTGAATTAAAATTTAAAACTTCAACTTTCAAGACCCTTGTACAGATTGGAATCCCAATGCCTCAATGACATGGTGTAGATCTACCACAATCTTCGATTGTGGATGAGACAAATTCAGAAAACTCCTGATATGGATGCCATCTCATTGGACAATATTGATACCACTGTTGCATGGAGGGTCGAGATTGAGAGGTCGGCCATGGACTTGATCCCTAATTGGTTAGATGTGGATCCAAAGGCACTAGCGCCAGAGGAGGTAGCAGTTGCAAGGGAGGAGGAGGCAGAGGTAAAGGAGGAGGAGCAGGGTCAAGAGGCAAAGAAGGAGGAGGATGTGGAGAAGGAGGTGACACCATCTAGGATGGGCAGCAACAGCGGTAGAGAACAAAGGCCACCTCTTTTATTTGCTTCTAGAGGACGACTGAGTCCATTTGTATCCCTAGGGGTAGGGCATTCTTCCTCTAGAGGAAAAGGCAAAGCCATTCCCTATTCCTGTAAAAGGTGCAAGGGATCTCAGTGACTGATTACTTTATGACATGGAGATGACTCATGATATACATTTATTATTTTTTTGTTGATATTTTGACTCTTGAGAGTTGAGGGGATCTCAGTGACTAATTACTTTATGACATGGAGATGACTCATGATATACATTTATTATTTTTTTGTTGATATTTTGACTCTTGAGAGTTGAGACTGAGACAGAACTCAAGATTCAAGACTTGATTCACTATTTTGATGTGATGTAGCACTAGACTTCATATATATACGGGACCTTCATTTGTAATCCTATCTTATCATTTCTTATGCATTTATTCAATACATTATTATTTTATCCTAAACAGATTTCTTTAGATTCCAAAATTTTAGATATTTAATTAGTGCCCCACATTGGTTGTCACAAATGTTAATACTTTATTGGAGGAAGTTTTGAGCTCTTCATCAATAAAAAAATAAGCTCCTATTTTATTGTTTTTTGATAATTTATGGATACACTTGAGACGATTACTTCTAATCTTTGAAGGTGTTTTTTAAAGCTTGAAACTTGATGTGTTTGGAATCTGGATCTATATTGTTGAAGTTGAATATGGCTTGTTATCCACCAAAAGTGGTGATTGCTGATTTGAGTAGCTTAGGACGTACTCCCACACCCTAGGATACTGGGTTTGGGAGAAGTTTGACCCACATGGGCATTGTGGGCAAGTGTACCCAAGCTGTGGGTTTTGCACCCAAAGTTGTCGACGCAAAACCAAGTGGAGATTTTGATGGTTTGATGATTGAGAGCATGTGGAACCCTTGAAGGGCTTAGAGGCACCAAAGGCTCAATGATGTTGCATTGGTTGAATGAAAAGAATTTTTGTCTTATGTTTTATGGAGTTTAAACAAATTGTTTAGGTCAACTTGGCACATGTAGTGTGACCTTTGGTGGCTAATTAAACCCATTAAGGACTCTATAAACGTAAGGCAGGGATTAGCTCATTCTACACATCACAACAAGTGCACTCATCAAGAAGAGGACCGATCTGAGGAAGCCACAAACCTAAGGAGTTAATCTAGAGTTGAAGAGAAGGATGAGTTTTGGTTTGTCTCTTGTGATTTGGTCAGGCCGAGTTAGGAATATTGCTGGCAGATGCGTTTTGGTATTTTTCTAGGCTAAGTTCTGTGCTAAACCTTCTATGATTTCATCGTTGAAGTATTGTACCTTACTGGAGGGTTGAAACCCCTAGAACAGATATGTTTTGGTGAGCCGTGAGGACTAGTTCATAGTTGGAGTAATGTTGCATGCCTTAAGGAACCAACGCAGAGAGTTTAGGGGCTGGAAGGAGGTTAATGACGAATGCAGGTCTTAAAGGACGTTTGGAGGTCAAGTTTTGGGTTGTCCTATTGTTGCTTCAGCAACCCTAAAAGAGGGCTGAAACATTAAACATTTATGTGCTCAGAGTCGAGGGTTCAGGACAGTAATGTGGACGTCTTGAAGAGTTACGGTGATTAGTCTTCTTGTGAATGATTGCAAGGCGATGTAGTCTGGTTTGGACATTGTTTTGGATCAGCCTAAGAGCAGTGATTTTGAGGACTATTAGTGGCTGATAAAGAAGCCCTAAGTTTGGTGGACAAAAGGCAAACTTGTCACAGTAAGTGGGTTGTGTATAGTGCCCTAAGGATTGACTTTTCAAGTAGTAAATAGGACAGTCAAGTGGGTTGATTATTTTTCCCTAGATCTATGTGTTGTAGGTGGGGCAAACTCAGTGATAATAGAGAAACATGTTGAGCCCTAGTTCAGTGTTTTACAGTGGGTGAAATTAGTGATAAGAGGGCGCCCATGAAGCCCTAAGTTTAGTCATCTTTGGAGCAGCAAAAAGGCAAGAAGAGGGCAGTTGTGAAGACCTTGAGAGCTAGGACTCTTGGTGGAACAACAAAGTAGATAGAGGGCAGACTTGTTTGGGCCAAAGTTCAGTCACTCTTGGAGCAGCAGGAGGGTTGACAGTGACAGTTTGAGTTGTCAGAGATGCAAGCTTTTTGAAGTGGCAGAAGTTTCAGTCATCAGCAGAAGGGGAGGCAAAGTACCCACCAGATGTGTTCAAGGTACCTGGACTGAAAGGACTGTGGAACACTACATCAGCAATTAAGTCAAGTGTACTTTGTTCAGGGAAATATTGGTGATCATAGTTGTTGATACCAAGCACTAGTTATTCTTGTATCATGGTGAATTGTAAGTGCCATGATCCCTGGTACGGGAGCCCTAAGATTGTTGTATTAAATTTTGTACTATAACAAGTTGTGGGTTAAAATTTGTGTTGTGTACTAGTTGATTCACTGTTATATGTTATTATGCTATGAAAAATGCTTGTGTTGTGGTATATGAGTGTGTTTGTGATCATGATCTTAGACACAAACCTGATTCTGAAGTGTCATGGAAAAATCAATAGTGATCCCCTTGACAGCCACTGATGTAGCCACTGATGATCTCTGCTCCCTACATCAATCATATGTCCCCTTTCCCATTTGTCGAGAGCATATGTTAGAAGGTGGGCATTCCAACCTAAAAGATATGGTTTTCAATGTGCAATCGAGTGCTTATGCTTGTTTTTTCTTGGGCATTTTGTAATATTCCCATTTTTGGTGTCACCTACGACAAGGCTAGATTGGACTTCTAGAGTTAGGAGCGGACAGGTCACAGGTACAAATTGGTGCTATCAGCGGGTTCAAGGGCTTTTTGGAGGAGTTTTGAGGAGTTTCCATGATGTCCGGTGGCATTCACTTGATATATTCCATCATCCGAGCAGTTTGGCTTTCGTTCCGATGCATTCCGACAACTTTCGGAAATTTGAGTTATTTGTGGGCTTAACTCAGCGAATTACGCTCAAGGTGGCATTCCAGGTGGAATACATGATGGAACATCTTAGTGTAATAGCTCATTGGAACCGAGACGAGGATACCTACATGATGGAATGGTTGGGCATGAGTTTCAGTGACCAGATGAGACATGGTAGCCGATTTACTCTTTTCTGCATTAAAAAGGAATATATTAAACAAAGGGAAAAGTGCACCATGAATAAAATAATAATAAAATAATGCTCTAGAAGGCTCCAAGAGATCTATAAAAGAAAAGTGAGGAGGCCATTGAGGGATATCTTTGGATCATATCATTTTATTGTATGAAAGGTGTGAGATGTGGTTCTCTACTTCAGTCGTAGCCCCAGGACGGAATCCCTTGGGTGATTTATGAGTGTTGGATGAAAACCCAACTCTCTTGAGGAGACTTCACTCAGAAGTTTCGCAGAGCTTCAGTGATATTGGAGTGAGGATCATTCAGATCTTCAACAGGTGCTTCAGTAGATTCAGTGGTAGCTGTTGCCGGAGGGAGAGTGCAGCGGTTCAGTTTTGGAGGCCATCGCTGTGTAGCAGTGCAATAGATTGTATTGTTGGCCAGTTTTCCATCTCACCTCTTTTTGGGTCAGATCTATATGTAACCCTCATTATTATTTATAATAAAAGATGAGATTCTTCCTATTCTATGTGGTATTGGATTGCAGTGTTTCATGTCTTTTTATTTTACATGGCAATTTTCTGTTGAGTAAATGTTGATTTTACGGCATATTGTGGAGTTTAGTTATTTTTCTGCATTTTTAATTAAAATATCCCATCCGGGATATTACAGTGGTATCAGAGCTTCAATCTTGGATCAGCCTGCACGTTTCCAGTTTTCAGTTGCAGCTATTTTGGTTAGAAGAGCCTATGCAGTCATTGGAGGAGGCTCATTTGTGGAAGCTGCATTGGTGGGATTTTAGAGTTGGGGTGTTGGGAAATTGATAGGAGAGCCATATGAGGAGGTTTGTTGGGATTTCGGAGAGCAATGATTGACATTAGCAGCTGCAGTGCCAAAAAACGAAATTGGAAGAGGGCCAAACTACAAAGGGTCATATTTTGAAGTTTGGAATTAGAAGAAACCCTTTTTGGGTTTTTCTGGGTTTTGGGCAAGGATCACCTTCCCAAATTCCTAGAATTTTCTGAGCAGTTTTCAATGGGTAAATCTGAGGCCGAAGTCAAGCAACAGTGTAGTCTTGGCGCAGCAGTGCGGTTTCTAGAGGAGCTTGCTGGAGCGATTTCCAACAAATACATGTCACCTACAGCAGTATGTATTTGAACTGGTTGACAAAAACTACACCTACATCGCTATAACAACTCAGAAAAACAGTGACCACATCATTGGTTGAACCATGGAGGGATTCCTAAACAGCTTGAGAAGAATAAAAGTTGGTTCCTTGAACCACCATGCAGCAGAAGACTAGAAAACAAAACAAAACAGCAGACCCTTCTCCAAGAAGATGCATAATTTGCTCCAACAAAGACATCCGAGGAATTTACATAAAGAGGAAGAAGTGGGATATTGGCTTTATGCACTTGGTATGGACTTAAAGAGTGGAAGATCAGAAAATGACTTTCCCATGTTAGAGAAACTGGAATCCTGCCTTTCAAAGGTAGAGCAATCTGATTGGAGATTAAATTGGGCTTTGGAGCCATCTATGGTTGCATTGGTACAAGCTAGATTCTTGGAACATCCAAGTGAGAGAGTCAAGCTTATAGTTGCCTCTTGTTTCAGCGATATTTTGAGGATAACAGCACCCTTCCCTCCCTACAATGATGACATTATGAAAAGAATTTTCAAATTGATAGTAGGAACCTTTCGGGATTTACACAATTGTGCAGGCTCTACATTTGGGAGGAAGCTTAAGGTTTTAGAAGTCATGGCCATGACCCGGACTTATAAGATCATGTTTTACCTTGAGTGTGATGGCTTGATTCTGTAGATGTTCCAATGCTTCTTTAGCATTATGAGACATCATTCTGACAAAGTCATAGCACACATGCAGTCCATCATGTCGTCATGTATGGGAGTCCGTGAGGCCATTTGCTGGGAGTTGCAGACTAGGTTGCTAAGCATTTGGAGGAGAGAGCAGTTGGTCTCACCTGCTGCTTATGAACTAGCCCAAGGGCTGGTTGAGCAGAACATTGAGCTTTCCAGGAGACAATTGACTAGGGAGGAGTTGTTCCACTTTGGTGGATCATGCAGCAGAAATGAACTGAGGAGGAAGGGACTTTTCTTCATTTGCAAAGAACCATGGGGGCCTGATCACTCATGTTTGAGAGATGCAAATGAGGTGGCAGAGCTAGAACAGGTATACGTTCCTTCTGTATGTCAGGATGAGGACTCTTCTCCAGATGAGTCCATGGGATCAAATGATGATGCTTCTGGGGAGCGAGAGTGGTCATGCGGAGTTGATGCCAGTAGGCTGGAGCTGCATTCCAGTGTGCAGGGTGAGCAGTCATGGGACTCTACAGGAGATACTCTGGGTGATGAGTCACTTGTGACGATTCAGCCAGAGCAACATATGATGGAGCCTAAGTCAGCAGAGGAGGATACTATGCATATCATGCATGATAGTCCATTGGGGGAGAGACAAATGGAGGCTCAAATTGAGTGGATGGTGGATGTGCGGCTAACCTCGGGGTCAGCCATTGAGGAGGAGCGAGTAGATGCACAACAATCTAGTACGGTGACAGTAGTTTCAGATACTCATCCTCAAGAGATTTTGGAGGTTGATGGGACAGTTTTGCGGGAGGCTAGTAGACAGCAGGGGTATGACATTTCTGATTGGGAGAGGGAGGAGTTGTTGGAGATGGTGGTGCATCCATCTTTGGGCCGACCCATTGATGAGGTGTCAATAGATGCACATACAGTTAGCAGGACTGCACCACTTTCAGGGAGCAGGGCGCTCCAGGAGTACATTGACGAGGCTTGCAACATATATTGCCCACATTGGCCAATTATAGAGAGAGAAGCTTTCTTTTGTAGGCAGATCTTGTCGGCAGACGAGATGAGGCAGCACGAGTTGAGTATGGACTGGAGACCTCACACTAGACTTGTTCTGCATGCAGGTGTCACCGCATTTTATTCTTCTTCCCGAATAGATTGGCGGGAGATAATGAGTTGGTATCCTATTGATGGTACGATCTTCTTAGTCATGAGCATAGTGAAGCAGGGAGCCGTAGACTTGACAGATACTACAGTTTCCAGTTGCCAGTGGGACACATGTCGACAATTCTTCAGTATTCCATACCGACTTCGAGAAAGCAGGGTTAACATTGGATTGAGTCAGGGGTTGGATTGGAGAGAGGTGATGAGTTGGTACGCAGTTGGTGGGGCAACTTATACAGTTAGAGGTACAACACAGCAGGAGCCAGGGAGCATTGATGCTTGTTGGCGGACTGCACTTCATGGGGCATCATCTATAGCCAGAGGCAGTGTGTAGTTTCAGCTGTGGGACTTGGGCAATGATTGGCCAAGGTGGCGTTGGGGTCTGGGAGGATTGTTTGTTGACTGGTACAGTGAGAGATCAGTTTGGGATCCAGGCATTGAGAGGTCTATTCTGAGTGGCTTGACACAGGTGCATAGCTGCACCCAGGGGTTTGTATGGGATCCAGGCATTGGGTCTCAGCTACATCAGGCCAACAAGGTGGCCCACATATTTGGATTGCTTGAAAGCAAGCAATCTTGGGGCGGAAGTTCTGTAATATTCCCATTTTTGGTGTCACCTACGACAGGGCTAGATTGGACTTCCAGAGTTAGGAGCAGACAGGTCACAGGTACAGACTAAGTCACCGGATTTGCCTAAAAGGGCCACGAATCCCGAATCCCCGTACCAGATAAGAGTACATACAGGATTCGGCCCCAATTCAACGAATACGGCGTATCCCGACCGTACCCCGTTCGGATATGCCATATCTCGTACAGCCAGATACGCCCGAGCCTCCGGCAAGGAAAATCGCGCGATTTTTTCTTTAAAGTTCGGTTTTTCTTCATTCTTTTTTCACCCATTTCATTTGTGAAGTGAGTAGGAGAGCTAGTGTGAGCAAGGAGCAAGTGTGAGCAAGGAGAAAGGGAGTTCTTTCGAAGAGATTAGAGCATCCGGTAAGTGCATTGTCCCTCTATATTTTGCATTTAGTTTGTTGTTAGTGTTTGCATGTGCATATGTTTTATATATTTAGTTGTTTTTGTTTATTTTTTACAGTATTCATGGCTCAATCAAAGGCAGCAAGACAGGGGAAAAGAAAGGGGAATAATGTCCCCATCGGAGATGCCCCTCCTGTCCCTCTTTCATCAGGGTCTGCAATTATTCCATCCATTGGAAGTGGGGCTGCAACAACAGCTTCAAATGTGCAGGGAAAACAAATTGTTGACCCCAAATACCCATTGTGGAAATATGTGACAAGAGAGGAAGGGGCAACAAAAAAGGGAGGAGGAGGAAATTATTCATGGAAATGCAATTTTTGCAATGGCCATTTCACTTGCACATATTTCCGTGTGAAAGCTCATTTTTTGGGTATTCCAGGTTGCGGCATTAAATGTTGTAGAGTAATTGAATTTCCAAATAGGAAGGAATTGGAGAAAGAGTAGAGTATTGGTGAGGCAAATGTGGCAGCAAAATAAAAAAAAACCAAGAATGATGACCCCCTTCCATTCTTGAGGAAAAGCGGCAGCAAGTTCCCTTTTGAGACTTTTAGTAGGGGAGAATTAGCAAAGAGAAAGGCAACTGCAGTTGGTCCAATGGACAAGATTTTCCAAAAAGAGAAGAGGGAAGAGCTTGATCTCACCATTGCATTTTTTTTCTATCAGAACTTCATATCTTTTAATGTTGCACGGTCACCTCTATTTATTGAGATGTGTCGAGCTCTTTGTCATGGGGCTCCATCAGGGTATGTGCCTCCTGGGTCAGAGAAGCTCAGAACCACATTGTTGACAATGGCAAAGAAAGAGGTGGACAAAATGCTTGAGCCTATTAAATCAGCATGGCCAACATCTGGGGTTAGCATTGTTTCTGATGGATGGACAGATCCAGCACGCCACCCACTCATTAACTTCATGGTGTCATCCACAAATGGTGCAGTTTTCTTGAAAGCAGTGGATGCACTTGGACAGTACAAGGATGCACAATATATGGGTGAGTTATTTCTCAAAGTTATTGAAAGTGTAGGTGTGGATTGTTGTGTGCAAATCATTACAGATAATGCACATGTTTGCAAGGCTGCTGGCATGATTGTAGAAGCAAAATATCCACAAGTATTTTGGACACCTTGCATTGTTCATTCATTGAACTTGGCACTAAAATCTATTGCTTCTGATGTGCTTTGGATTGGAGCCATTATTGAGGATGCACGACATATCCGCAACTTTGTAACAAACCATACAAATGCCCTCACTATCTACAAGGAGTACAGCAATCTATCATTGTTGAAGATTGTAGATACACGGTTTGCCTCTTCATTCATCATGTTGAAGAGGTTGAGGGAGGTCAAGACCGCTCTTGGGTCTATGGTTATTTCAGAGTTTTGGTCTTTTTGGAGAAAGACGGATCAAACAACCTCAAAGAAGGTGAAGGACATAGTGTTGGATGATATATGGTGGGAGAAGGTAGATCTAATTATTCAGATCATGGAGCCTATCATTTCCTTGCTCAGATTTGCAGATACAAACCAACCCATCCTAGGAGAGGTTTATGAGGGTTGGGATTCCATGATTGAGTCTGTGAGGACCATTATTTTACAGAGTCAGTGCCCAGAGTATGAGACATCACCTGAGGCCTTCTTCACCGTCATACAGGATATTCTTGTTAGCAGATGGGACAAGAATTGCACACCTTTACATTGTTTGGCTCACTCCTTGAACCCAAAATACTACAGCCATGAGTGGCTGAATGGTGGACCTTCCTGCAGATTCCCTCCTCACATGGATGTTGAAATCTCACAGGGGAGGAAAGATGCATTGAGGAGGATTTTTCGGGATAGGGCATCCCTTGATGAGGTGGAGGATGCCTTTGCAGATTTTTCCACTGGCAGGGGGCGATTTGGAGGCTATGATTTGATTCGAGACAGGGGGGCTAAGAAGCCCCATTCTTGGTGGGCAACTCATGGGGCAACAAGCCCTCCTCTACAGCAGTTAGCCATGAGGCTCCTCTCTCAGGTGACTTCATCCTCTTGTTGCGAGAGGAATTGGAGCACATATGGGGATTTGTATAGTGTGAAGAAGAGCAGGCTTGAGCAGTCCAGGGCAGAGACAATGGTGTATGTGCACACCAACCTTTGTCTCATCTACAGGCATAGGGAGGATTGGTTGAAGGGAAAGACAAAGATGTGGGATGTCTTTCATGATGATATGGGTCTGGACAGCAGTGTTGAGTTGGCATTGGCCAACTTGGATCTCAATGCGCCAGTGCTAGAGCCTGTCACATTTGATGATGGATTAGAGGGGTCATCCTCCACACCAACAGATGCAGAGATGATAGAGGAGGAGGATGCATCAGAGGCAGAGGAGAGTAGTGGTGAGCATGATGATCGGGATGAGGACAGTGATGCTGATTATGAGGATTGATGACTCTGACTCATTGAGGCTTCAGGCTTGTAGTCTTGTAGACTGTAGTTGCTTTTGTATTTTCTATTTCTATTTGCCATTGGCAGTGTTCTTATGTAGCACATTTTGATTCTGATGACTTAATGAAAAAACTACAGTATCTTACTATCTTCAATCTTGTCTTTCTGAGTAAATTTGACGATTGTATCATGTATGGTGTATCAATGTATCATTGTAATTTGTATTATAGTATCAATGATGATGTATGACTCATGAGTATCTAATATCTACGTTTGAATCAATAAATTTTGTATGAATTTGTGCAAAAAATATCTAATTTTTAATATATATATATATAATGTATCGTATCCTAGAAGTATCCTGTCCGGGGGTCACCGTACCCGTATCCGATTCATCAAATCCCCGTATCCCTGTATCAGGTGACTTAGGGTACAGATTGGTGCTATCAGTAGACTCAAGGGCTTTTTGGAGGAGTTTTGAGGAGTTTCCATGATGTCCGGTGGCATTCGCTTGATATATTCCATCATTCGAGAAGTTTGGCTTTTGTTCCGGTGCATTCTGACAACTTTCGGAAATTTGAGTTATTTGTGGGCTTAACTCAGCTGATTACGCTCAAAGTGGTATTCCAGGTGGAATACATGATGGAACATCTTAGTGTAATAGCTCATTGGAACCGGGACGAGGATACCTACATGATGGGACGGTTGGGCATGAGTTTTAGTGACCAGAGGAGACATGGTAGCCGATTTACTCTTTTCTGCATTAAAAAGGAATATTTTAATAAGAGGGAAAAGTGCACCATGAATAAAATAATAATAAAATAATTCTCTAGAAGGCTCCAAGAGATCTATAAAAGAAAAGGGAGGAGGCCATTGAGGGATATCTTTGGATCATATCATTTTATTGTATGAGAGGTGTGAGACGTGATTCTCTACTTCAGCCGTAGCCCCAGGACAGAAACCCTCAGGTGATTTGTGAGTGTTGGATGAAAACCCAACTCTCTTGAGGAGACTTCACTCAGAAGTTTCGCAGAGCTTCAGTGATATTGGAGTGAGGATCATTCAGATCTTCAACAGGTGCTTCAATGGATTCAGTGGTAGCTGTTGTTGGAGGGAGAGTGCAGTGGTTCATTTTTGGAGGCCATCGCCATGTAGCAGTGCAGCAGATTGTATTGTTGGCCAGTTTTCCATCTCAGCTCTTTTTGGGTCAGATCTATATGTAACCCTCATTATTATTTATAATAAAAGTTGAGATTCTTCCTATTCTATGTGGTATTGGATTGCAGTGTTTCATGTCTTTTTATTTTACGTGGAAATCTTATGTTGAGTAAATGTTGATTTTACAGCATATTGTGGAGTTTAGTTATTTTTCTGCATTTTTAATTAAAATATCCCATCTGGGATATTACACATTTGGGCACAGATTATTGGGTGACTTGGAAAAAAGAAAGGGCTTTGATCGTGATTTTGTTACCTCACCTTAAATGGGGGGTTAATCCTCAACCCTAGTCTCATGGGATCTCTCATATTAACCTTTCGATTTAGGAAGGGCACTACTTGGGAAGCCTCGATTTCGGTAGCGTGGTCTTGTTTTCCTGTTCCACATTTTTCACTCCCCTCGGCACATTACAAGCCCTATTTCATTATTTTCCCTCTCTGGGTCCACATGACCATTGGGCCTACAAGACACTGGCACACATCCCCCCCCTCCCCAACCCATACACATGTCTGGGTCAGGCCTGGAAATGTTCCCTCAGAGGTTGATGCAACGAAAACAACGTTAAAACCATATTATGGCCACAAGAAAGAAACAAAAGAAAAAGAAAATTATAAAATGCAAGCGATGGTTGGGACATTAATATAGCACATAGGCAAAGGTCAAACATAACCTCTACCCCTTATCATGGCCATCAACCTAGTTCCTAGGGTGCCCCCACATCGTTAAGGAACCCATGCACGTCCCAACCCCTGGTGGGCGATGAACTGCCCCACCTTCAGCGGGTAAATAATTGGTATACATCATATATAGCATGCTCTCATTTCCTAGAGCCCCAAGCAGTAATACAAAAAAAAAATCATGAAAAGGCAAAAGGAAAATGGAGAGTGGAAAAACAAACATTAATGTAACTTATGTATCCATGATTTCTCCCTCCTACATCTATACACAATATGTAGACATCCCTCATCATTTCCATCCTTGAACCCATGGCATTTGGCCTTGAGACCCCTGTGTCCCCATCCATCATCATTCACATGACACCTATCAATTTAAGGACGTACCAAGGACTTGTATTTCCCCTTAAGGGTTGCGAACACCTAATAGAGTCATTTATCAGCTACTCCTACCCAGGGAGGCAACATTATTACGAGTTTAAAGGCCCAAATTTGGAAGGGAAACCCAATATAAAGTTTCAATGTGCCCTTGATAAACAAGCTTGCTTCACTTAGATGCAGTAATGAATTATCGTACCTGACGGTGAGGATGAAGCATTGGACATTATATGTAATTGGTAAGTGCTTTCATCATGGGCTGGGCAACTTTTAATTGGGGCTAAAGTCCACCAGAGGATCATATTAACACCCCCAGGTGAAGCGTTGAAATCCATGGGACACCCATCATGCGCAGAGCATCATCCCGTGCCATGAGCACCTTCAACAACCTTAGTAGTCTACTCATTGCCCCACCTTATTCACGAGATGATGCACTTGGATCAGTGTGCCCCGACTGGCCTAGCATTCACCATTTGATGTGGCAGTTGACCCAAGTCCAAATGGTGTTTTGTCTCTTCCCTTGAGACATGGGAGGGCAAGACAGGGTATTTTATCATCAGGAGACCCATGAGACTGGTCTTTGTGCCCCAAACACAAATTGGGGCCCCACATGATGATTTGCATGGAGAGTTAGAGGCCATCCCCTAGTTTTGAGATTTATGGAGCCCTCTTGCACATTTTGGCACAAAGAGGACTCAACATGGCCTTCCAACGACCCTACATCAGCATGACATCATCATTTCGTCTAGCATTTGGATGGCTTATTCATATTCTTGTAAAGTTACTTGGTCGACTTGTGACCATGGGATGTATCTTGCCCATTTTTATAATGTTGAGGGGCTTAGGCAAATAATTTGACCTTGTAGGACTCAAATAAATCGAACATAACTTCATTTGTATTGAATCATCATCACACTTGGAAATTTCAGCCTTCTTGGTAAATTTGCACTCGTTCTTAGATTGGCCATTGGATGATCTTGGATGCATTTCGATATTTGGAGCTGAAATTTTGATATTCTTTGCCGCTATCTCTTGAATTGTGGATGGATATATCATATTATCATCTTGTAAGTGCTTTTTGTTAGTTTTTCTCTTGAAACAATGTCTAATGTATGCAATTGTTGCAACTAGATTAATGCTATATTGTGCCCTAATTTTGTGAAGATAAATTTTGAAAGTTATTTGGTAAGTAATAGCATATGTTACTCATAGCATGACATGTGATGAATGTTCCTACTGGTGAAATATTATTTTTCTCAATAAAACTCCATAATTCTTGAGTGGGTAACTGTTAAGGGTTGGTACCTGGGGCATCAATTCTTGACCTCCTTAAGGACAATTTTAGCTAATCTAAAGCATCTGGGACTCCATATGCCCAAAGGACACGGAATTGGTCCAAGCCTTTGGTGATCAAACCAAATTCTTCCCCTTAAATTTCTCCTACTAAATTTTGGTCCCCTAAAATAAGACAGCTAGGCTAGGGCATAGAGCGAGTTGCATTAGAGGAAGAGTTGGTGGATTCTCGGAGCACATATACCAAGCCTAGGGTCTTATCTACAAGACCCCAAAGTTTGGCAAGCATCCTATAGGTTTTTATCCATAAAAATTCTTTCCCTAGGTGTACCCTAGAAGGGAAACCCTAGATTGTATTTCCTTGACTTGGGGACTTCTTTGAGGGTTGTATGAGCTTAGTACTTGGGTTGGTGGAGTAAATCATAAGAAGCCCCTTCTCCTCTTTGCCCTGATCTTGGAAGTACCATTATCCAAGATAATTCACGAAACCCTAGAGCTCGTGCAAGTTCTTTTTAGGTCTTTTAGAGGAAATGAAGCACGTTTAGAAGTGTCATATTACCACATAGAGCTTCGCTTGAGAGGCCCTAGCTTATCACCTACCACCATAAACCGTAGAATATCTATTAAAAGGTGATTATCATCCTACCAAGACTACTCCCATCAGTGAAAGTCCGTAAAGAGCGAGGGACATTAGTTGTGGTGACAGTGGGCCATTGACCCATTGTTATCACTTGGTCCAGTTTCTTTTCCTATAGGCTTTCCCTCCTTAGGGCCTGCTAGATTTTGTGGTAACATGGCTAATT
Source organism: Pinus albicaulis (assembly GCA_034641835.2). Taxonomy (NCBI): domain Eukaryota; kingdom Viridiplantae; phylum Streptophyta; class Pinopsida; order Pinales; family Pinaceae; genus Pinus; species Pinus albicaulis. Next base: position 414,582,658 of record CM076577.1, read on the forward strand.
GGATTTCTTCAAGCATATCAAGAAGGCATCTAATCAAGTAAATTTCTTCATTACTTGAAGGAGCTTATGTGTGATTTATCTCCATTTAAATCCATCATGTTTGTTGTTGGAAATGGTTAAAAGAATATCATGTTTTCATATGAAGTAGCCACAATTTACATTTCATAGTGACACCCCCCCCACCCCACCTGATGTATTTGAAACTCTTCCCTAATTAGAACCTTGAAACCAAATTCCTACATTCTAGGACAGCCAAATAACAGTGGTGTAACTTATATCATTCATAAGTTTAATTTTCTGAAAAGTTGTTCTACTAGGTGATGTTGACTCCACTAACCCCTTATGCTTCGAAGGAGAATAGAGTTGCAATAGAGTTGTTCACTATATCCTCTTAGAAAACTTAGACGTCAATATGTCTTTAATGGTTCTATGTTCTCTCTCTACAATTGGAGAACGCCTTCCTAATGAATTAGTTGTACAGTTCATGTCTAAAGGCACTCTCCTTCAAAGAGATGTGAGAAGTTGTGACCTTCGACTGCGGTCTAACCTAATGACCTTTCTTTCATACTGTAGGTAAACTTTTCTGCCAAATTTACTATATTGTTCTATTATATTTTTTTCCTTCTGATCGGCATTTTCCAAGAAAATAGAAGATGACTTTATTCCAAAGTGTATAAACATAACTAACTAAAAACTATGTATCAACATTACACATATAGTCTAATAGGACTTGTGCTTCAACAGATAAAAGGTATGATATTTACAGGAAAATTTGGAGGTCAGTGAGCAAATTAATATCCCTCATTATTATTAAACAATTTGGTAGCCAAACATGCCAGTTCCGATTCTAGGATGGAGCATACATGTAGTCACTGTAAATCACTGTAAATCTATTTGTATTGGGAGCTTAATGTTGATTTATATACCATGCATAATGATTAAATACTTGAGCCGTATCAATAAAAAATGTTGATATTTTGTAGCATTGGAAAGTGTTCCAAGTCCCAAAATTTGTGAGGAGGCTTGGACACCAATATTCCAAAGAACCCAGAAACCGTTTGTGGAAATTCAACTCGGTTCATGTTTTATTAAAATAATTAATTATTTTAATGAGGGCCCTAACCTAAACTTAGGGAAATTAAATAATTAAGATGTATTAATAAAACAGAGTGAGAATATTCTACAGAACGAAGATCAAGTCATGTTTTAATCTGAGCCATTGATTAGAGATCTAATCTGGGTCGTTGATTCATCAACGAGAAGATTATAAGAGAAGGCTTGAGGGTCATTTGGAAATCAAGTCGAGCACACACTCAGTACCCGACAGAAATCGATTATGAAGGAATAGAATTCAATTTCGGAGGGAGAGTTGCAGGGAAAGGTTGCGAAGGCAGAAGGAGGAAGGGGAAGTCAGCAGAGACAGAGAAAGGCAAGAGGAGGACGTCGACGGCCACAGAGAAAAGTGCTAAGCAGCAGCACTGAGTGCCCACGCAGAGTAACGTAGTCCAGCATAGGGACTGCGCAGAGGATCACGCGGAGTAATGCAAAGGGAGCTCAAGTGTCTTTCGGGTGTCAGAAATTCTCCAAGAGGATCAACAAATTTATCTCAGGTGTATTCATAAGAGATATGCCCGTCTATTTCTTGTAAATATTTTTATTGCTGAAGAATAATACAAACCCTCACCTGCTGGATCAATTTTCCCGCATTGGGTTTTTCCGAGGACAATTGTCCAAAAATTACTGTGTACATGTGACTATTTCTATTGCGTTATATGTGTTATGTTATATTCTCTGCTTCTGGTTTATAAGTGATTACTGCAGTTGTATTTATTTCAGAATTTACTGGAAGAAATCCGTAAATAACTTATCATAATAATAAGTAGGCGAAATAAATCTATCACTACAGTAGTATTTCAGATTTGAAATTTTCACATGGTATCAGAGCAAAAGACGAAGTAACGAAAGAGGAGATTCTACAATGGAACGAAGATCCGACATTGATGCAGCAACAGCTCGGAAGGGTTCACGCAGTTCTCCAAAACGCGTGGAGGAACAGAGGGATCATAACATCTCAGTTCTGGCATCCAGACCAGAAGAGGAATTTGCTTGTGTATCAAGTATGGCCTCTCCAGAGATCTGGTATATTGACAGTGGAACATCTGCTCATATGATGGGAGTTCGAGAATGCTTCTCAAGCTACCAAGAGGAGCAGATGAATTTTCAAATCACTATGGGAAATAAGGAAAAATGTACCCCTGTTAGAAGAGGCACCATAATATTTCAAACAGAAGTTGGCAACAAGCTTCGAGCCACCAATGTGTTGTTTGTACCAAGGTTGGGGATGAATTTACTCTATCTGTCTTAGCTTTAGAACAAAGGTTACGAAGTTTACTTTATTGGCAACAAAGTTTACGTCAAACACCCAAGTTGGAAGAAGAAGACAAAAATTGGAGTCAGGAGCCACAAACTGTACAAGTTACAACTCGAGTCCCCAATGGCTCTGATAGGCAGTACTAATGAGAGAGATTTGAATGAGTTATGGCATAGAAGAATGGGGCATCTACATCATGGAGCCTTCAAAATTCTCAAGAATACTATCACTGGAGCTCCAGAACTTAGCACCAAGCGAGACAATGTCTGCAAAGGGTGCGCATTAGTAAAGAATGCCAAGGAAACGTGTCATAGAAGCAGCAATAAGGCCAAGAGTGTGTTGGGATTGATAAACTCAGACATCTGCGGACCAATGTCCACGAATGCTCTTAGTGGTGCAAAATATTTTGTTACCTTCATCAATGACCATTCTAGAAAGACATGGATCTACTTTCTGAAGACCAAAGACGAGGCCTTTGATTAATTCAAGGAGTTTAAAGCTCTTGTGGAGAATCTAACAAGAAAGTAGATCAAGACATTGCGATCAGACAAAGGTGGAGAGTACATTGATAAGGACTTCACAAGGTTCTGCGCAAGGGAAGGCATCAAAAGAGAATGGCTCGCTTCGTATAATCCAGAGCAGAATGGAGTCACAGAAAGGAAAAATAGGACTATTGTCGAAGTTGCAAGGGCAATGTTGTATGATCAAGACATGCCCAACTTCTTGTGGGCTGAGGCTTGTAATACAGTCATATATGTGCAGAACAGGGTTCCTCATAACGCATTGGGAAAGGTCACTCCTAAGAGCGTGTTCACTGGCAGCAAGCCTGAAGTGAGCCACTTTAGGATATTTGGCAACATAGTGTATTTCCATGTACCCGATGAGAAGAGGAGGAAGTTGGATCAGACTGCAGAGAAAGGCTACCTGGTGGGGTATAACGAGAATGCAAAATCTTACCGCATCTATATTCCCGAGAGTAGGAAGATAGTAGTGAGACAAGACGTGAAGTTCATGGAGGAAAGAGCCTTCCGGAAATCCTGAGAAATGTCTTCAGCTACGCAATCTGAGGAGGATCCACTGGTCCAACCACAATGACCTGCGGAAGATGGCTCTAGGGTATCTCCAAGGCACAAGGATCCTAAGGATACCTTTCCCGAGGAAGTGCAAGAAGGAGAGCAGGTAAATCCACCCACCACCAGTGGAAGGACGAGCAAAGAACTACAACAAACTCTGAGGGATGCAGAGGAGTTTGTTGGAGCTCTTACAAATGCGAAGAGGCAGCGTAGACAACCAAACAGGTACCAGGCATTGGTAGCACAGGTTGGAGAACCCTCTAGTTTTCAGTGGGCAGCTCAGCATCAGGTGTGGGTAGATGTGATGGTGGAGGAGTACAAATTCATCATGACAAATGATGTCTGAGAAATAGTTCCTAGACCCTAGGATAGGGTATCTCCAAGGCACAAGGATCCTAAGGATACCTTTCTCGAGGAAGTGCAAGAAGGAGAGCAGGTAAATCCACTCACAACCAATGGAAGGACGAGCAAAGAACTACAACAAACTCTGGGGGATGCAAAGGAGTTTGTTGGAGCTCTTACAAATGCGAAGAGGCAGGGTAGACAACCAGATAGGTACCAGGCATTGGTAGCACAGGTTGGAGAACCCTCTAGTTTTCAGGAAGCAGCTCAGCATCAGGTGTGGGTATATGCGATGGTGGAGGAGTATAGCTCCATCATGACAAATGATGTCTGAGAAATAGTTCCTAGACCTTAGGATAGGGTATCTCCAAGGCACAAGGATCCTAAGGATACCTTTCCCGAGGAAGTGCAAGAAGGAGAGCATGTAAATCCACTCATAACCAATGGAAGGATGAGCAAAGAACTACAACAAACTCTAGGGGATGCAGAGGAGTTTGTTGGAGCTCTTACAAATGCGAAGAGGCAGCGTAGACAACCAGACAGGTACCAGGCATTGGTAGCACAGGTTGGAGAACGCTCTAGTTTTCAGGAGGCAGCTCAGCATCAGGAGTGGGTAGACGCGATGGTGGAGGAGTACAGCTCCATCATGACAAATGATGTCTGAGAAATAGTTCCTAGAACTTAGGATAGATCGGTTGTAGGTTTGAGATGGATCTACAAGATCAAATATGCTGCAGATGGCAGTATAGAGAAATTTAAAGCCAGGTTTGTAGCTAAGGGGTACGCTCAGAAGGAAGGGATAGACTATGAAGAGACCTTCGCCCCAGTAGCTCGTTATACTTCAATCAGATTTGTCATATCCCTTGCAGCACAGATGGGATGGGAGATTCACCAAATGGATGTCAAGACTGCATTCTTGAATGGGGTGATACAAGAGTAAGTATACATTAAACAATCCGAGGGCTTTGAGACGCATGAGAAAAAAACTCATGTGTGCAGGCTGAAGAAAGCTTTCTTTGGACTGAAGCAAGCCCCTTGAGCTTGGTATGGTCGAATTGACAGGTACATGCAAAAAATGGGATTTGTCAAGAGTGACGTAGATCACAATCTCTACTATCTGAGAGTAGGGGATGAGCCCCTAATAATGGTGTTATATGTAGATGATTTGTTTCTGACTAGATCATCTAGGCTCATCAAAGACTACAAGGAAAATCTAGCAACAGAGTTTGGCATGAAGGATCTAGGGTGGATGCACTATTTTCTCAGTTTGGAAGTTTGGCAGCAGAAGGGAGAAATCTTCCTTGGGCAAGGAAGATACACTACAGAGATTCTGAAGAGATTTCAGGTGGAGGACTGTAGACCCATGGCTACCTCAATGATCACAAATTAGAAGAAGATCGATACGTCCGAGGATGATGAGGTTGATCCTACTTTGTATAGGCAGTTCATAGGATCGTTGATGTACTTGGTCAATACTAGACCAGACCTTTGTTATGCTGTGTATACCCTCAGTCAGTTCACGGTGGAAACAAAGAGGGTTCATTGGGCAACAGCCAAACATGTTCTTAGGTACTTGAGGGGGGCAGTCGAGTTTGGATTGAGGTACACCAAGGGCAATGACATCCAATTGAGTGGGTTCACTGACGCAAACTGGGCTGGAAGTCCAGTAAATCGAAAGAGTACCAGTGGGTATTGTTTCAGTGTCAGATCAGGGATGACTTCCTGGTGCAATAGGAAATAGAAATCCGTGGTGTTGAGCTCAATCGAGGCAGAATATATGGCAGCTAGCACAACTTCTTGTGATGCCATATGGCTTCGTAAGTTGCTCATGAACTTACTCAAGAAAAGGATGGAGGCGACCAGTGTTTTGTGTGATAATCAGAGTTGCATTAAGCTCTCTGAAAATCGAGTGTTTCATGTTTAGTCGAAGCACATTGACATCAGGTATCACTTCATCAGAGATTGTCCAACGGGGAATTGTATAATTGAAGTACACTCCTACAAGAGAACAGGTGGAAGATATCCTCACAAAAGCTCTGGGTAAAACTAAGTTTGCTTAGTTCAAAGAAAAGATGGAGATGGTCAAGAATCCATTCTCGTAGGAGGAATGGATTAGCTTGAAATTCAGAGGGAGTTGCAGTATTTATGAGGCAGTGATAGTGATGGTGTCATAGGCAGCAGTACAGAGGGCGACAGCGTAGCAAATGAGGGGCAGCAGCCGAGACATCAACAACGCAGTAGATGCTTCAGTAGAAGATGCATTTTGCTAGAACACTTTCCTCGCTAAGAGGGAGTGCTGATGTTTTGTAGCATTGGAAAGTGTTCCAAGTCCCAAAAGTTGTGAGGAGGCTTGGACACCTGTATTCCAAAGAACCCAGAAACCGTTTGTGGAAATTCCACTCGGTTCATGTTTTATTAAAATAATTAATTATTTTAATAGGGACCCTAAGTCCAAACATAGGGAAATTAAATAATTAAGGGGTATTAATAAAACAGAGTAAGAATCTTCTAGAGAATGAAGATCAAGTCATGTTTTAATCTGAGCCATTGATTAGAGATCTAATCTGAACCGTTGATTCATCAATGAGAAGATTATAAGAGAAGGCTTGAGGATCATTTGGAAATCAAGTCAGGCACGCACTCAGTACCCGAAGGAAATCAATTCTAAAGGAATAGAATTCGATTTCAGAGGGAGAGTTGCAGGGGCAAAGTTGCAAAGGCAAAAGGAGGAAGGGGAAGTCAGCAATGACAGAGAAAGGCAAGAGGAGGACGCAGACGGCCACAGATGACATCGTTGAGCAGCAGCACTGAGTGCCCAGGCAGAGTAACACAATCCAGCGTAGGGACTGCACAGAGGATCACGCAGAGTGACTCAGAGGGAGCTGGGGTGTCAGAAATTCTCCAAGAGGATTCAGAAAATTTATCTCAGGTGTATTCTTAAGAGATCTGCCCATCTATTTCTTCTAAAAAAATTTATTGTTGAAGAATAATACAAACCCTCTTCTGCTGCACCAATTTTCCCGCATTGGGTTTTTCCGGGGACAATTGTCCAAAAATAAGTGTGTACATGTGATTGTTTCTATTAAATTATATGCGTTTTGTTCTATTCTTTGCTTCTGGTTAAGTGATGACTGTAGTTGTATTTATTTCAGAATTTACTGGAAGAAATCGATAAATAACATATCTTAATAATAAGTATGCAAAATAAATCTATCACTGCAGTAGTATTTCAGATTTGAAATTTTCACAAAAAATACAAATATATGAATATATATAATCTGATAATCGTTATAAAAAAATAACAATAGGGTTCTTAATTCCCATCTCTATTAATTAGTATCCCAACCCTTACATGCACATGATCAATGAAACCACAAAACATATCTCAGGCATAAGATTGTAATTTTGGAATCTAAAACCAGCAACCCATCCTGTGTAGGAGGGATAACTTACGTGAGCAGAAGATATCCAACAAATTCTAATAGGGGTGTATCTGGCAACTGTGTCTGTTTGGACACCGACTGTTCCTTTAATTCATCCATTAAACAATTTGCATCTCTCAAGTTTCCAGCAGCCAAGTACCTATAGATGGGAAATTCATATCAGTACTCAGCATACAAATTCCTCAGCCCATGGAACCACCTGGAATAGGAAGAGTACCAAGATCAACAAAATGTCACAAGAGAAACATCTATAGCTTCTTTGACGAAAGTGCATTTTATATGATGGAGATAGTACAGTTATCCATGAAAGAGGAACTACAAACATAAAATCAAATTCTTCCTAACCAACTGTTCAAGATCCTATCGCACAAAGAAATATATAAAGCATCTCAAAGATTAGATGCATTCAGATACTCACATCAGAACGCCCCTTGCAATCGCCAAATCACCGTCCCCAGGATAACACTGTGGCAAAAAGAAACTCAACCAGTTAAATCTTACACAGCATGCAATCTAAAGCCAGCCAAACAACAAAAAATATTAGAATAGCTTATGGAACATTATAAGCATCAAATGAAGTGCTCTCTTTTAAAATATGAAGACAAGACGCAGAATATAACTTACATATTTCCAATTTCCTAGCCCGTTGATAATTCTTTGTTCCTCATTAAGTTCTATCCTTACTTTCTAAAAGGATTAGATGGTAAAGATACAATCAAAACATTAATATTGATACACAACAACTAATTCGGGAGATAGTAGCTCCACTGAGTCTTCTCTAGTATCTTAATATAACTTGTTGGATATGTACATATGGACATTAGTTCCATTCCTACTGACTAAATTGGACAAAGACAAAAATCAATGTGATTGATAACCCTAATTCTACATAGAAGTCTTGGGAAGAAACCAGATTGGTGCATAGAAATATTACAAATATCAATTTGCCAGAAATGCTGTTAGCTAGGACCATTTTGACCTCTAGTCACCTAAGTGATAGTTTTATCCTCTTGTCATGAAGGTTAGTTGTCAGCAATTTGTCAACCAGGCTGTTAGTTGGGAACATTTTGACTTTTCCCCTGTGGTGATAGTTTAATCATCTTGTCAGGGACGGTTAGCAGCCTTCAATTTGTCAGCCCTGTTAGCTGAGATCATTTTAACAGCTGTCCACAGGGAACAGTTTTATCCTCTTGTCAGGGAGGTTAGCCATTAGCGTAATTTCACTTCTGGTCTTGTCCTCCAGTAGCCTTGATGTCAGTTCAAATTCTAGTGAATAGAGACAAGTATTCTTCCACACAGTTGAAGCCACCAAGTTTTTTAGCTTTTGTGTATCCACCGGTGACAAATCACCAAGCACCTTAGCTTTGGTGTATCCACTTCGTGGGGAATCACCAAGTATTTTAGCTCCAGTATATCTTCAAGTGGGGAATTATCTTTGGTTATATGCATCCATAACTTTTGATTCTTGAGGAATGCCTTGTCTTGGATTTTCCAAGACTCAGACATTTAACCAAATAAATATTATCCCAACATCCCCCTTGATAAGAACTTCAGAAAGATTAAGTAAAAGAAATTGGCCAAATTTACAATGACTGCAATTTGAAAGAAACTCTGAAAGTCCAAATTCATATTGAATGTGGGGCCCTTTATAGCAATTTCTAAACTGGAGGATTTTATATGGGAGTAATCAAGTTCTCATAATTTTCACACAAAATATGGGATCCCACCAAATGTATGTCCGTTTCAGACATTAACCTTAATACAAAATGGTTGGATGCTTTTATCAAAGCAAACCAAATTCATGGGATATTGATGATCATGAACTGGTATATAGAAGAACTAGAAGGTATTCAGATGATCTTTCTATAATAACTTTTTCAAGTCACCATATCCCAGTCAACATCCAAATGCACATGAAAGTTCAATCAGGACTTTCACAGAAGCTAGGATTTTTCTGTTGTCCATCTAAGTTTCACTCTGATTCATGAAAAATTATTGATTCTCATGATAGCCACCATCACAAAAGCCCCAATATATCATTTTACAAAGGATCAATGTGATGCACTTTTAGCCTTATTATTGATCCCATCACCATGACTACTAATATTGTTGTTGTTGTAAAGAGGACATATTCTAGAACATTCATGCTCAAAATATATACAAGTCCCTGAATACTAGGCAACCATTAAATGTATTCTTTGTGCAGAGCTTACAGCCTCCATTCACAGATATATCCTTTGATAATAAACTTTGACATGATGAAGAAGAGCCATGGAAACTCCAGGTTGATGATTTCTAGTAGGAAGCACTCAACATTGATTTCACTAATTGAAATTTCACCAACATAAATATCATCCTAACATCCCCCTTAATATGCACTTGGGAAAGATAATATACAAAAAAATGGTGAAATTTATAATGAACCAGATGCCCCCAAGGAACATTGCCAGGTTTAAAACTAGACATTTTCATAGTACTCGGTAGCATGATAAACCCTTATAAAGACAATTATGTAACTCAATATCACCACGGTATCCCATAGAATGATATTACATATAATCGGAAATAACACAATTATATAGTGCAATACGGGAAAGTTTGTAACAAATGAATCACACCACAAGTATATAGTAATAAATGTGAATTTTTAAACCAAATCCCCCTGAGGAACAATGTCATATTTAAAACTAAATATTTGGGAAGTCCCCTTAGGCATGAAAAATCCTTATAAGGATAATTAAGTAACTCAACATCACCACAATACTCCATGGAATAATATTCAATATATTGGAAAATAACCCAATCAAATAGTGAACTACGAGAAGGGGTTGTAACGAGATAGTTACACCCCAACTATATGGTAATATACTAACAATTATCAAGGACCTACTCTAACACAATCCTTGTATGGGCATATCGAAATCACAGCAAACTTGTCACTAAATTTCACAAACTTCTTCCACACTCTATCACTGAGTTGAAAAACACTGCAGCTATATTTCTTCATTCTCCAGTAGTATCCAATACAGTGACAATGTACTTCCACGTGCTTTCTTCGCTCAAGGAAATCATGATTCTTCACCAACTTTAGTGAAGGAGAGTGTTGGAAAATCACTGTAGATGAAAATTATTATTGATTCTCCGTTCATGAGAATTACTTGTGATATTAGTTGTAATTTTATTATATTGTTTTACTTCTTCATCAAGCAATTATCAAAACATGAAGATCACGAAACACAAAGAACACAAGATATAGGCCCCACGCCAGGGCAAAACCCCACAACTTGGGGAAAACCCAAACATTCTCCTTCTTATAGAATCAAATCAAAATGAGATATCAATACCAAGACCAAGACACTTTCCTCCTTAAGATCCCCAGTCAACCATCCTTCAAAGTCACAGTCAAAATCCAGCTTCTTCAAACTTTGACCATCCCCCTTAAGATCCCCAAGTCAGCCCTCCTTCAAAATCACTGTCAAAATCCAGCTTCTTCAAACTCTGACCCTGTCCCCAAATTGCAGACTTCTTCAAATCTTCAGTTCTGTCATAAAATTACAGGCTACCTCAGATATTCGGTCTTATCATAAAGCTTCAAAGAACTTCGCACATCCTTCCATAGAAATCTTCGCATATCCAACTACTGCAACTCACATACTTTTTCAGAGAACTCAACTGGACTTCTGTCATTTTGGTGGTGTGGAGGATACACGCCTAAATATAGTTGTTAGTCACTATGAAGAGTCACGACTGTTCAGCAGGCCAACTTGACCAACAAGAGGGCCGACTTGGTCTTATGGAGGTCTATTTGACTCTTTTTAATAAAAAAATTCCTTTTTCATTTTTCTTACAAAGAATCCCAATGGACCTTGACGCAAAATTAATTATTTGACTTAATCAAAAACCTGGAAGCATGAAGAACATACTTGACCTAGACTTGAGCATGAAACCCATGCTTAAATAAAATTATCTTTCTTTTTTTTTTACATAAAATACAAATTGATACAAGTACATAAATAATTATGAAGACCAAACCTAGCTACTTTTCCAACAGAAAGTACTACCACATACTGCTTCCTCCTCAGCCAAGAAATTACACCTATATTGAGGCTAAAAAGATAACTGCTTTTCAACTCCCTATCATTAACAAAACCTACCGAGTCTAAATCTACGCGCTCTATTAGTCAAAAATCCTCCCTTGTGCCATACATGATGTCATTCTCTATGGAACCCTCAAAAATCTCAAAATCCTCTTGGTTGCATCAAGTAATAGCTAGGCACTGAGATATATCTACCAATATTATAGACTACAAAGCTAAAATCCAAAATGGTGTCTATAAGATAAAATTTAAATCAACGAACTTGCTTGTTTTGATGTGAGTAGCATTGGAAAATTTTCTACAATTGCTTGGTGTCTTAGCAAGTGGAAGACATTATTTGCCTCTTCTAGTGATTTATGTCTTCTTTCCTAAGTTTAACTTAGGAAAAGTACAATAATTAAAGTCAATTAATTATTGTGGACTATTGGGTTATTTTCTAGGGATAAATAATTTAATTACTTAAGTGACTTAGAAATAATCTCAATTGTTGATCTTCATGATGTTACTACAAGTAAGATTCAAGCTGCTTCTAGAGAGGAGATTTCAGTTCGAGATTTGGACTCAATAACTGGTGGCTAGCAATGGAACTGAAGACACAACACAATGAAGAGCACAAGCATGTAAGTGAGTCATCACGAAAGAGAGCAATTCTCTCTACAGTGCAAGTGGCTCAGTGACCAATGTGCAGAGTGTGAATTTTCACTCTATTGCAGCAACTGGAAATTATTCTTCTAACTGCATATTATTATGTGCAGTTTGTTTGCTATTACAGCAAACAACAAATAAAATCACAACTGCAATTTTCACCAAAAAAATAAAATGTACGGAAATAAAGCCAAAACCAAGAAAATAGAGCACACACAATAAAATTGACACCGTTATTTTGGACAAATGTCCCTAGAAAAACCCAATGTGAGAAAACTAGTGCAGTAGATGAGGGTTTTATTATTATGCAGCAGTGAATCTTGAATACAAAAACCTGGATGCCAAACTGGCAATCCTTAGCAAAATAATCTTGCCAAAAATTAGTGAGACAATTTTTGTCTCACCCGACACTGATCTTAGCTCCAAAACTGGCTCAAACTAGTTGCTTGAACACCCCTGCATCAGCCTCTGCGCCAATGTTATCGAAACCGAACCAGTTCCGAAAAATTGGCCTGTCCAACCGATTTAGAGGCAAATGCCAAAACCGATCCGAACCGGCCTTCCAAACCGGAAATGACCGGTTCGGTACCAAACCGGCCAGTTTTGGCACCGAACCGGTCCAGACCGGTTCAGAGAACGATTCCACCGATTCACAAGCCTGGGCATTAAAAAAATATTATTATTATTGTTTTTTAAATATTATTTTTCCTAGTTACTAACGCTGCCCAACCTCCCCCTCCCCCCCTAAAGCTACTTAAACACCCCCACCCCCTCTATTTCACTCACACTATTCATTCGAATCTCTTGCAATTCTTGAGCTGAGTTCCGTGAGGAGAATTCAGAGAGTTTCAGAGAGTTTTTTGCAGGGTTGTTCGAAGGGAGATTTTTTGCAGATTTGAAGAGTTGATTGGAGTCTTGGAGAGTTGTTGGGTTGGCAGATTTTCGAGCTAAATCAAGCCATAATCCCATTGCAGACTTGGATGTTACTCATTCTTCAGATGAGGATGAGGAGGATGATTAGGATGATGATTTTGATGATGATTGTTGATTTGATCATTGATTTGTTATAGTTGTAGCTTGTAGTATTGTCAATGTTATCAGAATTGAACCGCTCATCGAACCGGAAAACCTTGTGGACTGGGAACCAGACGAAACCGGAACAGAACCGGAAAAAAACCGGTTTACCAAAAACACATAAAATATTCATATTTTAAAGAAAAAACAGATATATTCATGTGCATCCATATGAATCCAAACCATTTATACACAAATATGCAAAAGTTATCATTTATATAGCAAGTAATAGTGCATACAACCAAAATAGCACTTAGTGCAAAACATTGTTGAAACAAAAATGTTACAAGCATCAAGAAGCGGGCTCTCAAAGAGGCCTTTATAGTCCAAAATAACATCATAGATCATAATATTATACTACAACCTACAATACTACAAGCTACAGCGACAACAAATCAATGATCAAATCATCAATCATCAATCATCATGAGAATCATCATCTTGATCATCCTCCTTATCCTCATCTGAAGAATGAGTAGCATCCAAGTCTGCAATGGGATTATGGCTTGATTCCCATGGCTCTTGATTTACCCTTTAAAATTTTGGAGAAAATCAGCTCCAAAATCCTTTGAAATCAACTATGTAGCAACCCTAACAAAATAAAATAAAAATCTTCCACTAGTTGCAAAAACCACTGAAAAAAACCCAAAGATCTTTGGAAAAGATAATTCTTTGAAGTAGCTCAAAAACCTGCCAAACCAACAACTCTCCAAGACTCCAATCAGCTCTTCAAATTTGCAAAAAATCTCCCTTAGAACAACCCTACAAAAAAATCTCTGAATTCTCCTCACCGAACTCAACTCAAGTATTGCAAGAGACTCGAATGAATAGTGTGAGTGAAATAGAGGGGGTGGGGGTATTTAAGTAGCTTTGGGGGGGGGGCTAGCGTAACATTAGTAACGAGGAAAAATAATAATTTAGAAAAAAAAATTATAAATTAAAAATAACTTAATTAATTAAATAAAATAAAATAAAAATAATGCCCAGCCTTGTGAACCAGTGGAACCAATTTCCGAACTGGACCGGTACGGAACCGGCTGGTTCGGTGTCGAAACCGGTCGGTTCGATACCGGTCCAGTCATTTCCGGTTCAGACCGGTTTTTCCTCCAAATCGGACCGGCCAGTTTTTCGAAACCGGTTCGGTTCTGATAACACTGAGTATTGTAGGTTGTAGTATCATACTATGGTCTATGACCGTTATTTTGGACTATAAAAGCCTTTTAGAATGATGCAGGAGCATCCTGCTTAAATGTGATTGGTTATTTGGGAGACTTGGGAGGTCTTATGTGTTCAAGAGAGTTGATTCACTAAGTGTAATTTTAATGTTTTGAGTGATTTAGAATAGGAATTAATTAATATTGTGAGCATAATTGTGAATGTTCTCGAATGTTGAAAAACATGAGAGAATTAGGATAATTGAGATCTCATAAGGATTGAGAGATTTGAGAAATTATTGTAAATCCTAGAATTAGAATTGGTTTCATGAATTTATGGCTTAGAGAGGATCCTTAGGGATAAAGACGAGATTTTAGGACTTAGATGATTCTTAGGATTCTGTTGAGTAAGTTGTGGATCTAAACCAAAATTGGTTGTAGAATCCATTTGTATAAATTGTAAACCTCGAAGGCATAAAAAGATAGAGAGGCACAGATCGAGAGGAGGGATGAGATAGATAGAATCGAGAGACAGATAGAGACAAAGCGTTGCATAATTGTCGTAATCAAACCGGAAGGGTCAAGCTCTGTAAATTTTATGAATAATAGATTTTAGCTTAGTGTGCAATCTCGGTTTTGGTATTGAGTTTGGTTTGAAATCCTTTGAAATTTCGAATTTGTATATACTGGTAGTGCTTTTCTGTTCTGAGTTAAAATTGGGTGTTTTCTCTGTTATGTGTTATTTAGAATCATTAGCCAAAATGATTGTATGAGGTTTCGATTCAACTTGAAGAAATTATGCAGTTAACCTTCATTACAAATCCATGTTTTAGTTGTTTTTGGAATCCAAGTTTGTTGGAACCGAGAGTTGAAGGCGTAGCAGAATCGTGGTGGAATCATATGATTTAGAACCCCACCGAGAGGAACATTCTCTATCTCTGTGTTTTAATCAGAACGATTAATGGTAGAGGGTTTCGAGTAAATCCGAAGGCATCATTGCTTGATCTCTTTCATAAGCGGAGGTAATTTGTGTTGGTTCCGGACTATCTGTTTTGGTAATAATTTGTGTTGGCTCCGGATTATGTGTTTTGGAAACCATATTCTGGTTGGAATAAAGTCGATTGGCATCGTGCTGAACGGTGAAGACGACAAAACTTGTGTTTTGGAAGCCGCACTCGAGAGGAACTTTGAGTCGGAAGTAGGAGCGAAACCGTCAAATGGTTTTGCAACCCAAACGGTGGTTTTCGCAAGGCATTGAAGTGATAAGCAATAAAGTTTGAAAACGTGCGATGAAACTTGGAGGCGAAACGTAGCACATTAAAACCACCCATTTCGCATATGATGAAAAATTTAACTATCATGCATATTGAGGTGCGATTGTTATCAGATGGATGGATGCAAATCGATTGCCGGCAAAGGTGAATCGAGTATAGATTGTGGGCCAGATTTATTGGTATCGCATTTTAAAGCAAAGTCACACCCAAGGTAAATATTTCTTGTTGGAATATATTATTTGGGTGGGTAATTATATTTGTATAAAGGAAATAGTCTGATTAAGGGCTATATCAGCAAATGAGAAAGTTTGATTTTGGGGCAAATGTATACACATGCATTTTTATATGCATACTATGGGTTTAAGCAGCATAGGTTGCGTCATAGAGCGTGCGTCTTGATGTTTGTAACATTTTTGGTTCAACAATGTTTTGCAATGAGAGCTATTTTGGTTATATGCACTATTACTTGCTATATAAATGAGAACTTTTTCATATTTGTATATAAATGGTTTGGATTCATACGGATACACATGAATATATCTATTTCTTCTTTCAAATATGAATATTTTATTTGGTTTTGGTAAATCGGTTTTTTTTTTCCGTATTTTTCCTGGTTCCGACTAGTTCTCGGTCCACAAGGTTTTCCGATTCAATGACCAGTTCGGTTTTGATAACATTGAATGAGATAGGTGTGAGGATATGTGAGGCATTGGGTAGCTTTTATAGGTTTGGGAGAGGTTAGACGGACATGAGGAAAACCTAAAACCCACAAACAAAGTAATTTGAAGTTTTTTTCCCTCCTTTTTCATGTCGCGGCCCGGGATCCGACTGGCTCGGCCAAGTTATGTCGGACTTGGCTGAGGCAGCCAGTTTATTACCGAACCGACTGAGTCGGTGACAGGCTTGGCCGGTTCGGTAACAAACTGGCCTTTAACCCATTTTTTGTACCGAGTCGGCCCAACCAGGGGTCGACTCGGTCAAATCGAAGTTGATTCGGCAGATTTTTTAAAACACTACTCAAAACATATCTAGAGGTTAATTTTCTATCAACATAGCCTACCTAGTCTAAATTTGTAAACCCACACAACATAGGATCTTTTCTTATGTCATACAGAATGCCAACATCAAGTGTCCCTTTCACAAATCTCAACACTCTCTCTACTGCATTGCAATGATCTACCATTAGCACTATCATAAATCTAGAAATGAAGCTCACAGCATAACTCAGCTCCTTGTTGGCTACCCATAGACTAACTCATTAAGTACCTTAGAGCCAGTCTAACTAAAAGCTTTATCCCTTTCTCCATAGGTATGGAAGAGATTTTTCAATCTGTCATTCTAAACTTGTTAAGAAAAGTCTTGGCATATTTTTTTGTGAAACCAAAATTTTGCTACATAATTTCCAAACGTCTACACCTTGACAATAATATAATAATGATGCCTCACTACCTGTAATAATGATGCCATATACATCTGTGAATAGAAGGATCATATCATCACCAACATTTTTGATGTATAGATTGGAATCTAAATGACAACTCTCGAACCCTTGTTTTCATCCAAGTATCTATGAATCTTAATGTACCATGCACGAGGTGTCTGCTTTAGACCATTTAGAGTCCTTCTAAGTCTACAAACAAGATGCCCCTTCACTGGAACACGAAACACCTATGGTTGATACATATAGACCTTTTCCCCAAAACCTCCATTAAGAAAGGCACTCTTCACATCAATCTAATGGACCCTATAGCCAAATTTTGTTCCAATGGCTAGAACTAATCAAATGGTGTTCATCTTTGTTGTAAGAGAAAAGGTCTCCTCACAGTTAATTCTGTCGATTTTTGGTAGCATTGGATGTGCTCTAAGTCTCAAACTTTGTGGAGAGGTTTAGACACGTGCATTACAAATAACCCAGAAATTGTTTTGGGAAATTCCATGCAGAAACAGTTTTATAAGAAAAATTAATTATTTTTAATGAGGACCCCAAGTCTAAGTTAAGAAATTCAAATAATTAATCAGTATTAATGTAAACTGTGGGTGAACCTTCTAGATAAAGCAGATCAAGTCTAATATAATCTTAGCTGTTGATTGGAGATCTAATCTTGATCGTTGATTTGTCAATGAGAAGGCTATAAAGGAACACTTGAGTGTCAATTGTAAATAACACCGAGAGGATCTAGAGATCGAATTTTTCTGATGGAGCAATGCTCAGATGAAAATTAGATCTAAGTAATTATTTATTGCAGTTGAGGGGCAGAGTAATTCTGGTTGGAGATTTTCCTGAGCCAGGAATACACAGCAGAGAAGTCAGAGAGCAGATCAGCAAAAGCAACGTAGCAGCTACGCAGAGGTTGCACAGTCCCATGCAAAGGAAGCGCTGCAGCCTCGAGGAGATCCGAAATTCAGTTGAGGATCAATCAGATTAGTGCTAGAAAGTCGGGGTGCGAGACCAGAAGAGGCCAACAGGGCAGATCCAGCCAGCAGAAGCCCAACTACGTGGAAGCCATGTAGTCCCCACGCAGAGTGACACAGATACTGCGCAGCGAAGTGGAGGGCTTGTCATCCAGGGTTTGTTGGTCAGTCGGGCTTCCAATATTAGTGTGAGATTTCTCTCATTAACTCTTTGTCAGTCATATTCTCTATAGGGACAGCCAGAAAGCCATCCCAAATTTGTATTCAAAAAATTATTGCATAATATATAAACCCTCAGATTTGTTGCACCGGTTTTCTCGCATTGGGTTTTATCCGCAGACGTTTGTCCAAAAATAAAGGTGTCATGTGTTTGCAATATTTTTCTTGCTCAGTTTATGTTTTCACAAATGTATTTTAATGGGTGAAGGTTGCTTCAATAACTGCTTCGATATTTTAAGAAGTAATCTTATAATAACTTGTTAAATCAAATTTACAAGTACGAGTAGTTCAGTGTGTTGCATTAAGGATTCCAGATCTAGATATTGAAATTTTCACATGGTATCAGAGCAAGATTTTGTGAAACAAGAAGAGCAGATCTAGCGGTGAGTTGGAGGCCGAAGAGCTGCAGAATGCATCCCTTCGAATCTGCAAAGGGTTTGCGCAGTCCAGGCCAAGAGGGTTGAATTTTCCGGGAAGGTCTCTGAGTGAGTCGACTGAGATGTACTTCTAGATCAGAATTTTTGCTTAGGCATAAATGGCAACGCAGAGCTGGTGGGACGCAGTTTCTGCGAGCAGATTTTTTATTTTGTCAGGCGAGAAGTGTCAGAAGAAGAAGCAATAGAGTGAGGGAATTCTCTCTCTCAGGAAGTTCCTTGCCGAGGAATTTCAGTCTTTCCAAGATCTGTACAACAGATATACAAGCTTCACCAGGTGGGTGTAAGCATGTCTAGTGTTGCACAGAGGGGGTAGAAGATGAGCAGATTCAACATTTTTGACGGCGATTACAGCTCACGAGCTTAGAGATTAGGATCGGTTGGAGGGAGCCTCCAACTACGTGATCTGGAAGGCAAGAATCACCCATCTTCTAGATGACTACGATCTCAAGCTCTTCGTGCAAGACACGGTAGTTGTCCCTACAAATCCAGATCAGTTGAAGCAATACAAGGCTGATATGGCAAAGGAAAAAAGGCTAATCCTTGATGGAGTCAAGAGTCACATTGTGTCCCACATAGTTGGCAAAGATACTGCCAGGCAGATGTGGGAAGCCTTGGCCACACTATACGAGGGATCTTCCGAGTAACGTAAGATGTACCTTGAGCAGCAACTGAGGATGGCGCAGATGTAGAAATGGGAACGCACTGATCCGTTCTTGTCAACACTTCAAAAGATTCATGACCAACTTGCAGCAATAAGGTCTACCCCTTCTCCTATAGCGATCGTGAGACTGGCATTGAACACACACTAATGATTGGTAAGTATTTGTCCAGAGCATCCTGGGCAAAACAACCTTGCCAGGCTGGGTAGAGATGTGGACTTCTCTTCAGCAAGAACAGCTAAGGAGAGACTTGGTCAAGTGCAAACTTTATGGTAGTAGTGGCAGTGGATCGAAGGTGAAGCAGAAGGAGGAAGATGCAGCCCTTGCATCCAAAGGGCAACAAGAGCAACGGAGACGTAAGAAAGACATCTTGAAGATCAAGTGCTTCAAGTGTGGTGAACATGGTCACTACACTTACCAGTATCCTTTAAAGCATAAGGACAACGACAAGAAGCATGATCCGAAGGCTACAACTGTGAAGATCGATGAGGATGAGTATGCCATGAGTACCCACGCATCTCTAGGAGGGATATGGGCGACATTGAGTTATAAGTTCGCAAGAACTTCAGTTGGGCAGGATCTTGGAGGAGTCCACCTCTAGGATGTAATATCCCGGAAGGGATATTTTAACTAAAAATGCAGAAAAATAACTAAACTCCGCAATATGTCGTAAAATCACTATTTACTCAACAGAAGATTGCCATGTTAAATAAAGACGCATAAAACACTGCAATCCGTTAACACATAGAATAGGAAAAATCTCAACATTTTATTATAAGTAATAATTGGGGTTACATATAAATCTTACCCAAAATAACTGAGATGGAAAACCGGCCACCAAGATGAACTGTTGCATTGCGCTAGCCTCCAAAATTGAACTGCACCACTCTCCCTCCGGCAACAGTTGTCACTAAACCCATTGAAGATATTGAAGCACAAGTTGAAGATCTAAATGATCCTCACACCAATCCCTAAAGCTCTGCGAAACTTCTGAATGAAGTCTCCTCAAAGAGAGTTGGGTTTCCATCCAACACTCACAACTCACCCGAGGGTTTCCGTCCTGGGGCTACGGCTGAAGTAGAGAACCACGTTCTCAAACCTCTCATAAACAAGAAAATGATATGATCCAAAGATATCTCTCAATGGCCTCCTCCCTTTCTTTTATAAATCTCTTGGAGCCTTCTAGAGCATTATTTTATTATTATTTTATTCATGGTGCACTTTTCCCTCTTATTGAAACATTCATTTTTAATGCAGAAAAGAGTAAATCGGCTACCATGTCTCCTCTGGTCACTGAAACTCATGCCCAACCATCCCATCATGTAGGTATCCTCGTCCCGATTCCAATGAGCTATTATACTAAGCTATGTTGCACTGGCTGTGGGGACAGGGGGACTGAGAGGACAGGGGGACGAGTTTCTGGAATGGCTAGAGCGCACCCCCAAATTTTCAGGGGACGGCAGGTTGGGGACAGCAAGTGCGACAACTATTTATTATATTTATTATTTATTAAAAAATTAAAATTAAATAAATTAAACATGAATCAAAATAAATAAAATACTAAAATTATAAATCTAAAGACTAATACTAATAGTCTAATAGTAACTAATCATCATTGAGAATTGTGCATCACAAAAACAAATTTCGTCATCATTGCATAACATAAGTACTATTAGTTTCATACAACTTAAAACCTACAATCTACTACTGTCTAAAATCTACATAATCATTCTATGATCATTCTAATAACTACATAATCATTCTATGATCATTGATGCATGATGAATCATTTCAAAATTTAAATAGCAGCTAAAGCGTAAAAGTAAAGAGTACATAAATTAATAATGATGTAAACATGAACAATTCATTAAAATTTAAATATAAATCTCAAATTAAGAGTCTAGAAGTAGAAAACCATGGATTATAAATTTATGAATTATAGTCATAGACTATAGTCCAAGAACCAAAATGACAAATTGAAATTTAAAAACAATAGTCACTAGTGTAGCTGCCAAATGGTAAAATGGTAAACCGTAAATGTTTTAAGTTTGATAGGTAAATGCGTTAGCCTTTAGGTTAGGGTAAATGTAATTTAGGAATTTATATTTTTTTAAATTAAAATTTTGAGTTTTATTAAAATTTTGTTTTAATTTTTTTTTATAAAAATGAAATATTTTAATATTTTTTTAACTTATGATTTGAAATTTTATTAGGGACGTCCAGAAGTCCCCGATTTATCAAGGGACGTTTTGAAAGTCCCCAAAAATTCCCTGAATTTTCGAGGGACGGCTAGGGGACGGCCTTGAAGTCCCCAAGTCCCCGATGGAGTCCCCAACAAATCCGGAACGTTTCCGACGAGTTCCAAAGTTCCCAAAACGCCGGAACGGAAGGAACGGCATGAAATTATGGAAGGGATGCGTCCCCGTGCAACATAGATACTAAGGTGTTCCATCATGTATTCCTCTTGGAATGCCACCTTGAGCGTAATCAGCTGAGTTAAGCCCACAAATAACTCAAATTTCCGAAAGTTGTCTAAATGCACCGAAACGAAAGCCAAACTACTCGGATGATGGAATATATCAAGAGAATGTCACCGGACATCATGGAAACTCCTCAAAACTCCTCCAAAAAGCCCCTGAGCCCGTTGATAACACCAATATGTACCTGTAACCTATCTGCTCCTAACTCTGTAAGTCCAACCTAACCCTATCGTAGGTGACACCAAAAAAGGGAATATTACAGACCTTCCACCCCAAGATTGCTTGCCCTCAAGCAATCCAAATATGTGAGCCACTCTGTTGGCCCGATGCAACTGAGACCCAATGCCCGGATCTCATACAAACCTCTTGGTGCTACTATGTGCCTGTGTCAAGCCACCTGGAATAGACCCCTCAATGTCGAAATCCCAAACTGATCTCTCATTGTACTTTTTATCAAACAATCCTCCCGAATCCCCACGCCATGATGGCCAATCATCGCCCAAGTCCTACAGCTCGAACTGCGCACTGCCTCTGGCTATAACTGATGCTCTAAGAGGTGAAGACCACGTCTCCTGCTACGTTGTATCTATGAT
Source organism: Pinus albicaulis (assembly GCA_034641835.2). Lineage (NCBI taxonomy): Eukaryota > Viridiplantae > Streptophyta > Pinopsida > Pinales > Pinaceae > Pinus > Pinus albicaulis. The sequence continues at coordinate 414,604,931 of CM076577.1, forward strand.
GGTGTAAGTTGTCCCACCAACTGTGTACCAACTCATCACCTCTCTCCAATCCAACCCCTGACTAAATCCAATGTTGATCCTTCTCTCCTGAAACCGGGATGGGATGTTGAAGAAATGTCGATTTGTACCCCACTGCCAACCGGAGTCTGTATCATATGTCATGTCTAAGGGCCCCTGCTCCGTTATGCTCCCTACGAAGAATATCATACGATCAAGAGGGTACCAACTCAAGATCTCCCACCAATCCATCCTGGAAGAAGAATCCAATGTAGCAACAACTGCATACGAAACACGCCTGGAGTGTTGTCGCCAGCCCGTAATCAACTCTGCCTTCTGCTACTGTGCCAGCCATTGCTGTAGAGAAAGCCCCTCTCTATAATGGGCCCAAACTTAAAGTGGGCAGATATCAACAGAACCCCATCAATGTACTCTGGAGGTACTCCTCATAAAGTATTGCGGCCTAATGAGCTACATGTGCATCTCTACGCACCTCATCAATCAGCCATTAAAGATGGATGCTCGACATCTCCAACAACTCCTCCCTCCTTTGATTGGGAGAAAATATAATAGCCCATTTGTCCCCTAGCCCCCTGTAGAACTATCCCATCAACCTCCAACATCTCTAGAGGATATGGATCTGCAACTGCTGTCATCGTACTCAGTGTCTGTGCATCTGACTGCTCCTCCTCAGTGGTTGTCCCCAAGGTTAGCCACATATCCATCATAGACTCAATGTGAGCCTCCATCTGGCTCTCCCCCAAAGGACTATCATGCATGATGTGCATAGTATCCTCCTCTGCTGACTCAGGCTCCATCATATGTTGCTCTGGCTGAATTGTCACAAGTGACTCATCACCGAGACTATCTCCTGTAGAGTCCCCTGAATGCTCACCCTGCACACTGGAATGCAGCGCCGGCCTACTGCCATCAACTCCGCATCACTTCTCTCGCTCCCTAGAAGCATCATCATCTGATCCCATGGACTCATCCTGACATACAGAAGAAACGTCTACCCGCTCTACCTCTGCCACCTCATCTGCATCTCTCAAACATGAGTGATCAGGCCCCTAAGGTTCTTTGCAAATGAAGCAAAGTCCCTTCCTCCTCAGCTCATTTCTGCTGCCTGATCCACCAAACTGGAGCAACTCCTCCTTGGTCAACTGTCTCCTGAAAAGCTCAATGTTCTGCTCAACTAGCCCTTGGGCTAGCTCATAAGCAGCGGGTGAGACCAACTTCTCTCTCCTCCAAATGCTCAACAAACTATTTTGCAGCTCCCGACAAATGGAATCACAGTCTCCCATACATGACGACAGGATGGGTACATGTAATATTTCTAATTGAGACAACAATTGGAATGACTAGACCCTGTTTATTTGCCGTCTATGGTTGCAAATAAATAAAGTAGTGAGGGTCTAAACTCACTTAAATGAAATAAGACATCCACCTAGTAGCACAATGTTGTGACTTAAGTGGGAGTGACTGCATGTGAGCTATGGCTATGTCAGAATGATATCTCCTAATGTTGTAGAAGCATTGGAACATCTACAGAATCAAGCCATCACACTCAAGATCGATCATGACCTTATAAGTCCGGGTCATGGCCATGGCTTCTAAGACCTTAAGCTTTCTCCCATATATAGAGCCTGCACAGTTGTATAAATCCCGAAAGGTTCCTACTATCAATCTGAAAATTCTTTTCATAATATCATCATTGTAGGGAGGGAAGGGCGCTGTTATCCTCAAAATATCACTGAAACAAGAGGCAGCTATAAGCTTGACTCTCTCACTTGGATGTTCCAAAAATCTAGCTTGTACCAATGCAAGCATAAATGGCTCCAAAGCCCAATTTAAACTCCAATCAGATTGCTCTACCTTTGAAAGGCAGGATTCCAGTTTCTCTAACATGGGAAAGTCATTTTTTGATCTTCTACTCTTTAAGTCCATCCCAAGTGCATAGAGCCAATCTCCCACTTCTTCCTCCTTTTGTAAATTCCTCGGACACCTTTGTTGGAGCAAATTATGTACCTTCTTGGAGAAGGGTCTACTGTTCTGTTTCGTTTTCTAGTCTTCTGATGCATGGTGGTTCAAGGAACCAGCTTTTATTCTTCTCAAGCTATTTAGGAATCCCTCCATGGTTCAACCAATGATGTGGTCACTGTTTTCCTAATTGTATTTGGTGTAATTTCTTTAGGAAGTATTGTCAAACTGTTAGGTAGCAAACTTGTTGTAGGTGACTAACATCATTTTTATTCCCACAATCATTTACATAGTGTTCCACACATATCCAATAGATTTCAAAATAATTTCATATCATAATGCATGTTCACTCTCTTATTAAACATTACAAGGCAATGCACTTCGTTCATATATACCCAGAAAGTCGTATAAACCACTGTTGTCTGCAAATGAAAATGATTTAACTCAGATTAATAAATGACAATAGGTGAAAATAGAACCTGGGTTTGAATAGGTTGTTTGCTGTCATGTGGCTATTGATGAGAATAATAGTTGTTATCCTTTTATGACCAAACTCAACTTCTACAAATACGCACAACCTCCAGAAGATAAAATGGTGATTTCGAGCAAGAAGGAAATGTATCTTTGTTGAAAGAGCTTCGGCCTAGGTAAACTGATCTTTTACCACAGCAATGAGTCAACAATTCAAACTTCTGACAACGGGGATCCTTTCGAAATTTGGGATTCCCTTCTCGAATTATAAGCAAATTCTCTGTTTCTGTCCTTTGTATGTTCCAACCTCCATGGAGACCCACTTTAGCTGAGGAACGCGTGTTGAAATTTGGTTATCGGAGGACAAGTGGTTCAAACAACCTATTCAAACCTGTCATGTGGTTCAAACCTGGGTTTGAATAGGTTGTTTGCTGTCTTTATTAAAGTGGGTTGAATTAGAAAAATAGAAAGTGAGATTTAAATGAGCATTTAATCTCATCCCTAGATCTAAAGCTATCTCAGCCATTGGATTTAGGGATTCTCCAAAAGTCACTTAGAGTTATGTTAAAGGAGGAAAAGGAGAGAAAAGGTCATTCATTCTTTCATGAGCAGATTGAGAGAGGAGGAGAGAAAGCTAAGGAGATTTTTTGAGTAATGAGAAGAAGGAGGGCAGTAGTGAGGAGATTTCAGCAAAGGTACAGTAGCATTTATCGGCACAAATATCGAGGCAGAAAATCTGTACAGCAAGAGAGAGGTAGTGTTTTCAAGTGAGGCACATAAATCGAGGAAGAGGGCAGCAGCAGCAAGCACGCATTTCGAGGGCAAAGTCTGGCACATTTTTCGAGGAAGAGGGCTACTGTTATTTTTGGCACAAAAACCAAGGAAGAGGACAGCAGCTATATCCAGATTTTGGCACAAAATTCGAGAAGAGGCTGCTATACAAAATCCATACAGTCCGTACAGTCAAGTACAATTGTTACGACACGCTTCCCGAGGTGGTCGTACAACATTTAAAGATGTTATAAATGCTGTAATTTTTTTGTTTCTGTTGTTGCTGATTTGGCACAATTTCCGAGTCAGTGTGCAAGCACAGAAATCGAGATAAATCTGTAAATTTGGTTGCTGGAATTTTTTCTGTGTTTTTCTTGTTTCACTGTAAAAGGCAATATTCAGAAAATAAAATAGAAGCTTTCGAACTAGTTTTCCCCAAGAGTTGTAGGGGGCTTTTTTAGGGTCATATTGACCAAAAATCAACGCATCTAAATGTTCTGTGTGGCTGATTTATTTTGCTGAGTTTTATTTCTGCATTTCCAACATTGTGAAAATTTCCAGAATTTGCGTTTTCAGAAAATATTTATTTTTTCAGCTTGTTGAATGTAAGGGTATGGGAATGGGCATTTAACTATATGGAGAAATACGGTGAAACTGAAAACCGAGGTGGGAAATTGAAATTTCTACATGGTACATCAGAGCTATTTTGTTGAAAGTGCAGTTTGGGACAGCGACAAGAAAAATTACAGAGAGCTGATTTTTTCACACAAAAATTACAGCACGCTGTTTTTTCACACAGAAAATTTTATCTTTACTACAGCAGTGTTATTTTTAGCTTATTTAGGACAGCAAACATGTCTTTGGGCTTGAGGGTGGAGGATAGGTTGGATGGGCAAAGTAACTACAGTGTTTGGAAGAAGAGAACGCAAAGTATCTTTGAGGAGGCAGAAGTCTGGGATGTCATGGTGCATACCGCACAGCACCCTGTTAATGTGCCTGCTGATGTTGTTCAGTTGGCAGCTTATAATAAAAAGAATAACAAGAGTAAGAGACTGATTCTAGATGGAATCAAAGACCATTGCATTCCTCATGTGAGAGGAAAGAGAAATGCTCATGAGATGTGGACAGCATTAACCAATCTCTACCAGAGTACCAATGAGTTTAAAAAAATGGTCCGAAGGGAGAAGCTGAAGACCATTAAGATGGGTAAGACTGATAGTGCAACTGGATATCTCACAAAGATTACTAATGTGAGAGATGAGTTGGCAGCAGTTGAAGAGGTCATTCCACCCACTAAGTTGGTGCAGATTGCAGTGAATGGCCTCCCCAGTTCATGGTTGAACTTTGCTGATGGGGTTTGTGCACGTGAGACCCTTCCCTCTTGGGAGAGGTTTTGGGATGATTGCATACAGAAAGAAACCAGAAAGAACCAGCTTGGGGCAGCCAAACCAATTGAGCAAGATAAGGATGTAGCACTGTTGGCAGGAGGCAAGAAAGGCAAGGGAAAGAAGCAAGCTTCACAAGCAGTGGTGGGGGCAAAGGCAAAGGTAAAGGTAAACAAGGGAACACACAAAAGGACTATTCCAAAGTGAAGTGTTGGAATTGTCAGAAGATGGGACACTATGCAGTTGTGTGTCTGGAGAAGAAGAAGAAGGGAAAGAACGAGAACATGGCAGCATCAGCAGAGGTAGAGGACTTTACGGATCGCTTTGACCGGGAGTTTGGGTTCATTGCTTGTGAATCCACTAATGCAGGATCACCTGCCATGGAGGTTGAGATGGAGTGTGCATTTCCCTCCACTAGCAGAGCATCGTCAGGTATCTGGTATGTTGACAGTGGGGCTTCACGTCATATGACAGGAGTCTGTGAGTACTTCTCAGAGCTTTAAGAGGTGGCACTAATATAGAGGTAGTACTCGGAGATGACAGCGTTGTTAGAGCAGTTGGTGTGGGGACACTGACATTTGATAGGGAACCCAAACCTCCCTTGAAGGTGTCAGATGTTCTATATGTGCCAGGGACGAGGAAGAACCTCATATCCATCTCAGCTTGGAGGACAGAGGATATGAGATATTGTTCAGGAGAGGACAGGTGCTGATATATCCCAGGGGCGCTCCAGCTGATTCAGCTAGAGTGATAGGTGTACGCCATGCAAAGGTGTACAAGTTTGCATTTCAGCCCCTTTTGGCATTGAACAGTAGTACCGGCAGCAGAGCTAGCAGTTCAGAGCCATGTGAGATTTGGCACTGTAGGATGGGGCACATGTATCATGGAGCCTTGAGGACATTGTGGGAGATCACTACAGGTGTGTCAGATTTCAGTACTGATCACTTTGATACATGCAGAGGATGTGCTATGGGAAAGTTTGCCAGATCCCCTTTTCCCAACAGTGACAGCAGAGCGACTGGGATACTTGATTTGATTCATTCCGATGTGAGCGGTCGGATGTCTCATGTTTCCTTGAGTGGATAGGAGTATTATGTTTTATTCATTCATGATCACTCTAGGAGGACCTGGATTTATTTCTTGAAGACCAAGAGTGAGGTCTTCAAGCGGTTTCAAGAGTTTAGAGCTCTTGTGGAGACTCAGACAGGTCGGAAGATCAAGTCCCTGAGGTCGAACAATGGAGGAGAGTACACCCTTGGTGAGTTTGTTGATTATTATGTAGAGGCAGGCATTAGGAGGGAGTTCACTATTCCATACAACCCCCAGCAAAACGATGTTGCGAAGAGGAAGAACAGATCCATCGGAGGGGCTGCCAAAGCCATGCTACATGATCAGGGGTTACAATTGTTTTGTGGGCAGAGGCCTGCAACACTATTGTATATTTGCAGAACAGGATTCTGCATCGTGCCTTGGGGCATGTGACTCCGGAGGAGGCTTTTTCTGGGAAGAAGCCTGATGTTGGCCATCTTCGTATATTTGGGTGTATTGCATACTCCTACGTACCCAAGGAGAGGAGGACCAGGCTAGAGCCCACCGCAGAGAAGGGTGTCTTTGTGGGCTAAAGTGAGACCTCGAAGGCCTTTTGGATTTATATTCCCGCACAGAGGATAGTTGTTGTCAAGCAAGATGAGAAGTTTGAGGAGGACAGGGCTTTCAGGAGGTCACGGGAGTTAGAGTATCTGGATCAGCCAGACCCTCAGGAGCAGCTGAGTCAGTCACAGGGATCCAGTGGGCAGGGAACAGGAGGATCTAGAGGTACATCAATTACGGTGTCAGGTCCGTCAGTGAGCAGTGGCTCACAGAGTCAGAGGGGTGGTGCTTCGTGCAGAATGCAGAGCAGTCCGCAAAGCAGTTCACTAGGGAGTCCACTGATGGGCAATTCACACGGTACTTCAGCATCTACTAGTTCAGGTGGAGGCAGGAGAACAACAGACAGACAGTCAGGAGTTCAGGCTCCTGATGATGAGGAGGAGGAGTTTCATTTACCAGTGAGAGAAGTGTGCTCAGGGAAGAGGAAGCCCAAGTGGCTTTAGGATACCTTGAGAGAGGCCACATCTGTTGCTGGGCCTAAGAAGCCGATCAGAGAGAGTAGAGCACCTGAGACGTTTTGTAGCTACATGGCAATGGTTGCCAACATCTTAGACTTCGGGCCTTCTAGCTATGAGGAGGCAGCTAGCCAGCAGGTCTGGAGAGAGGCCATGTAGGAGGAGTATTCTTCTATCATGAAGAATGTTGTTTGGGAGGTGGTGCCGAGGCCTAAGGGCAAATCCGTGGTTACTTCCAGATGGCTTTACAAGGTAAAGCATGCTGTAGATGGCAGCATTGAGAAATTCAAGGCAAGGTTTGTGGCTAGAGGGTTTTCCCAGGTAAAGGGAGTTGATTATGAGGAGACGTTCACTCCCGTGGCTTGATATACTTCAATTCGCTCCATCATATTGATAGCAACAGATATGGGTTGGAAGATCCACCAGATGGATGTGAAGATCACATTTCTCAATGGCTTCATACAGGAGGAGGTGTACATTGAGCAGCCACAAGGCTTTGAGGTGCATGGGAAGGAGTCCCATGTGTGTAGACTGAAGAAGGCCCTTTATGGCCTGAAGCAAGCTCCCTGAGCTTGGTACTCCAGGATAGATACATACTTGCGGGAGATGGGTTTCACAAAGAGTGAGGCAGATGTGAACCTTTACTATATTGTGATAGGTGAAGAGCCTCTCATTCTGGTGTTGTATGTAGATGACTTGGTCATTACGGGTGCAGAGAGACACATAGAGCACTGCAAGAGAGATCTCCTTTATCTCATTTATTTCCACATGGAGGATTGTAGATCCATGTCGACACCGATGATCACCAACTGGAAGAAGCTTCATGCTTCGGATTCCAAGTTGGTGGACCCCATATTATATAGGCAGTTGATTGATTCCTTGATGTATTTGGTCAACACCAGACCAGATATATGTTTTGCAGTCAACACGATGAGCCAGTTCATGTGTGAGCCCAGGAGGGTTCACTGGGTTGCTGCAAAACACATTTTGCGGTACTTGCAGGGGACAGTGGATTATAGGCAGGGTGATGGAGTCAGATGGGCAAGCTACACTGATTTGGATTGGGCAGGCTGTGCTTCTGATAGGAAGAGCACTTCAAGGTGGTGTTTTGGGTTGGGTTGGGTTCGGCAGTGGTGTCGTGATTCAGCCAAAAGAAGCAGTCATTAGCCTTGAGTTCAGTGGAAGCAGAGTACATGGTAGCTAGTCTAGCTAGTTATCAGGCTGTTGAGACCTTCAGTGATTTACTGTGATAATCAGAGTTGCATTAAACTCACGAAGAATCCATATTTCATGACAGGTCAAAGCATATCGGGATCAAATATCATTTCATCAGAGACTATGTTCATAAGGGAGACGTGAAGCTTGAGTATATTCCCACTGATGAGCAGGTTGCAGATATTCTTACTAAAGCCTTACCACGGGGCAAGCATGTCTACTTCAAAGACAAGATGGGTGTGGTGAGGAACACCTTCCTCAGTAAGAGGGAGTGTTGAAATTTGGTTACCGGAGGACAGGTGGTTCCCTAAGGCTTTGATCTTTGGTCTAGGGAAAAGTGTCCAAAAGAATTTAATTTTTCTCCTAAAGTGACTTTATAAAGTTATAAAGACAAATCTAAGTTAAAAGTGACTTTAAGTGATAAAGTTACTAAAGTCTAATTTTAAAGTGACTTTAATAAAGTCAATGTAAAATTAGAAAGGAAAAATGACTTTGGAAATAAATGACTAAGTGGGTCTTTATTAAAGTGGGCTGAATTAAAAAAATAGAAAGTGAGATTTAAATGAGCATTTAATCTCAACCCGAGATCTAAATCTATCTCAACCATTGGATTTAAGGATTCCCCAAAAGTCACTTAGGGTTAGGTTAAAGGAGGAAAAAGGGAGAAAAGGTCATTCATTCTTTCATGAGCAGATTGAGAGAGGAGGGGAGAAAGCTAAGGAGATTTTCTGAGCAGTGAGAAGGAGGGCAGCAGTGAGGAGATTTCAGCAAAGGTACAGTAGCATTTATTGGCACAAATACTGAGGCGAAAAATCTGTACAGCAAGAAAGAGGTTGTGTTTTCAAGTGAGGCGGCACAGAAATCGAGGAAGAGGGCTACAGCAGCAAGCACGCATTTCGAGGGCAACGTCTGGCACGTTTTTCGAGGAAGAGGGTTGTTATTTTTGACACAGAAACCGAGGAAGAGGACAATAGCTATAGTCCAGATTTTGGCACAGAATTCAAGAAGAGGTTGTACGAAATCTGTACAGTCAAGTACAGCTATTCTAGCACGCTTCCCAAGGTGGTCGTACATCATTTAATGCTGTTATAAATGTTGTAATTTTTCTGTTTTTGTTGTTGCTGATTTGGCACAATTTCTGAGGCAGTGTGCAAGCACGAAAATTGAGATAAGTCTGTAAATTTGGTTGCTGGAATTTTTTCTGTGTTTTTCCTGTTTCACTATAAAAAGAAATATTCAAAAAATAAAAGAGAAGCTTTCGAACTGGTTTTCCCCAAGAGTTGTAGGGGGGTTTTCCAGGGTCATATTGACCAAAAATCAACGTGTCTAAATGTTCTGTGTGGCTGATTTATTTTGCTGAGTTTTATTTCTGCATTTCCAGCATTGTGAAAATTTCCATAATTTGTTTTCATAAAATATTTATTTTTTCAGCTTGTTGAATGTAAGGCTATGGGAATGGGCATTTAACTATATGGAGGAATAAGGTGAAACTGAAAACCGGGGTGGGAAACTAAAATATCTACAACGCATGTATAGTAAGGCAGAAGATTGTGTCCCTCCTTTGCTCTAATCTCTATTCAAGGAGGAAGAAAACCCGTTCTGTGTAGATAGTGGCCTCCTCTTCATCCATACGTATCCAACAATTAGAAATGAGGCTAGCAGCCTATCCAACAAGAGAATGTGGCTCCCACAGCTTGAATTGGCCTCCAAACAAGTGACAAAAGTAAGTTTATCGACCCCTTCCTCTAGAAAACGTCCTTCCAAAAATGGAAAACGCATAGACTACCGAGCCAACACTCTTCAGAATTACTCTGAGCTCATGGTGGAGACTTTAGTGATAAACCATACCCAATTTGACAAACATGCTCTCCAAAATAGTTCTCGAATTGTGGTTTTGCAGTCGGCCTCCTCTAAACTGGCTCGACTTCACCATAATTTCCACTGCAACAATAATCGGTCTCTGGAAATGGATTGCTCACGTCCTCAGTATCTTCGAACAGGAAACTCGGTGGCTGAATAATTGGTGGCTTCAGGGGGCTTAATGATCTGGCCACGCCATAATCTAGCCCCACTCTGCCTTCGGCGTCTGCACCTTGTTCAGAAATTTGACGCAGCTAAGGAATTCGATGGAACCCACAATTGACTACGCAGAGAATTTTTCCGGAACCGTTGGCTTGGCTACTCCCTTAGTCGACAAGCCCGTCATCACTCACGACGAGATAAAAAAAAAATCATTCGGTCCTTACAAATATTTTAAATTGTTAAGTCTCGGATCAGGTGGACTAGAACTCGATGTTGGTATGTCGAGGAACAACGACGAATGCATTGTGTGCATAAGGATAGATGACCCACAAAAATTTGTCGCAGTTTTCCCAATTAAAATATCCCGCCCACAAATTCGGCTTCCACGTGCTCTACGGTATGTATCTGCAGCTTGCATCTTCTTGTGATGAGAAGATTTCTCACGGTCTCTCATAAAATGGAGACAACGTTGGAATGACGCTGCCCTTCTTGATAATTTGATCGATTGTCCCCCCCTTTTTTTAATAAATTCTCAAGAATTTTGTGTTTTTTTTTTCTTTTCTTTTTCTTTTTTCGACTTCCCCGATGAAACCCTTCCAATACTGAACTGCCGCACTCTCCCTCCGGCAACAGTTGTCACTGAACCCATTGAAGATAATGAAGCACAAGTTGAAGATCTAAATGATCCTCACACCAATCTGTAAAGCTCTGCGAAACTTCTGAATGAAGTCTCCTCAAAGAGAGTTGGGTTTCCGTCCAACACTCACAACTCACCCGAGGGTTTCCGTCCTGGGGCTACGGTTGAAGTAGAGAACCACGTTCTCAAACCTCTCATAAACAAGAAAATGATATGATCCAAAGATATCCCTCGATGGCCTCCTCCCTTTCTTTTATAAATCTCTTCGAGCCTTCTAGAGCATTATTTTATTATTATTTTATTCATGGTGCACTTTTCCCTCTTATTAAAATATTCATTTTTAATGCAGAAAAGAGTAAATTGGCTACCATGTCTCCTCTGGTCACTGAAACTCATGCCCAACCGTCCCATCATGTAGGTATCCTTGTCCCAGTTCCAATGAGCTATTATACTAAGGTGTTCCATCATGTATTCCTCCTGGGCCACCTTGAACGTAATCAGCTGAGTTAAGCCCACAAATAACTCAAATTTCCGAAAGTTGTCAGAATGCACCAGAACGAAAGCCAAACTACTCGGATGATGGAATGTATCAAGCGAATGCCACTGGACACCATGGAAACTCCTCAAAACTCCTCCAAAAAGCCCCTGAGCTCGCTGATAGCACCAATCTGTACCTGTGACCTGTCTGCTCCTAACTCTGGAAGTCCAACCTAACCCTGTTGTAGGTGACACCAAAAAAAGGGAATATTACATAGGATCACAACCTTGCTACAAGTGCCCATAGTCAGCATTAGCAGGCTGAAGGAGTTTTCAGTGGTGCAAATTAGTGCAGAAATGGCAGATGCGATAGTTAGCAGCACTAACATCTGAGTGGTGCAAATCAGAGTTGCAATAGCGTAGAGGGACGCAGTGCAGAGCAGCAATAGCGCAGTGCTTCAAAGGGACGGAGTGGGTCTAGTAGCAGTCATAGTTTTAGCATCGAGTTGCATCCTAAACACTTGTTCAAATTCATGGATGTTTTTCAGTTGCTTCTCTCGACAGCTGAGTTGCTGTGCAGTGTTAGCAGTGGCAGTGCTAGCAACAAATGCAGCGTTTGAGAGGGAGTTGCAGTACGGATGCAGTGTTGATCGTAGCAGGGTCAGCAGCAATACAGTTGCAATAACAGCACAGTGATTGATGGGAAGCATGTCAGACATCATCAACGTAGAGGGAGATGCTTCAGAGTCAGAACAGTGTGTAGCAAGGCATATCTATTAGAGCACATTCCTCGTTAAGAGGGAGTGTTGATTTTTGGTAGTATCGGATGTACTCTAAGTCTCAAACTTTCTGGACAAGCTTAGATACATGCATTACAAATTACCTATGTTGCACGGGAACCTGTCCCCGCCATAATTTCATGTTGTTCCCTCCGTTCTGGCATTCCGAGGACTTTGGAACTCGTCGGAAACGTTTTGGATTTGTTGGGGACTCCATCAGGGACTTGGGGACTTCAAGGCCGTCCCCTAGCCGTCCCTCAAAAATTCAGGGACTTTTTGGGGACTTCCAAAACGTCCCTTGATAAATCAGGGACTTCTGGACATCCCCAATTAAATTTCAAATCGTAAGTTTAAAAAATATTAAAATATTTCATTTTTATAAATAAAAAAAAATAAAAAATAAATAAACAAAATTTTAATAAAACTCAAAATTTTAATTTAAAAAAATATAAATTCCTAAATTACATTTACCCTAACCTAAAGGCTAATGCATATACCTATCAAACTTAAAACATTTACGGTTTACCATTTTACCATTTGGCAGCTACAACAGTGACTATTGTTTTTAAATTTCAATTTGTCATTTTGGTTCTTGGACTATAGTCTACGACTATAATTTATAAATATATAATCCATGGTTTTCTACTTCTAGACTCTTAATTTGAGATTTATATTTAAATTTTAAGAATTGTTCATGTTTACATCATTATTAAATTTTAGTACTCTTTACTTTTACGCTTTAGCTGCTATTTAAATTTTGAAATGATTCATCATGCATCAATGATCATAGAATGATTATGTAGATATTAGAATGATCATAGAATGATTATGTAGATTTTAGACAGTAGTAGATTGTAGGCTTTAAGTTGTATGAAACTAATAGTACTTATGTTATGCAATGATGACGAAATTTGTTTTTGTGATGCACAATTCTCAATGACGATTAGATACTATTAGACTATTAGTATTAGTCTTTAGAGTTATAATTTTAGTATTTTATTTATTTTGATTCATGTTTAATTTATTTAATTTTAATTTTTTAATAAATAATAAATATAATAAATAGTTGTCGCACTTGCCGACCCCAACCCGCCGTCCCCTGAAAATTTGGGGGTGCGCTCTAGCCGTTCCAGAAACTCGTCCCCCTGTCCCCTCCGTCCCCCCGTCCCCACAACCAGTGCAACATAGCAAATTACCTAGAAATCGTTTTGGGAAATTCCACGAAGAAACAGTTTTATAAGAAAACTTAATTATTTTTAATGAGGACCCTAAGTCTAACTTAGGAAATTAAAATAATTAATCAGTATTAATGTAAACTGTGGGTGAATCTTCTAGATAAAGCAGATAAAGACTAATATAATCTTAGTCGTTGATTTGTCAACGAGAAGGCTATAAAAGAAGACACACCGAGAGGATCTAGAGATCAAATTTTTCTAAAGGAGCAGTGCTCGGATGAAAATCAAATCTAAGTGATTCTTGATTGCAGTTGAGGGGCAGAGTAATTCTGGTTGGAGATTTTCCTGAGCAAGGAATACACAACAGAGAAGGCAAAGAGAAGATCAGCAAAGGCAGTGTAGTAGTGTAGCAGAGGCAGCACAGTCCCACGCATAGGCAACGTTGCAACCTGGAGGAGATCTGAAATTCAGTTGAGGATCCGTCAGATCCGATGCCAGAAAGTCGGGGTGTGAGACAGAAAGAGGCCAGAAGGGCAAATCCAGCCAGCAGAAGACCAGTAGTGTAGAAGCCATGCAATCCCCACGCAGAGTGACGCAAAGACTGCGCAACGCAGTGGAGGGGTTGTCGTCCGGGGTTTGTTGGTCAATCGGGCTTCTAGTATCAGTGTGAGATTTCTCTCACTAACTCTTTTTCAGCCATATTCTCTGCAGAAACTGCCAGGAAGGCATCCCAGATTGGTATTCAGAAAATTACTGCATAATATATAAACACTCAGATCTGTTGCACCGATTTTCCCGCATTGGGTTTTTCTGGGGACGTTTGTCCAAAAATAACGATGTTTTGTGTTTGCATTATATTTTCTGCTCAGTTTCTGTTTTCATAAATGTATTTTAATGGGTGAAGCTTGCTTCAGTAATTTCTTCGATATTTTAAGAATTAATCTTATAATAACTTGTTAAATAAGATTTACAACTAGGAGAAGTAGTTCAGCTTGTTTCAGTAGGGATTCCAGATCTAGATCTTGGAATTTTCACAAATTCCCTCCCACTAAGACAACCCATTTTCAACCAATCATTCCTTGTGCTTTTCAAGTGTGCCATCTATGAAAATTCGATAAACCTGAATCCCTACTGCAGCAAACTGATATTACTTCTTCTACTTGTTTATTCCATGGAAGTTATTTACTGTGTTAAACTGTAAATATCGAAGTAAATAAAATTGCAGCCTTCACTAATTAAATTATATGCGGAAACAATAATTGAGCAAGAAGAAAAATCACACACACAATTGACACCATTGTTTTAAGACTAATGTCCTCGGAAAAACCCAATGCAGGAAAACCGATGCAGCAGTCGAGGGTTTGTATTATTAAGAAGTAGTTTTGAATACAATCTAAGATGCCTTATTGGCCATCCAATACAGAGAATCTGACTGGCAGAAAAATTAGTGAGAAATACCTCACACTATCACTTGTGATCTGGCACTGATCCATACCCGAAATGGCTAGCCCCAAGCTGCCTCTATGTTGTCTCTGCGCAGCTCTGCGTCACAAATGATATGGACTGCATCACTCCCTCTGGTTGATCAATCAGTTGGTTAGATGCTCGATCTTCTGGCCCTTCGATCTCACACCCTAGTTCCCGACACTAAAACTGATCTGACCGTCAGCAAATTTGCAAATCTCCTCACAGGCTCAGCGCTACCTCTGCGTGGCTCTGTGCTACCCAACGTGGCCCTTACGCTGCCACTTCTGGATCTCTCTCTGCCTTCTCTGCGTTATATTCTTGTTCAGGAAATCTCCAACCGGAAACTATCTATGCCCCTCACTGCAAGAAATCCCCTCGATGATCTCTCCAGCAACTGCTCCGTTGCTCACTTGAGAAATCGATCTCTTGATCTCACTCGATGTGTCATTCCAAATGCCCATCGAAGCATTCTTATAATCTTCGCGTCGAGAAATCAACGGCCCAGATTAGATTCTAAATTCTTATCAATGGCTCAGATCATATTGACTCGACCTTCGTATTTTTCTAGAAGATTCACACCCAGTTCTATTAATACACTTTAATTATTTTAATTCCCTAAATTTAGACTTTGGCATCCATTAAAAATATTTAATTATTTTAATAAAATCTCCTCCGAGTGGAATTTCCCAAACGATTTATGGGTATTCTGGAATACATGTTTCCTAGCCTCCTTGCAAATTTTGAGGCATGGATCTGAAGTAACAAAAATGTAGGCTTGTTGGCTTTAATTGTAAAAATACATGAGGTATTTGTAATAATAATTTATTAATATATAAAATGTATAAGTGATGATAAATGTTACAATGAGGGCCCGCTTATATACCTAGGCAGGTGCCCATTGATGAATGGTCATGTCTTTGTAGACATGCCTTTTCATTAAACTAATGACTATTAAAATAATCACTACTTTGATTATTTATTGATTACATTTATTTTTATTTATCTTATTTGTTATGAATTCTATTCATAACATTGCCCCTTTCTTCAAAAGCTTTGTCCTCAAAGCTTTAATTACTGAAAATTTCTTCATCTTTTGTTTATCATATTGATATGTATAATTCGTCGATCATTGCATTACTATAGCTCCTCAGTAATATGGAATTAAATTATATAATCAAATTAATAAAATTAATTAATTATGATTATATAAATTTACTAATTATGATTATGGGTTTTCATTAATCATTCTATATATCACACCGTATCACTTAAACATCATGCCGTATAACCTGATACTACCTTCGATCCAAAACGCTGCATAAAATGGGTTACGAATTTTAATTAAATGGTATACCACTTTCTTTTTTAATTAAATGGGTTACAATTGTTGATACCAAAGTCAAAATGCAAACAGCCAAGTGGAAGTTGGATCAAAAGAACCGGCTCACAGGTAGCGGGGATTAATCTAGGAAAGACATAGCGGAGAGGTCCGCTAAATATCTAGGTAGCGCAGAGTGCGACAACAGCATGGCCACACAACGGATGTTGCCTCCAATGTCCAACATCCACGAGTTGTTCTAGAGAGTTTCCCTGAATTCTCGGAGGTCTTCATTGAGTTGGTGCACCACAAAAATTGACGCCGCCATGAGGTCATGTTGATTGGGGATAAATTGGAAGGGATGGGTGAGGCCGTACTGAGAAAACCATTCTTCAATAGTAGTTCTCATTCTCAGATCGGGAACTACATCTTCTGGGTTGTGCTGATATTTTACAGACTTTTGATCATAGGTGAGGATAGAGTTGGGGATTCTAATAGGATCCGAAATGAATTTCTTTGAATTTGAGCAGAAAAACTCTGCAAGTATTTCTTCATATTTCTCAGCGTGATCTACATCCGTTGAGCTTGGGCCTCTCGCCCGCTTTCTGTAGTTCTTGGTCATTTGTTTTATAAGTTTTATCGACTCTGCAGTAACCATGTAACAGCTATCACGTCTGTTAAGCATCATATATCGAATTCCATCCGCTTTCCATGTGGCATAATAATACCACTGCCTCAGGAGCTATAGGTATACTCTGTCCAGTGAAACTGGTTGAGATCCTGGAAAATGAGAATTTCCATGGGACTCTACTCCAAGCGCCATACAACAAATCTTCTGCATATTTGTTTGCTAAGCTGAAGGAGCTGCATTACCTAGGATATCATCATTTTTCATTACTTCATGTTCTACGTCAACTTCCTGCAAGGCAGCCATAAGTCACCATCATCATCTTCATCCTCCATTGCATTGCCATTAAGATCAACACTAACTAGTCTTTTCCATTCTGGTGTGGAAGCGCAAAGCATTGTTTCAGCTTTTCTCTCATGATAGAACCTAAACAATGCATCAATATAATCCTATGGTCCCATAGACTATTTTTAGTCTTGTGGACGTTAAAATATCATTCATTCATTCATATTTAAAAATCCCTAGAGGTATTGTAAGAGCATTATTTGAAGTAGGCATCGAAGATGGTAACAATGGTAAAGCCTGTGAAATGGAGGCATATTTCGATGGGTTTGCATCTAACTGAGGGACCACATATTTTTGGGGAGAGCCAGTTACCAAAGAAGATCATGCCTCCATTTGTGCATTAACAGGTAACATAACTAGAGCTTTCGGTAGAGGCACCAAAGATGGAAACCTTGAGACAACCTCAAAAATGGAGGTAGATTTGGATAAAACTCCATCCGGCTGGGGAGATACATCTGTTTTTCCTGAACTTACAGCTGCGTAAGGATATCTCTTCTGATATTTTACATGGATTGATGAGGTCTCTAGATCATTTTGTAGAGGCACTGGAGATGGCAACCTTGCCATAACCTGCGAAGTAAAGGTACTTGTGAATGGAACTGCAACGGCCTAATGGGCAACCATATATTTTTGACCAAAATAAATCCTCTCATCAAAAGTTGGCTCGTGGGTAGTGCGATCAATGCTTCTCGACATCTTGTCATCTTGGCAAAGAGCTTCTTCACTTTCAGTTAACACATATACACTTTGATTTTTAGTTTCATTCAAGTTACCCTCAGGAGTTCTTATTTCATCATCATCAATGTTTTCTTCAACATCTTTCTCATTGTTACGACATTGTTCATCTTCTTGTTTCTCATGATTATCTTCCTCCACATTTTCCTCTTCATCATCATCTTGATATATATCAGCTTCATCTTCCCCACCATCTTGATGGATATCTTTTTCATATTCATCATTCTAATCAACATCTTCTTCCTTATGATGGATTTCTGCATATCTTTTCTTAAAACGGGTTGTAGCTTCCGCACATGACTTTTCTAATTGCTCAAGCTTTACTTGAATTTTTCTAGTTTGCTCAATTTCTTCAAGATCTACACGTAATGGCACATTGTACGATAAAATATGTTCATAGGCTCGTATACTATGTTCATAGGCTCGTGAGACTATATTGTGCGTCATGTCTCTCATACCACTGAAGCAACAAAAATGTAGGCTTGTTGGCTTTAATTGTAAAAATACACCAGAGGTATTTGTAATAATAATTTATTAATATATAAAATGTATAAGTGATGATAAATGTTACAATGAGGGTTCGCTTATATACCTAGGCAGGTGCTCGTTGATGAATGGTCATGTCTTTGTAGACATGCCTTTGTAGAAATTTCTGAATCTTACCCTTTATGCAGAAATTATTATTGTTAATCTGGTTATGCTCCTCCTACTTAGACAAGTTATTAACTAAATAAATTCAAGTTAAAATCGAAGCAAAACACATAACAAATCTCTACCAATGTAGATCTAGAACAAGTTCATGCACACATTGACAAACTGACAGTTATTTCTGGACAAATAGTCCCCGGAAAAACCCAATGCGGGAAAACCGGTCTCTGGCTGCTGGACGGTTTTATTATTAAGAATTTTTTTGAATACACAAATCTGGGTTCCAGAACTGGAAAACCCGACAGAGAATATACTAGATCTATAGCTCACTGGCCGATCTAGGGCCAAAATAATGACTGATCCACACCCTCAAACGAGATTTACAGAACTCAGCCAAGGTTAGGACCTGGAAACCCCAGCGCTGCCCTTGAAAACCTCTGTGTCTGCCTCTGAAGCCCCTCAAACACTCAGTGCTACTCTGGAAGACACTGTGTTACCCCAGACTGGGTGAAGCAGTCACTACGCTGCCCCTGAAGGGTCTCTGCGTAACCCCTAAGGGTTTCTTGCTGAAAATCACGTTTTCCTTGGAGGGACTGTGTTGTCTTTGTTGTTGCTGCTGCTCTCTCCTTCTGCGTTGTCCTTGAGCTAATCTCTGCCTCTTGTGTATTCTAAACCCCGGGATCAGATCATCCCCTTGGCCTAAATTTCCCTCTCTGTAGCTGAAACACTTCTGAGTATTCTTAGCAAACCTTGACCTAGAATTTGAACTTAGCCTCAATGCTCTGCCTCTCTGTGTCTTTACAAATGACCCCAAGCCTTTCCTTTATACTTTTCTCGTTGACAAATCAACGGCCATGATCAAATCTTGAATCAATGGCTAAGATTAAAAGAAAGCTCGATCTGTGTGACTTAAGACAATCTCATCACATGTTTAATTAAATTCACTTTAATTATTTAGGTTCCCTAAGTTTTAACTTAGGAAATACATTAAAATAATTAATTAATTTAATATCTCCTAAACTAGATGAAATTTCCCAAATCAATTTCTGGGCCTTGTAGGTCAAGTGTACTCTAGTCCCTCCACAAAATTTGGGAGCTAGAACACAATTGATGCTACCCCAAATACACAAAATCTCAACAGCCTTTTCATTAAACTAATGAATATTAAAATAATCACAACTTCGATTATTTACTGATTACATTTATTTTTATTTATCTTATTTGTTATGACCTATATTCATAACAGGAACACATCCGATGCTACCAGAAATCAACACTTCCTCTTAGCGAGGAATGTGCTCTAGTAATGCAACCTACTAAAGCATCACCCTAACTCTAAAACATCTCCCTCTGTGTTGTTGATGTCTGACATCACTGCCCACCAACTACTGTGCAAATGTTGCAGCTACGTTGTTGTTGACCCTGCATGTTGCTTCCAACTTTGCAGCAGAAAAACATCCAAAATACTTAAATAAGTGTTCAGCATGATGCATCTAATACAGGAGATTTTTGACTACTGCTAGACTTTCCGTTAACCCCCTGAAGCCTCTACGCTGTTGTTGACACTGCACTGTGCCAACTGCACTGTTGCCAACTCTGCTCTGCGTTGCTTAGTTTTTGGCGCTCTCTAGCCACTGCACTATCACTCCTACACTCCTCTGCATCAATTGACACTGATCCATCCTGCTACTTCTGATATGGGCTCTCATAGCAAGGTATTGAACATAGAGGTGGAAAACTCAAGGATCCTGCCCATCTGTAGCTCTTTCGAACTACAGTTCTAAATCACCCCAATTCTCCCCTGGAGATATGTGGGCAATCATAGCAAACTCTTCCTCCTCGATCCTCACAATTGCTGCTTGCGAATCATGTTTCTCATCTTTGTCCTTCTTCTTGAGAGGACATTGTGTAGCATAGTGACCAAGCTCACCACACCGGAAACACTTAAATATTTGAGACATCCTTCTTCCTCCTTCGCTGCTCCTGCTACCCCTTTGATGCAAGGGCTGCATTCTCTTCCTCCTCCTTGGGCTTCGTCTCACTGTTGTTGATGCCATCAAGCTTGCACTTGACTAAGTCTCTCCTCATCTCTTACTACTGAAGAGCAGCCCACATCCCTTCCTAATTTGATAACTTTTCTCTGCCCAGAATACTCTGGACAAAGACTTGCCATTCTTTTGAGACCGAATTCAAGGCCAATCTTACCATCTATGTTTTCTCCCTTCTGCATCCACGTAGATCTCATCTTCTCCTCCAAGAACATCTTTCGTTGCTCGGAAGACCCTTGGTACAGCGTAGCCAATGCATCCCACGTCTCCTTGGCAGTCCCTTTGCTAGAAATGTGCAAAACTATGTGATCCCTCACTTCATCGAGGATCAGCCTCTTAGATTTTTCCATATGTTTCTTGTAGGCCTTCAATGGATCTAGATCTGCGGGGACAGCTACCATAATATCGATGAAGGTTTTGAGACATGCTCATCTAGAAGGGAAGGAGATCCTTACCTTCCAGATCACATAGTTGGAGGCACTCTCCAACCGATCCTGATCTCTTAACTTGGTTGTTGCCATCTTACGTAAACAACTATTGAATGCTGCCTCTAACACTCTGCCCAGTTGGCACTACACACTCCCTACTAGAGTGAGTAAAATAAATCTCGGTTACTGTTGCTTCTGCGTGGGGATTCGATCTGCTGCCTATGCAGCTCTTCGATCTCCCTCTTCTGCTCAGCATTGGGCTCTTTTGGTTCTGCTCTCTTGCTTCACCAAAGCTCTAATACCATGTGAAAATCCGATAAACCTGAATCCCTACAGCAGCAAACTGATTTTACTTCTTCTACTTGTTTATTCCATGTAAGTTATTTATTGTGTTAAACTGTAAATATCAAAGTAAATACAACTACAGCCTTCACTAATTAAATTATATGCGGAAACAAGAACTGAGCAAGAAGAAAAATCACACACAAATGACATCATTTTTTGGATTAATGTCCCTAGAAAAACCCAAAGTGGGAAAACCGGTGCAGCAGTTGAGGGTTTGTATTATTAAGTAGTAGTTCTAAATACAATCTAGGATGCCTTACTAGCCATCCAATACAGAGAATCTTACTAGCAACAAAATTAGTGAGAAATACCTCACACTATCACTGGTGATCCGGCACTGATCCAGCCCCGAAACGGCTAGCCCCAAGCTGCCTCTGCGTAGTCACTACGCAACTCCATGTCACAACTGTTAGGGACTACGTCACTCCCTCCAGCTGATCAATCTGTTGGCTAGATGCTCGATCTTCTAGCCCTCTGGTCTCACACCCCGGCTCCCAGCACTGAAACTGATCTGACCCTCAGCAAATTTGCGGATCTTCTCACAGGCTCAACGCTGCCTCTGAGTGACTCTACGCTGCTAAGTGTGGCCCTTACGCTTGCCTCTTCTGGATCTCTCTCTGCTTTCTCTACGTTGTATTCCCGTCAAATGAAATCTCCAACCGAAAACTATCTCTGCCCCTCAATGCAAGAAATCTCCTCGATGATCTCTCTGGCAACTGCTGCACTGCTCACTTGAGAAATCGATCTCTTGATCTCACTCGATGTGTCGTTCCAAATGCCCATCAAAGTCCTTATAATCTTCTTGTTGAGAAATCAAGAGCCTAGATTATATTCTAATCAATGGCTCAGATCATATCGAATCGATCTCCATCTTTTTCTAGAAGATTCACACCCAGTTCTATTAATACACTTTAATTATTTTAATTCTATGTGTTTAGACTTAGGCATCCATTAAAAATAATTAATTATTTTTATAAAACCTCCTCCGAGTGGAATTTCCCAAAATGATTTTTGGGTATTCTGGAATACATGTGTCCTAGCCTCCCTGCAAATTTTGAGGCTTAGAGCACATCTGATGCTACCAAAAATCAACACTGTCTACCTTGTATTTGACCTTGTATGTCCCTTTGCAACTAATGTATCTCTTCCCCAATGGGAGAGCTATGAGATCCCAAGTTTGATTTTTCATCAAACTCTCATATTCCACTGCTATGACCCTTTCTATAATTCACGTCCACCTTTTGCATCCTCAAACACTTGTGGCTCATATACTTCCTAAACAGCAGCCATTGGAGCAAAGTT
Organism: Pinus albicaulis; assembly: GCA_034641835.2. Classification (NCBI taxonomy): domain Eukaryota; kingdom Viridiplantae; phylum Streptophyta; class Pinopsida; order Pinales; family Pinaceae; genus Pinus; species Pinus albicaulis. The sequence continues at coordinate 414,627,209 of CM076577.1, forward strand.
GACAGTATTTTATTTCTTTTTCCAATTTCTCGATGATCATCCTTCAATCATTTCATCTATCCAAACCAATGTTGCACGAAGCGGGGACGAAGCGGGGACGTTTTTTGGAAGCGGGGACGCGGAAGCGTCATTTTCCAAAAATTTAGGAAGCGAAGCGTTTCGGAAGCGTCTAGTATATATATACATATTTTTTATATTTTTTTGCATTTATATTCAAAACAACAATCCCAAATACCATATTAGTTGTAGAAGACATGAAAACATGCATATTCTTACATAAATCAAGATAAATATGACATCCATGATTCCATTGTACATCAATAATTAATTATTCGAGCATCATAAATCTAGAATCTAGATCCTAGATCCTAGCAATTGCAAACATACATCAAATAATTAAGCATGAATCATGATAAAACATTTAAGCATGCTGCATACTATAAAACATAACACATTTAAGCATACTATAAAACATAAATGATAAACATAAAAGTTAAAAGTTAAAACATTTAAGCATGATAAAAATTTAAAACATTTAAGGCTTTAAGCATATTATAAATTTTAAAACATAAAACATTTAAAAATTAAGCATACTATAAAACATAAATGATAAACATAAAGCATTTAACCATATTATAAAACATAAAGCATATTATAAGTGTTAAAGCGAGCAACTGTCAACATTAGTCATGTCCAAAATTCAAATAATAATGTCTACAAAATAGGCCACTTGGCCACCACCAACACAAAAAAGTTCAAATTAACAACAAGCCTACAAGTGTAATGATAATCTATGACAAAAGCAGTAAAGTGTGCACTGTGAACACTGAAAATATCTACTCATCTCTCCTCCTTCCACCACGAATAGTACGTGATGGTGCGCCTCCACGTGGTGGCAATGAAGAAGATGGTGGCTGTGGAAGCCGTGGCAATGGCACTACAGTTGCTGAAGACGAAGCCCCTGCTGTTGAACCATGGGACCTAGGAACCAAGGCACTAGTGGGGGGTGGCATGTCAACTCGATCTTCATCATCATGGATAAGAGCATCCTCTAATTGCTCTAATCGCAACACTCCATCCTCCAAAGTGCTCTCCTCTGGATGCTTGTCCCAAACAATAAGGTCTTTGTTGCTCTTTGCATCATCACAGTAATGGGACAACAATCTCAAGTTGTAATGAACATAAACCAAGCTCTCTGCCCGGTCTAAACTCAACCTGTTCCTTTTAACACTATGGATGAAAGAATAAGAGCTCCAACACCTCTCTGCAGAATAAGTGTTTACCACCTGTGATAGCACCCGCAATGCCAAATTCTGTAGAAGTGGAGTAGCACCGCCATGCATGTTCCACCACTCAATAAAAGAAAAACTCTCTCGATCTCTAATAGCATGCATGCTCCCAAATGGACCAGTGGAAAGTGTACAGCTGCTCAACTGTTTCCGTACCATGTGTGCCTCATCCTCATCAGGGACTAATTTATCCAGTGCAAGCATATATTTTTGTAGGACCTCTGGATCTAGCTGTGGTTTTCTCCTGCTCGCCCCCCCGGGTGCTGTTGTAGAAAGCCATGATGGACTATAATATTTAGGTGTCAATACATATGCTAATGCATGCAATGAAATATTTAGCATATCCCATCGCTTTACCACCTCTGCACGAATATATTTGTACAAGGTGGTATCTCTAGGCTCCACAATGTCTTTAATCTGCCCCAACATGTTATCCATTTGCTCATACACCTCCCCAATTATTGGCTTATCTGAATCGCCAAACTTGATCATGTAATAAATTGGTTTGGTGAATTGCAAAACATATTTAACCTGTGACCAAAAGAACATGTCAAGAATAGTGTCCTTTATTGCATTAGCACCATCTCTATCAGTGTTAATCTCCTCCCATGATTCAGCGGTGACCATATTAGTTAGAGCTTGTCTCACCTTCACTAGCCGCCTAAAGGTGAGGTAATAACTTGCAAATCTGGTTTTTGCAAGTTTAAGCAACTGCGACTTGGAGTAAGTGCCATAGAAGTAGTTTACCCTTGTATGCCCTGTGATAAATTTAATGAGATTCTTCCCTCTCTTGTAAAGCTCATTAATCCACCCACATTCTTTATGCTTCACAATATCATGCATCAAAAGGTTCAATGTGTGCACCAAGCACCCAGACCAAAATATGTGTGGATAAGTACGCTCAATAATTTTTCCTGCTCCCTTACAATTTGCTGCATTATCTGTGATCACTTGAACCACTTTACTAGGACCAACATCTTTAATTGATTGCAATAGGAGATCTACAATGTTTTGGGAAGTTGCACTGACAGAGGAGGAATCATGACATGCAATAAACACTGCACCACTAGCAGAAACACCAAGAACATTTATCAAATGTTGGTTTCTGATATTTGTCCACCTCTCTGATACAATGGATACCCCACTATCCACCCACTTATTTGTGAAACGTGTCAAAGCTACTTGAACCTTTCCTTTTTCTCTTTCTAATAGCACTGTTCTAGCTTTCTCATAGTTGGGGGACTTGTATCATTTTGGGGTTCCATTGATGCCCTTTACCATTTCATGCCAATAGGGAGAGCGAAGCACATTGAATGGTACACTGCAAGCACAAAGAAATCAGAGTATCTTTCCATCCACATCATCCCTCCTAGCAACATTAAGGAAATCCGCTATTGTTTTTTTACCTCCAGAACTTGCAGAAACACCATGAGGAGATGAGCTACCAAATCTAGAGTTTGCCCTTGATTCAGATTGAGTTTTTTGTTTTTCGTTTTTTTGTTGTGGAGCCTCCTCTATTTGGATATATTTTCTTCTTTGTTCAGTTGGAACCTTTGGGCAAATTTCTATCCCCACAACACCCTTTCTTTCATCATTGTCTGTCACCCCACAAAGATGGCAACTCACACAGGTATATGAACCACTATATGGTTTTCCTCCATGACAACCATGAGGGCACAAAAACTTGTAGCTTCCACCACCTTTTCCCCCTTCAAGTTTGGTCACATAGTTCCACAAGGGTGTCAATGCAGCTTTCCCATCTTGTGATTCAATGTTTTCATCATCCTCTTCCTCTTCAAAGCCTTCCTCCTCATCATACATGGGGTCATTCATATGGTAACCACTTTCCTCTTCTTCTTCATGTGCCCCTCTTCTATTTCTACTCCCCCTTACCATCATCAAAACCAAGAGGGGAATGATACATAGAACCCAAAGAAACATCATCTTTGAGTATGAATATAGATGGTGGGCAACCTGCAAATAAATGTACAAGAAGAAAGAATGGGAAAGTGTAGGAGATGGAGGAGAGAAAATACAAAAAACAATGACAAAAAAAATGAGAGAGTTTGGGGTTTGCACTTACCTCTTTAGATCTTGTAGATAGAAGCCCTTCTTTACTCCTCCAAGCTCCTCCTCCTTCACTCCTCCAAGCTTTCCTCAACTCTCTCTTCTCCAAGCTCTCTTCTCCTCTCTTTCTCTTCTCTTCTCCAAGCTCTCTTCTCCTCTCTTTCTCTTCTCTTCTCCAAGCTCTCTTCTCCTCTCTTCTCCAAGCTCTCAAAAAACATAAGTGAGCAAATAAGATGAATAATAGAGCTTATAAGCTTTTCATTTCATCCCTAACCCTAAGCTAACTCACTAACTAACCAAGCTAACACAAAAAATCAAAAAAAAAATTAAAAAAAAGCGCTTTTTTTAATTGTCATAACCGGATCTGTACGCCGCGGTACGGAACCGTTCGCGATCCGTACGGATCCGTACCGGAACCGCGGCGGTTCCGTACAGCGATCCGTTGTACGAACCGCGGATCCGCTGTATGGAACCGCGATTCCCTGCGTACGGATCCGACATGGCAGAAATCGCAATTTTTTTTAGGAACCGCGGTTCCGATTTTCGGAACTGCGGTTCCGGGTACGGATCCCATACGGTTCCGTACGGGACGCGGTTCCTGCCTTGGAGCCGGGGGGGGCGTTTCCTGCAACATTGATCCAAACATCTCCAATTCTCCAATGGTGTTATGCCACCACTTCGGTCTTCTCTTGGGATCTTAACTATCAATGTTGTTACCAAGATGTTCCAGAAAGTGTGCCATATATCATTGGGAAGGTCTCGAAATATGCTATTTGATTGTCTAAATTCCTCTTTCATTTGGACAGTCTTTGACATCAATAACAACCATTTTTAACAGCATGAAATATTATTTCCTGTGGATATTTTTTAGATCATAGTTGAACTCAATTCTTCCCTTATCAGCAGAGCACTATGTTCATCTCAATATCAATTTCATGTAAACCATTAGATAATGTAAAGAACCATGCTACTTTAATAGAAAAAGCTACAAATTTGCAGGATCATTAAGATCATACATGATACCTCTAGCAGGGCTGGTCTTCATGCTACAAAGCAAGTGTACTAGAAAAAGTAAAAGGTAGAAATAATGGAAGTAATTATATGACAAACCTTATCCATAAAATCAAGCAATGCGAACGCAAAAGCTTTTGGCTGACTTCCACGAACAAAGTGTGTTGAAGCCTTTACTATATCCTGGAAAAATTAAAAGATAATTAGCAAGTGTCTATGTGTCCAGATCTCAAACAGCTGTTTGCATCCATATAATGTTATCACACCTTTCATAGTTCTAGTTAAGCCCATGTTACCATTTGCTCCACCAATACCATGTTCATTTCTCTATGAAATATCACAAAAACTGTGAAGTACAACAATTGCCAGAAAATGTCCTGACAGTTCATTTCAGGTTTCAAATCAGTCATTAAGTTGCTTATGTACCTATACGGTATATCTAGACAGAACCTTATTTTTTAAATGGCACATTGCTTACTATTCACCATAATCAGAGCACATGTACTTATTACAAATACCTATCTCATACCCAAAATATTGCAAAAATCCAATTTTGCAACAAACTTGCATCTCACATGGCACGGCATTAATATTGTCCTGTCTATTCAGAATCAAGGATCAAGGGATATTAGATTGAACTCCTTTTTTACAGCAAATTTAATCCATGCAAAGCAATTTTCTGCATGCGAAAAGAGAGGCATGTTTGTTTTCCTGATCTTATACAACAAAGCACTGAAATATAACCATGAGTAATTTGCTACCAGTCAATGCAGTTGGATGTGCACGGTATTCACTTAAACCATCTTACAGTTATAAATTAACAATTCTTCATGTTTTCGATCATCATGTAAATTTCATTGCACTTAAGTTTGAGGCATAGGCCCTTGTCGTAAAATCATTATCATCTAAATAGACAGTAATATCAATTCCAAGTAGATCTGTGTCGGCCTTTCAAGATTTTGATGTAGCAAGGAAACACTGAAATTGTTTACTAATATAAGAAAGCCATCAAAACTCTTGAATATTTGCACTACAAGGAATAGCATATATTTAGTCAACTACGTAGTAACAACCAATCATGCAAATATAAACGCCTCACAAAAACAGTTTCTGGCATATTATGGAACATAAAAAGATTTAAGGCAAGAATGGAAACAGAATCCCTGACTGAGAATAACAAATAACAATTTACATCCTAACATTGCTACAAGTCATTTTAATACAAGCAAATATTAATGCTTAGATCTTAGAACTCTTTTAGTACCACTTATCAAATATTGCTATGTACATTCATGCAAACTAGCATCTGCTCATGCTTACCAACTCAGGATATTGAGAACATATGCATTGAGCTATCATATCATGTAATTCTGGTGCACCTTTGCTAGGCCCTCCAGCTTCAGCAGACCACCTAAAGCATCATAAAATAAATTACCCAACAGCAATGATATTAATACAGTTCCAGTAAAAAGACTCCTGCTCCAGGTATTTTTCTCGAAAAAATAATTTAACAGAAGATTTTAAAAAAGAAAATAAAATTATCATCTTGACAGGAGTAGAACTAAAGCCAAAACTAAAGAGGTAGCGAATACCTAAAGGCATTTTACCACATGAGAACATATCTATTTAGGAAAAAGACAAATGCAGATAAGCATATTTCTTAGAAATTTTTCATTAGCCAGTGTTGCATTGGAGTAGCTGGAGTGTGGGTATGCGTGTAAACTTTTTCCCTCTTCCATATTTTTTTCAACCTTGGACGTTAGGATAACTTCTGGGCAGAGTTTGCAACTGCCTCCCTTAACCCAGCCAGATCCTCTCAGTCCAAGCCACTCTACAGTTAACATTATTGGACTCAATATTGGTGATTTCAAAGTGATGAAGGGGAAACATGCTCCCACTCTGGTTCAGAGACCACATTCTTATTCAATTTTTTGCTTGTGATTTAGCAGACCTACTTTCTCCAATGTCGCAGCACTTACTGTGTTCTCCTATTCCGGGTTGTACTTTAATTCATTATTATGGGTTTTCCCATCCTTTCTTAACCCTATTTCTATTTGTCACTGACATTATCTTTTTACTTGTACGAAAGAGATGCGATGGGCACTCTTTCTTTTGCTATTATTACCCTCTGAATTTTCAAGTCACATCGACAAATTATGGCCATTAGCAGACATCGATATAATTTCATTTCATTTTATAACTATAGGCAAGAAGGTAGCAACTTTCCATTGTAAAGAAAGCTGCCTGCATGTGGGTGCAGCTGGTATGGGTTTGGCTAAAGCAACATTACTAGCACCCATGCAACTGTGTCATTAATACAATAACCATTCATCGAAGTGTATTTCCAAAATCAATTGTTAAAGGAAGTCGTAAGCAAAAATTCAGCCAAAAAGTTTTTATCAAAAAAAAAAAATCACGAGGGTTTTATTGTCTCCAAGTATTATCGAATGCCATAAAAATAGAAAACAGATATGATGGAGGAAATGCAGTGTACAATGTGAAAGACGACGTAATTTTAGCTTATAGTATGGGACTAGAAAAGACAAGATAATATTACCAGTGCCCAACTAATGACTATTAAAGTAGGTCAATGGGATTGCCAAATATAATGATGTCGATTCAAAGTGGGAGATCAA